>JBAIZL010000009.1:56132622-56195122 GCA_036971475.1 Prosapia bicincta | reverse complement strand
AAAATTGTGGAAAACATCAAGTTACTGGACGAGACGTTGAGTTCTCAAGAAATATACAGAAGCAGTGGGTTCACTTTCTCCTCGCTCGTCATCTTGGGTACATTCTTTCTTTACGAGACTTCTGGTCTCCTTGTCTTCAGTTTCATTACTAATTTGTGGACAGCAATGAAATTTTTTTATTTCTCGCTATTTGGAGAAGTCTTACTAATAGAGTTCGGGGTTTTGCTTTTGGTTGTCAACAACCGTTACAAATCCGTTAACAAAAAAATCACGTCTCTGTTTTCCAACACAAGATCTCAACATGCAGAAGAAACAGTGAACCGCGCCATCCAAGTGACCAGACTGAGCCACGACACCTTCAGCGCAATGAGAGATTACAATGGTTTCTTCATGAACACGGTAGTGGCAAGCTCGGTCTTCACGACTCTCTTCGACGCCTATTCGGTTTGGTACAGCAATGACTTCTGGGCATATTCTCCACTGTTTCTGATTATGTCATTCTCTGCAATTGTTCTGGTAGAACACTCAGTGTCGGCTCTAAGGACGCAGGTAAGTGAGGTGAATCTACGATTTACGAAAGTATGTGACATCATCAGTTTGAATGCAAGCTTATTGCAAGTTTGAAACTAGTTTCGAACTATTAAATGTTTGTTGTTATAAAGTGCTCATTCTATAAATGTTTATTCATTAGGTTTATACTTATTATAGCGTAACTAAATTTAAAATACTTAACAAAGTGAATACGTAATTGCTTACTTGCTGACGCGTTTCAAAAAGTTCGTTCCTTTTACGAAGCTAACCCTCTACTCCTCTACTCCTCTACTTTACTCCTCTACTTTACTCCTCTACTCCTCTACTTTACTCCTCTACTCCTCTACTTTACTCCTCTACTCCTCTACTTTACTCCTCTACTCCTCTACTTTACTCCTCTACTTTACTCCTCTACTCCTCTACTTTACTCCTCTACTCCTCTACTTTACTCCTCTACTCCTCTACTTTACTCCTCTACTCCTCTACTTTACTCCTCTACTCCTCTACTTTACTCCTCTACTCCTCTACATTACTCCTCTACTTTACTCCTCTACTCCTCTACTTTACTCCTCTACTCCTCTACTTTACTCCTCTACTTTACTCCTCTACTCCTCTACTTTACTCCTCTACTTTACTCCTCTACTCCTCTACTTTACTCCTCTACTTTATTATAACGTGTTTATTATCCATCAATATAATTCCTTCAAGATTCCTAAAGACTTTACAATTTTGCAATATAATTCCTTCAAGATTCCTAAAGACTTTAAATAATTATCATAGAATCATTTAGGATGGCAATCATAAAAATATTGCAATCATAAAACGGCGTAAAATTTTATGCAAACTCTGTAACAATGTTTTACGATAGTCTCTCGGGAAAATAATTCCAAAAGGTTAAAACCAATAAAATATTATATAATAATATTAAAATAAAATATTGATTTAATTTTTTTTAAATCACTTTACACCTTTTTAAAAAAATGCAATATTTTTTCGAATATTTACACGGTTACATAACACACACATATTTATATGACCATACAGATTTTAATAGAATTTTATTGTTAGGTGAAAATGTATTAAATTTGAAGAATGAATTTGAATAGATACGAAAACATCTACAGTTACAGCAGTACAGGCGTCATATTTTATGTTTTCTAAGAATTTTCATGGCTACTAAAATTCACTATGTACGAGGCATAGTACATTCACTATTCACTATGTATGTCTTTTAGAATTCTCTTAACACTATAATATTATTAATCACTTAAACAATAGTTTATGACTATCCGAACTTTGAATTTAGTAAATTTGTTAAAACTTACTGAGACAGAACGTTTTAGATCGCTATGTGCCGATCTTCATCAGTGTCTTCTGCTTGGAGATGTTGGGTAAAGCAGTGACGGTTTTAATGGTAAGTTTTATATAGTATCAAAGAGTATGTGTGATTTGTATTGTGTTTGTTCGTTTAATATGTGTGTACTTTGTGTTTTTTTTGTGTCTGTAAATTTCATATTGTTCTAGTGTGTTGAGATGTGGTCCTTTTTTGTTGATGTGTAGGATTTCTAGAAAAAAATTCGCTTCTACAACACATAGAAACCACCAAGATACCCACAAACAATACACACGCACACAAAATTATTTACTGGCACGGATACGTTGATGATATTATAACACTATACAGAGGCAACTCCCGTCAATGCGAACAACTCCTCACCTACACTAATAAAATACACCAAAAACTCCACTTCACGTCAGAAATTGAAACCAACCGATCCCTAAACTTCCTCGACCTAACCATAACAAAAAGCCACACACAAAAACACAGCTTCAACATTTACAGGAAACCCATAACGACAGACACACTTATCCGCAACACCTCAAACCACCCTATCCAACAGAAACACGTAGCCTTCAGATTTATGCTCCATAGACTTAAAGAAGTCCCAATGACCACAGAAAACACAAACAAAGAACTAGACACAATTAAATATTTAGCATACACAAATGGAAACAACACCACAATAATAGACAAACTATGGCACAAAATACAAAAAAACACTAAAATTAACACTACAGACAGGGAAAACAAATACATCACATTACCATTCATAAACAAAACAACAAACAAAATAGTCCGCAAATTTCAAAAAAAACAGGATACAAAATAGCATACAAAACTAACAACAAGCTACAATATAAAATACAACACAACACTAACAACAAGGATAAACTACAAGCACTAGGCGTATACAAACTGAACTGCGACGAATGTAACAAGTTCTACATTGGACAAACAGTTCGCAGCTTTAAACAAAGAGTCGAGGAACAAAAACAGAGCACCAACTCAACATTTTACAACCACATAAAAGAAACAGGACACAAATACACAGACATTTACCAAAACATAGAAATCCTACACATCAACAAAAAAGTACCACATCTCAACACACTAGAACAATATGAAATTTACAGACACACAAAAACACAAAGTACAAACATATTAAACGAACAAACACAATACAAATCACACATACTCTTTGATACTATCGAAAACCTACCTTTAAAACCGTCACCGCTTGACCCAACATCTCCAAGCAGAAGACACTGATGAAGATCGGCACATAGCGATCGAAAACGTCCTGTCTCAGTAAGTTTTAACAAATTTACTAAATTCAAAGTTCGGACAGTCATAAACTATTGTTTAAGTGATTAATAAGATTCAACCGAACGTAATGGACTATAAAATTCAAGAAGAATATATTAGTATAATCTGGAATGAATCTGCATGCGTTTTTGTAACTTTATAGATGTATAATGATTAGGGTCTTGTGTACTTTTTAGTTTTGTTATCTTGCTAGTATTTTAAATGTTTCTTTTAAATTTAAATAATATTTCGCAAACTAGTTTTATTATTTTTATTGGTTAGATTTGTGTGAATTATTTTTGCTTTTACACAAAATGCAGATATATTCATTAAGGAGCGAAGCGGATGTAATATTATTCTCCATTAATACTGAATTATTTCCTCTTATTTTACGAATTGAAAATATATAATTTGTTGACTACTGTAGACTATGAATAAAAAATAAAAATTAAATATAAAGCATATTAGTAATATAATTACTAATATTACTTTAGCATATAAAGTAATAAACACAACAAACATTGATATCTTAAATAAATATCGGGTTGAAAGGAACGCGAATGCGCTCTATTGAGTTTCTCCAGTACTACGTGTACTCTGAGTTCGTTCCAATTCACAGAGAGTAACTTTGGTTCAGATTATAATTATTCTAACATTGTAGCATACAATTAAAACGCCATTCCTGTTACACTATCTCTTAAAACAAATATAGCAAAGTTTAATTCGAATATCGACGCCATTCTTTAATGCATTCAACATTCTCAGAAGGTACATATCGAACTTTCTGAAGGTGTCACCTGATTATTAAGGATAAGCACACTATTCACTCATTCTATTTCTACTGTTAGTTCACATCTCCTCTCTTTCTCTCTCTCTCTCTCTCTCTCTCTCTCTCTATATATATATATATATATATATATATATATATATATGTTTCCAACTTTCAGCCGTTGATAAATACTTTTTATAAAAACACTCAAGTTCAAATACAGTAGAGTTTCGATTGGACCGAGACCCCCTCGAATTACCGAAAACTCAAATTACAGGGAAAAACGTTACTGTGAATTAGAAAAAATAGCAGTTTCAATGAACCCTATTACTATAGGTAAATAAAAATGCACTAAATAGCGTTATAGAACTTTATCTCCTGGAAGCTTTATATTATAATCCTGTACTTATATAAACATCTTGCAAGGTCGACTCATTTCCTTTGCAGACCAAATTGATATAAGCATGTCTTGGTAGTCAAACTCGTTTCATTTGCATACCATATTGATATAAGCATTTCTTCCAAGCCTGATTAATTTTTTTGCACCCCGTATGGCTATAAACATTTCTTGGAAACTTAATTCATTTCCTTTGCAGACCAAATTGATATAAGCATGTCTTGATAGCCAAACTCGTTTCATTTGCATACCATATTGATATAAGCATTTCTTCCAAGCCTGATTAATTTTTTTGCACCCCGTATGGCTATAAACATTTCTTGGAAACTTAATTCATTTCCTTTGCTTAACGTATTGATATAAACATTTCTTGGTAGCCCGACTTATCATTTTCTTTGAAATAGATAAAATAGCTACAAATATAAATAGGCTCGAATTCAATGGAAGCTCGAAATATCGGGACTTTTATTTTCGAGACTCTATTGCATATTTTTTAACTTGTAGTTGATGACACTTGATGTGATTATAGTTTGTTATATTCAAATAGTAACCTATTAATTAAATATAATGAATGAATTTTAGTTTTATATAGGAGAAAAACGTTTCACAGATGAAGCAAAGTATGCAATAAAATTATTTCTTTTAATTTGGCTTAAAATAAACGATAACATATGATTTCATAAAACAGCTTATTATCTTTTATAGTAGGCCTATATGTGGTAGAACAATTGCTTTTACACGCATAGGTTATGTTACCTTATACGTATATGTTGTAACTATATAATAAAATGTAAATAAAATAAAATTTGTTTTTGTTGACTTAAGTAGGAATTGACTTTAAAATGTTTTTGGTTATACTTGAGTCAAGTATTACTAGGTAGAGTGTTGGGTTAAGTTAACGTATTATAAGAGAAGGATGGCTAGATAAATTAGATTATGTATATAACTTTCTACAACCCTTCCTTTAAGTGGGGCGATATGTCTTCATTTTTCATAACATTTTTTGTAACATTTGTTAGAGAGGTTCAGAAGTCTATAAATATTTTTCAATTACGGGCGAAGGCAAAATAAAAGTCATCCTAAAGCTATATGTGACCACAACTGATAGAAGCTAGTCAGTTTCATATCTATACTTGTATTTAAAAGTACTAAACATGGTGAAAATTCAAAATTTAAAAATAATGACATAAAAAATTAACTGAAGAAAACCTGTATAAAGTGTTGAAAGTCATTGTTGATATTTGTAGGGTTCCATAGTTTTAACGTGTCTTGAGTAAAATATGTCTAAAGCAACTTGATCTAAAATACACAATGAAATCTAAATGTTAATTATAATAAGGATTATAATATTTTAAAGTTCACTAGTTTCAATGTTGTATGTTTACACGTGATCTTCTGTAAATATCATCAATGGCAAATTTCATTTCCTTTATTTTTTGTGGTTATTTTATTTACCATTTTGGACAACAGATTATACCCATTACTGTATCTGTATTGGAATGAATTTATAAAGGATATTTACTCAAAAGCTATTTCGTGTATGTAGTACTTTTTTTGGTCTGAACGTCTATTTAGTCTTGATTACGTAGGTACGTTAGGGGTTTCCATGTTATTCTTACGTTTTGGTCTGAACGTCTATTTAGTCTTGATTACGTAGGTACGTCAGGGGTTTCTTTGTTATTCTTACGTTTTGGTCTGAACGTCTATTTAGTCTTGATTACGTAGGTACGTTAGGGGTTTCCATGTTATTCTTACGTTTTGGTCTGAACGTCTATTTAGTCTTGATTACGTAGGTACGTTAGGGGTTTCCATGTTATTCTTACGTTTTGGTCTGAACGTCTATTTAGTCTTGATTACGTAGGTACGTTAGGGGTTTCTTTGTTATTCTTACGTTTTGGTCTGAACGTCTATTTAGTCTTGATTACGTAGGTACGTTAGGGGTTTCCATGTTATTCTTACGTTTTGGTCTGAACGTCTATTTAGTCTTGATTACGTAGGTACGTTAGGGGTTTCTTTGTTATTCTTACGTTTTGGTCTGAACGTCTATTTAGTCTTGATTACGTAGGTACGTTAGGGGTTTCCATGTTATTCTTACGTTTTGGTCTGAACGTCTATTTAGTCTTGATTACGTAGGTACGTTAGGGGTTTCCATGTTATTCTTACGTTTTGGTCTGAACGTCTATTTAGTCTTGATTACGTAGGTACGTTAGGGGTTTTCATGTTATTCTTACGTTTTGGTCTGAACGTCTATTTAGTCTTGATTACGTAGGTACGTTAGGGGTTTCCATGTTATTCTTACGTTTTGGTCTGAACGTCTATTTAGTCTTGATTACGTAGGTACGTTAGGGGTTTCCATGTTATTCTTACGTTTTGGTCTGAACGTCTATTTAGTCTTGATTACGTAGGTACGTTAGGGGTTTTCATGTTATTCTTACGTTTTGGTCTGAACGTCTATTTAGTCTTGAATACGTAGGTACGTTAGGGGTTTCCATGTTATTCTTAAGTTTTGGTCTAAACGTCTATTTAGTCTTGATTACGTAGGAACGTTAGGGGTTTCTTTGTTATTCTTACGTTTTGGTCTGAACGTCTATTTAGTCTTGAATACGTAGGAACGTTAGGGGTTTCTTTGTTATTCTTACGTTTTGGTCTAAACGTCTATTTAGTCTTGATTACGTAGGAACGTTAGGGGTTTCTTTGTTATTCTTACGTTTTGGTCTGAACGTCTATTTAGTCTTGATTACGTAGGAACGTTAGGGGTTTCTTTGTTATTCTTACGTTTTGGTCTGAACGTCTATTTAGTCTTGATTACGTAGGAACGTTAGGGGTTTCTTTGTTATTCTTACGTTTTGGTTTAAACGTCTATTTAGTCTTGATTACGTAGGAACGTTAGGGGTTTCTTTGTTATTCTTACGTTTTGGTCTAAACGTCTATTTAGTCTTGATTACGTAGGTACGTTAGGGGTTTCTTTGTTATTCTTACGTTTTGGTCTAAACGTCTATTTAGTCTTGATTACGTAGGAACGTTAGGGGTGTCCATGTTATTCTTACGTTTTGGTCTGAACGTCTATTTAGTCTTGAATACGTAGGTACGTTAGGGGTTTCCATGTTATTCTTACGTTTTGGTCTAAACGTCTATTTAGTCTTGATTACGTAGGAACGTTAGGGGTTTTCATGTTATTCTTACGTTTTGGTCTGAACGTCTATATAGTCTTGATTACGTAGGAACGTTAGGGGTTTTCATGTTATTCTTACGTTTTGGTCTGAACGTCTATTTAGTCTTGATTACGTAGGAACGTTAGGGGTTTCCATGTTATTCTTACGTTTTGGTCTGAACGTCTATTTAGTCTTGATTACGTAGGAACGTTAGGGGTTTCCATGTTATTCTTACGTTTTGGTCTGAACGTCTATTTAGTCTTGATTACGTAGGAACGTTAGGGGTTTCCATGTTATTCTTACGTTTTGGTCTGAACGTCTATTTAGTCTTGATTACGTAGGAACGTTAGGGGTTTCCATGTTATTCTTACGTTTTGGTCTGAACGTCTATTTAGTCTTGATTACGTAGGTACGTTAGGGGTTTCCATGTTATTCTTACGTTTTCGTCTGAACCTCTATTTAGTCTTGATTACGTAGGAACGTTAGGGGTTTCCATGTTATTCTTACGTTTTGGTCTGAACGTCTATTTAGTCTTGATTACGTAGGTACGTTAAGGGTTTCCATGTTATTCTTACGTTTTGGTCTGAACGTCTATTTAGTCTTGATTACGTAGGTACGTTAGGGGTTTCCATGTTATTCTTACGTTTTGGTCTGAACGTCTATTTAGTCTTGATTACGTAGGTACGTTAGGGGTTTCCATGTTATTCTTACGTTTTGGTCTAAACGTCTATTTAGTCTTGATTACGTAGGAACGTTAGGGGTTTCCATGTTATTCTTACGTTTTGGTCTAAACGTCTATTTAGTCTTGATTACGTAGGAACGTTAGGGGTTTCTTTGTTATTCTTACGTTTTGGTCTGAACGTCTATTTAGTCTTGAATACGTAGGAACGTTAGGGGTTTCTTTGTTATTCTTACGTTTTGGTCTGAACGTCTATTTAGTCTTGATTACGTAGGTACGTTAGGGGTTTCTTTGTTATTCTTACGTTTTGGTCTGAACGTCTATTTAGTCTTGATTACGTAGGTACGTTAGGGGTTTCTTTGTTATTCTTACGTTTTGGTCTGAACGTCTATATAGTCTTGATTACGTAGGAACGTTAGGGGTTTCCATGTTATTCTTACGTTTTGGTCTAAACGTCTATTTAGTCTTGATTACGTAGGTACGTTAGGGGTTTCCATGTTATTCTTACGTTTTGGTCTGAACGTCTATTTAGTCTTGAATACGTAGGAACGTTAGGGGTTTCTTTGTTATTCTTACGTTTTGGTCTGAACGTCTATTTAGTCTTGAATACGTAGGAACGTTAGGGGTTTCTTTGTTATTCTTACGTTTTGGTCTGAACGTCTATTTAGTCTTGATTACGTAGGTACGTTAGGGGTTTCCATGTTATTCTTACGTTTTGGTCTAAACGTCTATTTAGTCTTGATTACGTAGGTACGTTAGGGGTTTCCATGTTATTCTTACGTTTTGGTCTGAACGTCTTTATAGTCTTGATTACGTAGGAACGTTAGGGGTTTCCATGTTATTCTTACGTTTTGGTCTAAACGTCTATTTAGTCTTGATTACGTAGGAACGTTAGGGGTTTCTTTGTTATTCTTACGTTTTGGTCTGAACGTCTATTTAGTCTTGAATACGTAGGAACGTTAGGGGTTTCTTTGTTATTCTTACGTTTTGGTCTAAACGTCTATTTAGTCTTGATTACGTAGGAACGTTAGGGGTTTCTTTGTTATTCTTACGTTTTGGTCTGAACGTCTATTTAGTCTTGATTACGTAGGAACGTTAGGGGTTTCTTTGTTATTCTTACGTTTTGGTCTGAACGTCTATTTAGTCTTGATTACGTAGGAACGTTAGGGGTTTCTTTGTTATTCTTACGTTTTGGTCTGAACGTCTATTTAGTCTTGATTACGTAGGAACGTTAGGGGTTTCTTTGTTATTCTTACGTTTTGGTCTAAACGTCTATTTAGTCTTGATTACGTAGGAACGTTAGGGGTTTCCATGTTATTCTTACGTTTTGGTCTAAACGTCTATTTAGTCTTGATTACGTAGGAACGTTAGGGGTTTTCATGTTATTCTTACGTTTTGGTCTGAACGTCTATTTAGTCTTGATTACGTAGGAACGTTAGGGGTTTTCATGTTATTCTTACGTTTTGGTCTGAACGTCTATATAGTCTTGATTACGTAGGAACGTTAGGGGTTTTCATGTTATTCTTTCGTTTTGGTCTGAACGTCTATTTAGTCTTGATTACGTAGGTACGTTAGGGGTTTCTTTGTTATTCTTACGTTTTGGTCTGAACGTCTATTTAGTCTTGATTACGTAAGTACGTTAGGGGTTTCTTTGTTATTCTTACGTTTTGGTCTGAACGTCTATTTAGTCTTGATTACGTAGGTACGTTAGGGGTTTCTTTGTTATTCTTACGTTTTGGTCTGAACGTCTATTTAGTCTTGATTACGTAGGTACGTTAGGGGTTTCTTTGTTATTCTTACGTTTTGGTCTGAACGTCTATTTAGTCTTGATTACGCAGGTACGTTAGGGGTTTCTTTGTTATCCTTACGTTTTGGTCTGAACGTCTATTTAGTCTTGATTACGTAGGTACGTTAGGGGTTTCCATGTTATTCTTACGTTTTATGCGATTTATATTTCGACCCCTGCATATAGCAACAACCTGCAGAAGAAGGATGCTACAGCACCCTTGCCATAGTGTAACCATATATGAAAATACCAAGGATACGTCATAAACAAAGAACAGGCAAGTTTCCTCAGACACCAGTCACCTACACTACACACTTTACGGTTTAATCAGATTATAAAATATGTAATTGACAGTATTTAATATGGAATGATCTGTGCTGTGTCTGTAGGTTTTTTAAGGATGTCTACAGTACAGTATAGGAAACCCCAATAGGAGGCATGCCTACGATATGAAGTTAATAAGAAAAAACTCTAATTCCAGGGTATTACAGGATAACTCCTATATGGAAGTATCTATTAATAACCTAAAGACTCTGTGCTACTCGATGCTACAATATCACCGATAGTTATAAACAGCAAAAGACTGTTTATCACCGTATCACCGACTGTTATACTGAGGGCACATCCTGCCAGACATCAGTGAACCTAAAACACTGTCGTCGTAAATCAGTGTCCTAAAATACACATGCACTAAATATTCTCAAGTAAAAGGTACATTGAAATATCAGCGGAAAGGACCCGAGACATTTTGAATGCGGAAGGCTACTAACCCGCAAATACGATCTCCCTGAATCTGACTGCCAGCCGGGTCTTATTATCTACCTCATTCAATGTCCTTCCCGTCAGCATAAGCAATCCTCCTCTCCTCATAAATTTCAAAAGACATGCCTTAACTGAATAGGAAGATTTAAATAGATTAACCTCCAACAGTTGCTAAGCTGACTATAAAAGCTTTGATAGAAACCTGAGAACTCAAAAGGTTTTTCAGGAGACATACTTGAGACAAAAAAATAAATATTTTACAGACTGAGAAAAAGAAATTTGCTGCATAAACCATAATCTTTGGATCCTTTCCACATCAAAGGTGAACTGGTGGGCATGATGGAAGAATCACCCAAAAATAATCCAGGTCGGTATCACCTGAAAAGTTTGACAAATGAAACAATCAGATTCTAACAGGACTGGGTTTTTTCCTCTGGTACTTTAACGGAGAGATGGTGGCTATTCCCTTACAATTAAAGCAGCTTAAAATTCGAATAGATAGTTTCAGGAGTGTCGTAATTCTACGTGATTCAATGCTACCATCCAATCTCTAATACCGATTGGTTGTCCTTTTCCAGCTAAAATGAACATCAAGACTTTCACTAAATGTCTTCTAGCACGGATTTCTTCCCACGTCTATATTACTTTCAGTGATAAGATTAAACAACCTGCCTGTTTTTAGCAACTTTTACATGCTGCTGATGAGCAACTTTTGAAGCGGATCAGAGCAGTGTAGTGTGACTTAGAAACATTTACTTGACAAACATAATGGGAAAACATCGTTGTTAGGTTCCGAGTTATTATCATACATTACTCTAGCGACTCATTAACTCTATTTTTGCACCCACATGAATGTATGAGGAAACGGAATCAGTTATAGGACCATGAACAAATAAACCATGAATATAAAATAAACATAAATATGTTTATATTAATAAACCGCCTGAAGCATGAACAAATAAATTATCATATTTGATGTCCTAACATGTTATATTTGATACAATTTGCATAATTGACCTCATAAATAATATCGATTTCGTGTATTTTATCTCACCGCTTGATACCAAAGAACTCTTTACATCGTCATATCTACGATTTGCAAACCACCATTCACTTTCATATATACAAGATAAAAGGTAATAATTTTCTACAGATATTTATTGCAATGGACTTCATGAAATTATAATCCTGGAGTTCGGAGTTCTGGTTTTGGTTGACAACAATCGTTACAAATCCGTTAACAAATACATCTCACCGCTATTGTCCACATCTTGTAGCCACGATGCAGAGGAGAAAGTAAATCGAGCCATCCAAGTGACGAGGCGGAACCACGACACCTTCATGGCAATGAGGGACTACAACGGGTTCTATATGAACCTAAGGCTTGCAAGTACAGTAATCAAGACTTTGTTCCATTCCTACTCGATCTGGTACAAGAAGACATGCAACCATCTCTTCTATTTTTGTTGACTTTTCTTTCGGAATTTATTCTCGTCGTAAAAACAGTATCCGCTCTGAAGACGTAGATAGGCATTCTTTGAAGGATTTATTAATGTGAAAAATTACAGAATAACACATCTACAGGTATATTTGTTTAGGGATTTTTAATATATATGAGTGTGCTTATAAGGTACCCCGTTGTATGAAGAAGGATTAGGAGGAAATAGAATAGATACCATTAAGAAGGTCACTTATCGAACCTACTCTTTGTCAGAGTATAATGAATAACCTACCCGGTACCCCTCTGTAAGAAGAAGGATTAGGAGGAAATAGAAAAGATACCATTAGGAAGGTCACTTATCGAACCTACTCTTTGTCAGAGTATAATGAATAACCTACCCGGTACCCCTCTGTAAGAAGAAGGATTAGGAGGAAATAGAAAAGATACCATTAGGAAGGTCACTTATCGAACCTACTCTTTGTCAGAGTATAATGAATAACCTACCCGGTACCCCTCTGTAAGAAGAAGGATTAGGAGGAAATAGAAAAGATACCATTAGGAAGGTCACTTATCGAACCTACTCTTTGTCAGAGTATAATGAATAACCTACCCGGTACCCCTCTGTAAGAAGAAGGATTAGGAGGAAATAGAAAAGATACCATTAGGAAGGTCACTTATCGAACCTACTCTTTGTCAGAGTATAATGAATAACCTACCCGGTACCCCTCTGTAAGAAGAAGGATTAGGAGGAAATAGAAAAGATACCATTAGGAAGGTCACTTATCGAACCTACTCTTTGTCAGAGTATAATGAATAGCCTACCCGGTACCCCTCTGTAAGAAGAAGGATTAGGAGGAAATAGAAAAGATACCATTAGGAAGGTCACTTATCGAACCTACTCTTTGTCAGAGTATAATGAATAACCTACCCGGTACCCCTCTGTAAGAAGAAGGATTAGGAGGAAATAGAAAAGATACCATTAGGAAGGTCACTTATCGAACCTACTCTTTGTCAGAGTATAATGAATAACCTACCCGGTACCCCTCTGTAAGAAGAAGGATTAGGAGGAAATAGAAAAGATACCATTAGGAAGGTCACTTATTGAACCTACTCTTTGTCAGAGTATAATGAATAACCTACCCGGTACCCCTCTGTAAGAAGAAGGATTAGGAGGAAATAGAAAAGATACCATTAGGAAGGTCACTTATTGAACCTACTCTTTGTCAGAGTATAATGAATAACCTACCCGGTACCCCTCTGTAAGAAGAAGGATTAGGAGGAAATAGAAAAGATACCATTAGGAAGGTCACTTATCGAACCTAGACCCTACTCTTTGTCAGAATATAATGAATAACCTACCCGGTACCCCTCTGTAAGAAGAAGGATTAGGAGGAAATAGAAAAGATACCATTAGGAAGGTCACTTATCGAACCTAGACCCTACTCTTTGTCAGAATATAATGAATAACCTACCCGGTACCCCTCTGTAAGAAGAAGGATTAGGAGGAAATAGAAAAGATACCATTAGGAAGGTCACTTATCGAACCTACTCTTTGTCAGAGTATAATGAATAACCTACCCGGTACCCCTCTGTAAGAAGAAGGATTAGGAGGAAATAGAAAAGATACCATTAGGAAGGTCACTTATCGAACCTACTCTTTGTCAGAGTATAATGAATAACCTACCCGGTACCCCTCTGTAAGAAGAAGGATTAGGAGGAAATAGAAAAGATACCATTAGGAAGGTCACTTATTGAACCTACTCTTTGTCAGAGTATAATGAATAACCTACCCGGTACCCCTCTGTAAGAAGAAGGATTAGGAGGAAATAGAAAAGATACCATTAGGAAGGTCACTTATCGAACCTACTCTTTGTCAGAGTATAATGAATAACCTACCCGGTACCCCTCTGTAAGAAGAAGGATTAGGAGGAAATAGAAAAGATACCATTAGGAAGGTCACTTATCGAACCTACTCTTTGTCAGAGTATAATGAATAACCTACCCGGTACCCCTCTGTAAGAAGAAGGATTAGGAGGAAATAGAAAAGATACCATTAGGAAGGTCACTTATCGAACCTACTCTTTGTCAGAGTATAATGAATAACCTACCCGGTACCCCTCTGTAAGAAGAAGGATTAGGAGGAAATAGAAAAGATACCATTAGGAAGGTCACTTATCGAACCTAGACCCTACTCTTTGTCAGAATATAATGAATAACCTACCCGGTACCCCTCTGTAAGAAGAAGGATTAGGAGGAAATAGAAAAGATACCATTAGGAAGGTCACTTATCGAACCTACTCTTTGTCAGAGTATAATGAATAACCTACCCGGTACCCCTCTGTAAGAAGAAGGATTAGGAGGAAATAGAAAAGATACCATTAGGAAGGTCACTTATCGAACCTACTCTTTGTCAGAGTATAATGAATAGCCTACCCGGTACCCCTCTGTAAGAAGAAGGATTAGGAGGAAATAGAAAAGATACCATTAGGAAGGTCACTTATTGAACCTACTCTTTGTCAGAGTATAATGAATAACCTACCCGGTACCCCTCTGTAAGAAGAAGGATTAGGAGGAAATAGAAAAGATACCATTAGGAAGGTCACTTATCGAACCTACTCTTTGTCAGAGTATAATGAATAACCTACCCGGTACCCCTCTGTAAGAAGAAGGATTAGGAGGAAATAGAAAAGATACCATTAGGAAGGTCACTTATTGAACCTACTCTTTGTCAGAGTATAATGAGTAACCTACCCGGTACCCCTCTGTAAGAAGAAGGATTAGGAGGAAATAGAAAAGATACCATTAGGAAGGTCACTTATTGAACCTACTCTTTGTCAGAGTATAATGAATAACCTACCCGGTACCCCTCTGTAAGAAGAAGGATTAGGAGGAAATAGAAAAGATACTATTAGGAAGGTCACTTATTGAACCTACTCTTTGTCAGAGTATAATGAATAACCTACCCGGTACCCCTCTGTAAGAAGAAGGATTAGGAGGAAATAGAAAAGATACCATTAGGAAGGTCACTTATCGAACCTAGACCCTACTCTTTGTCAGAATATAATGAATAACCTACCCGGTACCCCTCTGTAAGAAGAAGGATTAGGAGGAAATAGAAAAGATACCATTAGGAAGGTCACTTATCGAACCTAGACCCTACTCTTTGTCAGAATATAATGAATAGCCTACCCGGTACCCCTCTGTAAGAAGAAGGATTAGGAGGAAATAGAAAAGATACCATTAAGAAGGTCACTTATCGAACCTACTCTTTGTCAGAGTATAATGAATAGCCTACCCGGTATCCCTCTGTAAGAAGAAGGATTAGGAGGAAATAGAAAAGATACCATTAAGAAGGTCACTTATCGAACCTAATCTTTGTCAGAGTATAACGAATAACCTACCCGGTACCCCTCTGTAAGAAGAAGGATTAGGAGGAAATAGAAAAGATACCATTAGGAAGGTCACTTATTGAACCTACTCTTTGTCAGAGTATAATGAATAACCTACCCGGTACCCCTCTGTAAGAAGAAGGATTAGGAGGAAATAGAAAAGATACCATTAGGAAGGTCACTTATTGAACCTACTCTTTGTCAGAGTATAATGAATAACCTACCCGGTACCCCTCTGTAAGAAGAAGGATTAGGAGGAAATAGAAAAGATACCATTAGGAAGGTCACTTATCGAACCTACTCTTTGTCAGAGTATAATGAATAACCTACCCGGTACCCCTCTGTAAGAAGAAGGATTAGGAGGAAATAGAAAAGATACCATTAGGAAGGTCACTTATTGAACCTACTCTTTGTCAGAGTATAATGAATAACCTACCCGGTACCCCTCTGTAAGAAGAAGGATTAGGAGGAAATAGAAAAGATACCATTAGGAAGGTCACTTATTGAACCTACTCTTTGTCAGAGTATAATGAATAACCTACCCGGTACCCCTCTGTAAGAAGAAGGATTAGGAGGAAATAGAAAAGATACCATTAGGAAGGTCACTTATCGAACCTACTCTTTGTCAGAGTATAATGAATAACCTACCCGGTACCCCTCTGTAAGAAGAAGGATTAGGAGGAAATAGAAAAGATACCATTAGGAAGGTCACTTATTGAACCTACTCTTTGTCAGAGTATAATGAATAACCTACCCGGTACCCCTCTGTAAGAAGAAGGATTAGGAGGAAATAGAAAAGATACCATTAGGAAGGTCACTTATCGAACCTACTCTTTGTCAGAGTATAATGAATAACCTACCCGGTACCCCTCTGTAAGAAGAAGGATTAGGAGGAAATAGAAAAGATACCATTAGGAAGGTCACTTATCGAACCTACTCTTTGTCAGAGTATAATGAATAACCTACCCGGTACCCCTCTGTAAGAAGAAGGATTAGGAGGAAATAGAAAAGATACCATTAGGAAGGTCACTTATCGAACCTACTCTTTGTCAGAGTATAATGAATAACCTACCCGGTACCCCTCTGTAAGAAGAAGGATTAGGAGGAAATAGAAAAGATACCATTAGGAAGGTCACTTATCGAACCTAGACCCTACTCTTTGTCAGAATATAATGAATAACCTACCCGGTACCCCTCTGTAAGAAGAAGGATTAGGAGGAAATAGAAAAGATACCATTAGGAAGGTCACTTATCGAACCTACTCTTTGTCAGAGTATAATGAATAACCTACCCGGTACCCCTCTGTAAGAAGAAGGATTAGGAGGAAATAGAAAAGATACCATTAGGAAGGTCACTTATCGAACCTACTCTTTGTCAGAGTATAATGAATAACCTACCCGGTACCCCTCTGTAAGAAGAAGGATTAGGAGGAAATAGAAAAGATACCATTAGGAAGGTCACTTATCGAACCTAGACCCTACTCTTTGTCAGAATATAATGAATAACCTACCCGGTACCCCTCTGTAAGAAGAAGGATTAGGAGGAAATAGAAAAGATACCATTAGGAAGGTCACTTATCGAACCTAGACCCTACTCTTTGTCAGAATATAATGAATAACCTACCCGGTACCCCTCTGTAAGAAGAAGGATTAGGAGGAAATAGAAAAGATACCATTAGGAAGGTCACTTATCGAACCTACTCTTTGTCAGAGTATAATGAATAACCTACCCGGTACCCCTCTGTAAGAAGAAGGATTAGGAGGAAATAGAAAAGATACCATTAGGAAGGTCACTTATCGAACCTACTCTTTGTCAGAGTATAATGAATAACCTACCCGGTACCCCTCTGTAAGAAGAAGGATTAGGAGGAAATAGAAAAGATACCATTAGGAAGGTCACTTATCGAACCTACTCTTTGTCAGAGTATAATGAATAACCTACCCGGTACCCCTCTGTAAGAAGAAGGATTAGGAGGAAATAGAAAAGATACCATTAGGAAGGTCACTTATCGAACCTAGACCCTACTCTTTGTCAGAATATAATGAATAACCTACCCGGTACCCCTCTGTAAGAAGAAGGATTAGGAGGAAATAGAAAAGATACCATTAGGAAGGTCACTTATTGAACCTACTCTTTGTCAGAATATAATGAATAACCTACCCGGTACCCCTCTGTAAGAAGAAGGATTAGGAGGAAATAGAAAAGATACCATTAGGAAGGTCACTTATCGAACCTAGACCCTACTCTTTGTCAGAATATAATGAATAGCCTACCCGGTACCCCTCTGTAAGAAGAAGGATTAGGAGGAAATAGAAAAGATACCATTAGGAAGGTCACTTATCGAACCTAGACCCTACTCTTTGTCAGAATATAATGAATAACCTACCCGGTACCCCTCTGTAAGAAGAAGGATTAGGAGGAAATAGAAAAGATACCATTAGGAAGGTCACTTATCGAACCTAGACCCTACTCTTTGTCAGAATATAATGAATAACCTACTCGGTACCCCTCTGTAAGAAGAAGGATTAGGAGGAAATAGAAAAGATACCATTAGGAAGGTCACTTATCGAACCTAGACCCTACTCTTTGTCAGAATATAATGAATAGCCTACCCGGTACCCCTCTGTAAGAAGAAGGATTAGGAGGAAATAGAAAAGATACCATTAAGAAGGTCACTTATCGAACCTACTCTTTGTCAGAGTATAATGAATAGCCTACCCGGTACCCCTCTGTAAGAAGAAGGATTAGGAGGAAATAGAAAAGATACCATTAGGAAGGTCACTTATCGAACCTACTCTTTGTCAGAGTATAATGAATAGCCTACCCGGTACCCCTCTGTAAGAAGAAGGATTAGGAGGAAATAGAAAAGATACCATTAAGAAGGTCACTTATCGAACCTACTCTTTGTCAGAGTATAATGAATAGCCTACCCGGTACCCCTCTGTAAGAAGAAGGATTAGGAGGAAATAGAAAAGATACCATTAGGAAGGTCACTTATCGAACCTACTCTTTGTCAGAGTATAATGAATAACCTACCCGGTACCCCTCTGTAAGAAGAAGGATTAGGAGGAAATAGAAAAGATACCATTAGGAAGGTCACTTATCGAACCTACTCTTTGTCAGAGTATAATGAATAACCTACCCGGTACCCCGTTGTATGAAGAAGGATTAGGAGGAAATAGAAAAGATACCATTAGGAAGGTCACTTATCGAACCTACTCTTTGTCAGAGTATAATGAATAACCTAACCCGGTATCCCTCTGTAAGAAGAAGGATTAGGAGGCGTAGACGGAAATAGGAAAGATATCGTGAGAAAGATCACTTATATAACCTACTCTTAGGTTGTATTGGAAAACTATTAGAATTATTTAATATATTCAAATTAACAAACGTTACTTTCTTAATAAATGTTCCTCAAAATTATTTCACAACAGAAAAGCATAAAAGGTAAAGTAATATTATATCTTTTACTCACTATGTACTATAAGATAGATAAAGAAACATAACCTAAGCGTTGAAACATCTGTTCTATCATATAACCTATAAAATAAAATCAGCTGTCTTTTATAAAATCATATGTTATCTCTTACTCAAGGCAAATTTGACGAAATAGCTATATTGCATATCTTACCCGTTTTGTGAAAGGTTTTTTACACATAGAAAACTAAAACTGTTATTAAACTATAAATAATTCATATTTGGGATAAAACTTCTTGGAAAAACATCGTGCTATCCACAACAAGTTCTAAAAACTTTATTTGAACTTGAGTGAATGAATAAAGAGTATTTTTTATTATAAAAGAGTGAAATCTTGAACAAGATGTACATATATAATCCAAAAGTTGATCCATATAATACATATATATCTACACACACACACGCGCGCGCGCGCGCGCGCACACACACGCACACACACACACGATATGTTTTCTTGTAATATAGTTAATATATTTAAAAATATTTCAAAAACAAGAATAATTTTAATGAATATATATATATATATATATATATATATATATATATATATATATATATATATATATTAGAAGATTGTGAACTAATAGAAGAAGTTGAGTAACATTTGTGAGTATTTAGGTTTCGGAAAATAGCTTTCTTTATTATTAACCTTTTTTATTTATTTTGTGGAAATCGAGTAATCGAAAAGAACATTTTGTCATTTGAGGCTTTTTTTTATTGATATCACTTAGCTAAATAACCAATAATTATTGATATTTTTCAGCAGAAGCGTTTAGCACTAGATCAGTGCATTGTTAAATTCTGTGAGTGACTGCCAAGACACCGAAGTGTCTAGTGCATTGATCCAGACACATGAACGATACACTGATCTAGTGTGAAAAGCTTCTACTGAAAATGCCGGCAAGTATTTTTTTGCCAAGTAAAAATATAAACATTTTGTAATCTTTATTCCAATATTTGTTATTGAATAGATATTTGTGGTGTATTTCATTCATTTTTATTTTGTAATTCTAAAGTTCTAACCTATATTTCTATTGTTGTGTTTGACTTGTGTGAGTGTGTGTGTGTGTCGTTTATAAATCGTATCAGAAGTACGTTGTGTTTTAACTATTTTGAAAATACAGTTAATTGAACTATTGGAATATTTTCAGCACTTATTTACAGGATTAGTGATTAAATAAGTTACAATTTTAATAAACCCAGAATATGCAAGATAACATGAAACTGTAAATTTAAAAACCGATGAAATATTTCTATTTTCTAAATTTAATTGCAAATTTGAATTCTCTTGAGTCCTATTACCGACCAAAGTTCCCTAGTCCCCTCACACTCCTAACTACCATGCGACGATGGAAAACAACACAATTTTATACCTCAAACACAACAAAATAATTTGAAGAACTAAAAGCTTTTGCTTATTTTCTATCACAATGTTTAACTTAATTTGCTCTTCCATTTGTGTTGCCAGTTCCTTTCATTGATGGCTAATGTCGACGAACTTATCTCATTTCATGCCCAAGGCCATCTTCAGTTCAAGGTTAGTATATTGTCAAAATATAGTTCACGGTTAAATATACTGCAATCAAATTAGTTTATTATTTAGCCATTTACAAAAGTAATTAGGATATACTTTTTTAAAGTTTTAAATTAATCTCCTTTAGTAAATGTTTTATAAACTGTTCCTCTATACCTACTCACAAAGACATCTCCCAATTCATAACTTACTTCATATAACTCGTCATTATCAGCAACGAGTATAACTATATACAATAATGAGAATGGTTATCATTCAGACTTTGAGTAGTTATACTCGATGGTGGTGATGTTTTTGTGAGAAAATAAATTATTTGTTTGAGTTGCCTTCCTTTATCATTTAGATATGTGGATTTGTATTTAAGTACATGTCTGACAGAACATTTCTTCTTCCTTCATGTTGTGTTTTAGTGTTATATTTTTCCCCATGCTGTTTGTACGTGCCTATTATTTTTGGATTTACAATTTAGCAACGTATAAAAAAATATCAAGCACTAGGGAAATATTTTGTTTGCTATAATGGTTTTTAACTTTCACTAATTTTTTGCTCTAGGTAGATTAACCTTACAGAAATCTAACTAGTATGGCAATTATGTAGAGATTACAGTTTAAAACATTACATTTACCTTAGTTAAACCATATTAGTTACACATAAAGTTATTTCATTTCTTTAGACAAAGATATTTATAAGACCTACTGTCTTAAAGCAGAGAGAGGTGATACAGATTAATAAGATAACAGCTAAAGTAAACTATAAATGTCTACATTTACTATTTATTGTCTACTATTTAATGTCTACATAGGAAGGGAGAGAAAAAGATGGCGAGAGATATTACCGAACATCATGAAGAGAGCATATGTATATGGGTAAGAGTGAGGGAGGGAAAGATAAAAATGTTAAGAGAGATGTTAAGGACACTATAGAAAGAAATAGAGAGAAGAGAGAGAAAGGGTGAGAGAAGATAGAGGAGGAGAGAGAAACGGAGAAGGCAAAAATAAAGAAAGAAAGAAGAAGAGAGTAATTGGAAATGGCTAAAGGAGACTAGAGATTTGACTTGACAATGAGAAAGAAAGGACGGTAGAGAGGATAGGGAGTGATAAGAGAAAAAGGTGAAGGAAATTTAGAGATTCGTCAATACATTGACAAAGATAGAAAGAGAAAATAAGAGGCACTTCACGTAGAGAGCAAAAAAAAAAAAAAAATGAGAGAGACTAAATTGATGATTTTCCGAAACAATAGAATGGGAATTATCAAAATGCACAAAAATCATTGAGTGGAAAAAACAAATATTTTAGAATACAAAACCAGTGTAACTCCTTAAATACAGTCAAAACGTTAGAAACTGAACAGATCTTCAAGCTGTAATAGCATAAAAGGGGGGGGTGCCCCCTGCATAATCTAAACGATCAACCAAAGGTTCGCCTCTAAAGCACATCCATGACACAGCCCATTTGTATTCCCTCGTTGCAAAGCACGAAAGCCCTTATCTATGCAACTATCGACCGGGTCAGCAAACTGCACCTCACATAGCAATCAGCAGGAAAAAATGGGAAAACCTAGTCACCACAGGACCCATCGACCACAGACTTCCACGAGCTGTGGGCGTTGCCAAGTTCAGAATGCAGACCGGCCATGACTACATCGCATCGGTGTGCTCCCAACACCGGAATTCCCTCTCTGTGGACACGATATGGTCTCTGTGGATCATCTGATGAAATGCAATGCGCTCGACCATTCCGGAGATGATGCTGACTCACTTGTTCGTCTATACTGGTCAGCGCGTCACCAAATGGCTAAACAGCCAAGGGTGGGCGTTGGCTAGTAAGTAAGTAGGTCAGCGCGTCACCAAATGGCTCAACAGCCAAGGGTGGGCGTTGGCTAGTAAGTAAGTAGGTCAGCGCGTCACCAAATGGCTCAACAGCCAAGAATGGGCGTTGGCTAGTAAGTAAGTAGGTCAGCGCGTCCCCAAATGGCTCAACAGCCAAGGGTGGGCGTTGGCTAGTACGTAAGTAAGTAATAGCACAAAGCAAAACATGACAATTACAGTATTTACAAAAGGGATATAAGAGCCACAAAACGAATATTTATCAAAGAGAAAAGCCATTTACCTGACGAAGAATTTGTAAAGTATAACAGTCAGTCTACTCAAGATTCTCTATACCAAAATCATTTTAATTTTATATAATTACTGGTAATGTTAGATTTTATAGACAATATTATTTAAAATATTGGGAAAAACTTTTAACTGAAGAACCCGTTGCACAATATTCAATATGTATGTGACACAACATATTATTTTTTTTTTAATGCATGTGATATTTAATCTGGTAGTTGAATATGTCTCAAGTATGAGTAATATTCAAGGTACATTTCATTGTTTTTACAGCTGAAACTCTACCTACACGAGTTGGAACATCAGCTAAGTGATATTTTCCAACAAGGCGACTATGTATTCAACGAAAAGGAGAATCTATTGTCTACGGTAACGTATGATTTGAGAAACTATTATACTCTAAATTATATTCATGCAACTCATTAGAAATACTCCTGAAGTCATAGGACTTCTACGTCCACGCCAGTAGAAATGCAAATCTAGTTACTCTTACTTCTATTCTATACGTCAATAGAGACTATTGAAGTCACTCTGAGCTCTATTATCCACGTTAGTAAAGATATTAATGTAGTCACTCTGACCTCAATTTGGAGGTCAGTAAAAGTATTATTGTAGGTCACTTTTATTTCTACTCTGCACGTCAGTAGTGGCATTAATGTGGTCACTCTGGCTTCTATTCCGCACGTCAGTAGAGACGTTATTGTAAGTCACTCTCATTTCTACTCTGCATGTCAGTAGTGTCATTAATGTGGTCACTCTGCCTTCTATTCCACACGTCAGTAGAGACGTTATTGTAAGTCACTCTCATTTCTACTCTGCATGTCAGTAGTGTCATTAATGCGGTCACTCTGGCTTCTATTCCACACATCAGTAGAGATATTATTGTAAGTCACTCTGATTTCTACTCTGCACGTCAGTAGTGTCATTAATGTGGTCACTCTGCCTTCTATTCCACACGTCAGTAGAGACGTTATTGTAAGTCACTCTCATTTCTACTCTGCATGTCAGTAGTGTCATTAATGTGGTCACTCTGCCTTCTATTCCGCACGTCAGTAGAGACATTATTGTTAGTCACTCTGATTTCTACTCTGCACGCAGTAGTGTCATTAATGTGGTCACTCTGGCTTCTATTCCACACATCAGTAGAGATATTATTGTGTCACTCTGATTTCTACTCTGCACGTCAGTAGTGTCATTAATGTGGTCAATCTGGCTTCTATTTAGCACCTCATTAGAGATATTATTGTAAGTCACTTTGATTTCTATTCTGCACGTCAATAGAGATATTAATGTAGTTGTTCTTACTTTTATTCTGAGCCTCAGTAGAGATAATACTGTAGATGCTCTTGCTTCTATTCTGCCCCTCAGTAGTGATATTGTTGTAGATGCTCTTGCTTCTATTCTGCCCCTCAGTAGAGATATTATTATAGTTGCTCTTGCTTCTATTCTGTCCCTCAGTAGAGATATTTTTGTAGCGGCTCTTGCTTCTATTCTGCCCCTCAGTAGAGATATTATTGTAGTTGCTTTTGCTTCTATTCTGCCCCTCAGTAGAGATATTATTGTAGTTGCTTTTGCTTCTATTCTGCCCCTCAGTAGAGATAATATTGTAGTTGCTCTTGCTTCTATTCTGCCCCTCAGTAGAGATAATATTGTAGTTGCTCTTGCTTCTATTCTGCCTCTCGGTAGAGATAATATTGTAGTTGCTCTTGCTTCTATTCTGCCCCTCAGTAGAGATATTTTTGTAGTTGCTCCTGCTTCTATTCTGCCCCTCAGTAGAGATAATATTGTAGTTGCTCTTGCTTCTATTCTGCCTCTCAGTAAAGATAATATTGTAGTTGCTCTTGCTTCTATTCTGCCTCTCAGTAAAGATAATATTGTAGTTGCTCTAGCTTCTATTCTGCCCCTCAAAAGAGATATTATTGTAGTTGCTCTTGCTTCTATTCTGCCCCTCAGTAGAGATATTGTTGTAGATGCTCTTGCTTCAATTCTGCCCCTCAGTAGAGATATTATTGTAGTTGCTCTTGCTTCTATTCTGCCCCTCAGTAGAGATATTATTGTAGTGGCTCTAGCTTCTATTCTGCCCCTCAAAAGAGATATTATTGTAGTTGCTCTTGCTTCTATTCTGCCCCTCAGTAGAGATATTGTTGTAGATGCTCTTGCTTCAATTCTGCCCCTCAGTAGAGATATTGTTGTAGATGCTCTTGCTTCTATTCTGCCCCTCAGTAGTGATATTGTTGTAGATGCTCTTGCTTCTATTCTGCCCCTCAGTAGAGATATTGTTGTAGATGCTCTTGCTTCTATTCTGCCCCTCAGTAGAGATATTATTGTAGTTGCTCTTGCTTCTATTCTGCCCCTCAGTAGAGATATTATTGTAGTTGCTCTTGCTTCTATTCTGCCCCTCAGTAGAGATATTATTGTAGTTGCTCTTGCTTCTATTCTGCCCCTCGGTAAGAGATATTATTGTAGTTGCTCTTGCTTCTATTCTGCCCCTCGGTAGAGATATTATTGTAGTTGCTCTTGCTTCTATTTTGCCCCTCAGTAGATGTATTATTGTAGTTGCTCTTGCTTCTATTCTGCCCCTCAGTAGAGATATTGTTGTAGATGCTCTTGCTTCTATTCTGCCCCTCAGTAGAGATATTGTTGTAGATGCTCTTGCTTCTATTCTGCCCCTCAGTAGAGATATTGTTGTAGATGCTCTCGCTTCTATTCTGCCATTCAGTAGAGATATTATTGTAGTTGCTCTTGCTTCTATTCTGCCCCTCAGTAGAGATATTATTGTAGTTGCTCTTGCTTCTATTCTGCAGAGATTTAGAGTAAATAGAGATATATTTGTACCTATCTTCCTGAAGCCACTCTAACCTACAAGTCAGTCCCGTATTATATCAATTCACTAGGAATATTTCTAAATTAAATCGACTCCTAACCATGAAAGTCAATAGGAATGCTTCTTTACTCTCTCTAATTTCTATTCTTGCACGTTTTTTTATGAGGCGGATGAAAAGCTAATGGTTTTATAACATTGATTGCAAGACTACCTTTCAATCGACTAGAAAACTAAAACGTCTAAACAAATGTGTGTTATTTAGACCAGTTTAAATATTCAAAACCGAAAATTTTTATCTAAAATAAGCTCTTAATTTTTTTCCATATGTATAAAATTTGTCAAGTACACAGTTAATAATATAATATTTTTTAACAAAATTGTTTGTTATAGGTTTGTTGCACAGCTGTCACCTACCTCATAGTGCTCATACAGTTCTCATAGTGACACAATTGCAATGTACAATATTAAGTTTTAAGCTTGTTCCTTTATAGTTCTTGTTATTCTAAAGAGATTACATGTATAAGTGATAACACGGAAACCTTCAACTAGGAAGTAACTAAACATTGCATACTTTCATTTGTTGAACTAATACAACTTTAGATTTTTTTTCAGTAATAGTTGGTTGTTCGTTCTTATACTAATAACATCAACAAATAAAAATTATGCCAGGATCATCACTTACTGACATCACACAGCAAGCTTATGAACCATCCTCATAGTTATAGATTAACATTTCTTCTTGTATGTAACATAAACATAGTAGTACATCATTCACTATCTTTACACTGCAAGCAGAGAAACTATCCTCACAGGCGCGTATCCAGCGACTTGCTTTGGGGGGGGGGGCGATCGATGCATTATATATATATATATATATATATATATATATATATATATATATATATATATATATATATATATATATAAATATATATATATAAATATATATATATATATATATATATATATATATATATAATATGTGTGTGTGTGTGCGCGCGCGTGCGTGAATGTAAAATCATAGAACAGAAAAGGCTTGCTTTAGAAATCGGTAACGTGATAAAGATTCGTAGCAACTTAGACTTTTTAATAAATATTTATTCCAGTTTCGATAACACTTATGGCTGGAGAATATTATTAATTTCATAATAAGCTATTATTATAAAAATGGTTTATTAATTAATATAAGTAGTTATTCTTCCAACACGAACAATTCCGGAGTCAACTGCGAATATTACGCTTGCAAAATTACGTATTGAAAATCATATGTTCGAGACTAAGCTTCACTATCGCTATCTGTTGTTAAAATGTTTAGACGTTTACGAGGGTATGCCGAGGGAACGCGTCACATTTTCAAATTAAAAATTAAAATTTTATTTTTTATTTACAATAAAAGACGAATTAACTTAAGTAAAAGTCTAATTTAATAGAAAGTCCTAATTTAATAATATATTGTCGATTTTTAACCCAAAGTTCTTGAGGGTTGGGGGACGATCGCCCCATCGCCCCCCCCTTTGGATACGCACCTGTCCTCATAGCTATATTTGAATATTTTTTACTGTAAGTAACATAAACATGTAGAACACCACTCACTCACTTTTCACTGCAAGCAGAGAAACTATCCTCATAGCTATATTTGAATATTTTTTACTGTAAGTAACATAAACATGTAGAACATCACTCACTTACTTTTCATCGCAAGTACAGACACTACCTTCATAGTTATACTTACATGTTTGTCCTTGTAACACGTAGAAGCACATCACCTAAATTTAGTGTATCGCTCTAAATATGTCTTGTTTTTAAACAAATATGCATAATACATAATGACTATATAAAATACATAGCTTAAGTTTAGTATAAGTAAGTGAGCTATTTGTTTCGACACACTTAAATATTTACTTAATTGTTTTGTTTCATGTATGTTAGTATTAATTTAAAGACGTACATGAAAACAAAATATTGTGTTTTTATTCCAACTATCTAATCTGCAGAAAAGGTTAATAAAACTCTCCATTATTGATATCGTTAATAAAAAAGAGACAGAGAAACTGAGGCAGTTAAAGTGGGCTTGAGTCTTCCCTAAGTATGGAAAAATATTAGTAAGATGTGAAATAATATCAAATGTATTAGACAAAGAACATCCGCGTGTAACTGATATTTATAGCCATAGCGTAGAGCAAGTGTATTAAAGTGTCAGCTGGGGCCCGGAACTCAGAGCATGCCAAGCAAACTGCTACATTGTCAAATATTTAGTCTGACACTAAGCTGATTGTAGCCAAGTATTAGTTGCTTTTTAGCACACGTAAATTTGAAATTCTACATCAGTTTTACGACTGCTACATTTTATTGCGTTTCTCTGACCATATTTGGTTTAAACATATTTTCAGACACGTTTTAAACATCACAAAACTAATCGCTTCAATGATGTAGACATTATTGTCTTTCTCGAAAAAGTTGTTGGGATTGTGTTGTTATAATAAACATTGTGGCTATCTAAACAATATGTTGTTGCAAAACAATGAATAAATAAGTATATACTGTTGCCCCCTTCACGCAAACAGACACGCTCAGTACATGTGCTCACGGTCGTAAAAAAAAATGACTATTATTTGTTCCTAATAAAAAATATAAATTACTAAAGCTGTTTGTAAAACGGATTTAGTTTTCGTTCGAATAAGGGAATACATTACTTGGGTAGGTCGTTTAAAGGGCGTAATTTTCTTCTTAGTAAAACGTATATGGCATAACAGGTCGAAAATAGTTTTCTTCCTAATATAAGAAAAGTTGCTCCCCAGATCGTAAAAAGTATGTGATTTTGATCCTAATAAAAGATAATAAATGCTTGGGTAAGCTTAAAAGGATGTACTTTTAACCTAAGAAAATTCTTCAATTACTTAGTGAGGTAGTTTATAGGATGTAATTTTCTTCTTAGTAAAAAGATAAGTTGGAAAATCAGGTCCTAATAAAAGATGCAGTTTTCTTTGTATTTAAAAGATATAAATTACTTATCTAGACAAATAAAATTATAATAACGAAAAGTATAATAAAATCTTGAAAATCAAATTATATTATAAAATATTAAAAATAATTTTAATAATGAAATTCATCTAGCACTAATAAATTACAAAAAGTTATAAAATAAAATAAATAAAAGTAAATAAACAACATAAACGCAATTAAAAGCATTTAATGCGTATTAAGGTAACATCTAGCCATAAATCAGTTAGTTGTTTAATAAGAATATATTAACAGTAAGAATAGTAAATACAGTAATAAAATCCAGATTAAAATGATAAAAAATTTAGCAAATAGCGAACATTTATGAAACAGCGACCTCGGATCAAAATCACCATGATTTTATGAATCAATTTTGGGGAAAATCTTTACATTAGATTAGAAAGATGGGTTTCGCGGCATTAATTGTGTCTCATTAGGGATGGTCAATCCAGTGACTTTAATAGTGATTTATCGGTGGTTATAGTGACAGCGCCAGGTTTGGGTCAGTGACCTTTACCGGTGACAAGAAATACTGAGACTCCTTACCACAGTAGTGAAATGATTCCACACCTCGTTTTTTTCTTTTTTAAAAGGCTCATTTTATTTTAAAAAAAAAACTCCTACGAAATTAAGAACAAACTACCGAGTGCGAAATAGCGTCACTGTACACAGCGCTGTCACTATCGTGAAAACTAGCAAAAATCGACCACCCACGCACGAAGTTAATGAGTAGAGCCAGTGACAGCGACAAATCAACCAATGACAGCCTTGGCAAAGAATCAATAGCTTTTCAGTCGCAGACAGTGACATTTTGTCCAATTACAAGGGAGACAACCCCTCTCTCACCCTCAGTCAACGACATTACAAGATAATCGGGGCTATTAGCAGAACGGTGAGAGCAAGGCAGTGACAGCGACAAATCAACCAATGACAACCGTTTCATTCCGTAACCGCAACAAATCAATCAATGACAACCATTGCATTCAGTGACTGCGACATTTTGCCCAATCACAACAGTGGCAGCTTTCGATCTAATTATTGTCACTGGAACTAACCTTTATCCATATTTTGTCAATGGTACCACTCGCGACAAACGAATATCAGTGACAAGTGATCGTGACATAAAATATCGTTCAATTTTCATGGTCATAATGTACATAAGGGTTTAATCTTACGTACCTTGTAATATTAGTTATTTGTTATTGTTTTTGTGGTATTAGGGTTTCTTCAATATTTTTATTGTAGACAAAGAATGCATAAAATTGCAACAGTGGTTTTGAGAAGAAACAGAAATTTCCCTACACATTCGAATGGCCTGCTGAACTGGGTTTTTCAAAATTTAAATGTCAGGCCTATTCTGAAGCAGACACAAATTAGATATTTCTTTAGATAATTCTTAAAAACCTTTATGAGGGGGTAGGAGAACTCATGTTCCAGAGCCTAAATGATGTGTTAATTTAGATTCATTTTTAATTTAGATAATTAATTTTTTTTTGTTTTCACCGAATATAGGATTTTTATACATAGAAATTTACGATTATTAATTCTGGAAAAACCTTTGTAAATTATCGCGAACTTTTCTTTTTTAAATTAAAAACAATCCGTTCAAGGTAAATTTTTCTAATCTGACACTTGGGGCTGCGGGTCTGCCAAGAGGCCCAGGACGAGAGGAGTGTGCTGGAAGGGCATTCTCAAAACATCGACCTTTGGACTTCCGCTGACTAATAGTGTTGGCTCGTTATTTTGTTACTTAATGATACGTTGTAATGTGAAGCAAAAATATCAGCAAATAGAAATAGGGCGTTCACAGAAGCGTGCTAATAGTACTGTCTAAGGGTTGGGACGGGTAGGCCGCGATTTATGGTCCTGATAAGGGATGACGACAGTGCCTGCTGTTCAAACACGACTAATACACAATTTCTACCTAAGAACCAAGTGCCAGCCTATAAAATGTGACCTATGTCTTAAGCAGGGCATTAGAAAGCAAACAAGAAACACATTTTTAACTGACTTCATCACTTTCAAAATTCGACTAGAGTCATCAGCTTAAGTCGAAAGCTGTGTTATCTTGGGGAACTCTCGAGCCTATCTTACTCATCTGAATTGACTAGTTGATATTAAATCTACTCTTATATTCGAACTTTTATAATAACAGAGCTTAAACAACGTAGTTAAATTCAATAAGTTAATTTCTAGTAATTCAAAGTACAAATAACCAGTTTACTAAAAAATAGTAAAGAAATTTACTATTATTTATTTATATATATATATATATATATATATATATATATATATATATATATATATAACTTCAAAACAATTATGTTTTAAACCATTGCTGAACTTTAGTTATAGGAAACAAAGATAAATTTAAGAATATACGCTATAATTTAAATGGAATTTGATATAATTATCAAATAATTATAAGAAATAATTATAGTAAATACTCTTTGTATAATCTTATAGTTTAAAACTAATCATTTTAATAAATAATAAATATTGTAATTGTATACATTAATAAATATTAGTGATTATATATAATATATTTTTAGAGTACTTAGTTTGTTATTATTAAAAAATACATAGAAACAAGCAATAGGCAATAAAATATAAAAATAAAATAAACTAGTGAAATAATCAAAAGCCATGTGATAGAAATATAATTATAAATACATTTTTAATAGTAGAATTTTTAACAGAACAGAGATGTTTACTAATTTGTTTCGCAAATTATAACAATTATTGGTTACTTGGTAATAGGTTTTTTTTAGAAAAGACGTATGCCATGTTTTTACTTAAGTTCAAACACTGTTAGTCAGTAAATTTTAAAAACACATGTTATTCATAAATGTCGTAATGGGTATATAATAAACAGAACAGTTGACGTTTTTGTAAACTTTTGAAAAGTTGTTAAATTAATTTAAAAAATATTTAATTAATATTATGATTATTAATTATTATTTAGTCTTAATTTTAATTAATAAATGTCACAAAACATTTACAGTACTAATAAAATTATATTTTAATTTTTAACAGTGTTTTACCTAGAAAATATAGTGTTAAAATCTCTCTAAACTTTAGAAAACAATTATAAACTGTTCCGGTAAAAGGGCCCTTTAAATGTATCTATAAGTCGTTAAAATTAGAGGTAAATATCACTCATGGGATACGAATCCAAAGAAAAGATACTTGTAATAAAAGGACAACAAAAACGTCAAGATCTTTAGTAATTGTAAATAAATAATTTATACTTGTAAAATATTAGTTAAATAGAATTAAAACAATAAAAAAATTCTGAATTTTAAAATTCAATGAGATAATTTAGTAGAATTATATTCTACTAATTTCATGTTAAAATTATTATCCAATCATAATCTTATAATACAATAAAGAAAAATACATTACAAGCAAATAATTTCCCACATCTGTAACGATTTCAGATTTAAAGCATATTGCGATAAAAATGCCCTTTTTTCTACAAAGTGCTCAAGGACATGGAAAAGTAATAAAACTTATTGCTGAGGCTAAAAAAATAAATTAAAAAAATTGTTTTCTTTCAAACTCATTAGAAATTTTAAACAATTAACATTTTTTTATAAAACATGGCACTGTGATATCATTAAAATACAACTATCATATAGCATCCATCTTGGCGTTTGAACTCATCACGTGATCCGATATTGCGTTTCCTATAGAAGATGAAGACTATGTAGTACATCAACCGGTTAGTCTACGCTATGAATATTTATATTTTTTTAAAACAAAATTCATCCTGCCCTAACCTAACCTATATATTTAAGCTACATTGTAACATTTTATTCTACTGTTCCATAACAAAGCACTCTGATGTCTTGAGAAAATACTATAAAGTTTTGTGGATGACCGTAGGGTAAGTAGCTTTTATCATTCTTTCAAATTTATAAAATCTTTGTAGCATCAGCACCAAGTTTTATTACGTTTTTAGCTTCCCCGATGATTTTCTATATCACAACGTATAATTTTATATTATTATCTTTTTCATGTGATATCGATATAAATTTACACAATTTATTATATTCTAAGCATAACTAGGTTGAGCAAACGTATTAAGAATGTATTTTAAAGTTGTAACCCATAGATAAAATTATGAAAAAAATTAATAAAATTACACATATTCAATGTTAACTGAATTAATGTATATAAAACACAATCTGTAAAAAGCCATTTGTAAAACACCATACAGAGTATATTAAAGTTATATTTGTTTAATTAGCATGTGGCTTGAATTTTAAACCAGTCTCACAGGTATTTAGGATGCATTAAACAAAGCCCCGAGTAAGCAGTATTGGTCAGTAAGAATTTAGCAAATTAGCTCCTACAAACGTTTGTTTTCTCAATGTTTCTATAATTTGAAAAGTTACGGAAGAGAGCTGTGCCCTTATGGTGCCACCCGATCGACACTTATAGAGTGTGCGCCAAAATAAACAGTACTGAAACAGTTGTAAGATTTTATTTTCCTTCATTTATTTTATGTACATAGTTTTACTAACACATACTAATAAAAAGGGGCTAGATTGGTTAGATTCTGGTATAATCATGTCCTATATGACCTACGTTCAATTTAAGGCAACACTCGTACCGTTCTTGAAGGTTTTGTATCATTTTCGTGAAGTGGGGTTGTTTTATGCTCGTTCTAGACATAGTTTTTTTGTATATAGTTGGACCGGGCGGCAACAATACAGCTGATGCGTTTTCAGTACTGTGTATACGGTATGCGACATCATAAATTTGTAACGCAGCTTATTCCAATTTAAAGTTATTAAATATTCATTGTTATAAAATGATTCATGTTTAGTTAGCCTCATTAAAATTGTTGTTATCAAACAGTTTAACAATGAAATTCTTTTGCGACGTCTTAGAGACATAGATTCAGACATAAAAGTAAAATATTTAAATAATACATTAAAATTTTTAAAAAGTTAATATACCACGTTTTTAAAACGGACTAATAGGTATAGAATAATGTTTTATGGCCCTTTTACAATTTTGAGGTAGAATTGTTAGTGGCTATGGGTATATTTGTAATACGTGGAGAGAAAAATGCGCAGCTCAGGAAATTCATGATACTTAGATCCTATAGATGAGTAAATGAATTATATTACAGTGAATAAAAAATGGGATTCACTGTAATTTAATTCATTTACTACTCCTTAACTCATGAATTGCTTGCGGCCCACGTTTTTCTCTCCACATATTACAAATATGTCCATAGTCACTAACAAATCTCCCTCACAATTGTAAAAGGGCCATAAACATTATTCTCTACCTATTAGTCCATTTTAAAAACGTGGTATAATAAAAAAAAATTACTTATTTATCATTTGTATTAGGACCAAAACAAATGTCGTTGTTACGCCAATATATTGACATTCCACTCAAAATCATTCAGATATTTGCAGCGTAGACTCTTGTTTACTGCGGGAACACATTTGGTATCAAGCCAAAATTCACTACACTAAACGTAGATTAAGAAACATTTGCCAGCTGATATCTGACATTTGTTTTCTTTCATTGTCCACTCACTACATTATCGCCCAGATCTAATAAAACACTAATAATTTTACACCTGCCCATTAGAGTTTAAAGGTGGTTTTATCATGAAACCGGTATACCACTTATTTTTTTAAATATTTTGTTCTAATTTTCTAATTTTTTTTTAACATAAAAATCTATCAGTCAGGCTGTAACAAATAACAGGTAGCCCGCCCGATTAGGCTACATTTCAGAAACATTTACTTTGTCTTAAAATCAGCTGTTTTACTCGTACTCAACTTCAGCTTAGTAGTTTAAAATATACTGTAAACAAGTATTAAAAATGCAAATGTTTTACAGTCAATTCCTACTTAGGTCAACGAATTTTTTTTTTTATTTTAGCTACTTTTTACTAAACAATTACAATATATATAAATAAAGTGACATAGTCTGTACGTTAACCACTTAATCTATAACGTAAAATCAGTTGTTTTATGAAATCATGTTATCACTTATTTCAAGCCAAATGGGACAAAATAACTATATTGCATACCTTGCCCCTTTTGTAAATAGTATCTCCAATATAAAAAAATTGTGTTTGAAGTTAAGTGATAATAAAAAGTATTTGATTAACGTTTAAAAAATTATATTGCAATATGTATTCTTATGTATTAATAAAGAACAAAGTCAAAATACAAATACAAGAATTATAATTGAATCTACAATTCAAAGCCTTTCGTTGGCCAACAGTACCAACATCATCAGGAATATTAAACAATTGTTTAATATTCCTGATGATGTTGGTACTGTTGACCAACGAAAGGCTTTGAATTGTAGATTCAATTATAATTCTTGTATTTGTATTTTGACTTTTGTTCTTTATATATATATATATATATATATATATATATATATATATATATATATATATATATATATAAGAAGGGTGTGAACTAATAGAATGAATTGAAAAACAAAAAAAGAATAATTTTACACAATACAAAATGATTTTTATAATAAATACAAAATGTTAGAACGTTAAATGAGATACATAATGGAATAATTTATCATTATACTCGTGAAAAATAATTAATCACAGGTTTTCTCTGTATTGTTTAGCGATTGTGGTAATAAAATTCATAATTAAAAATGCAATATAATAAAAATAACACCTACAATCTACAACCCAAATTTCTACAATGTGAGTTCTGTGTATCTTAAAATCTACCTCAACTGACACTCGTAGAGCAAGGCCTATACTCTAAAGGTGAAAATGAAATAGTTACACTATTTGCTAAACTATATAAAAAATAATAATATTGCATCCAAATTAGGAAACATTAATATATATTGGGATAGAATATTCAGAAGTCTGTTGAATGAAAAGTCATAGCATATGACGTTGTAAAGGTACATCGCTAATGCTTGCTAATTTTATGGTACGATCATACCCAAATTTAAAAAAATATTATATATATATATATATAAATATATATATATATATATATATATATATATATATATGTATATATATATATATATATATATATATATATTCATTTTATGTCCTAATTTTAGCAATGAACTTTTCAGAAAAATATTTATTTTTTAAATTAGTTGTGCATAACAAATATTTTTAACCATTAAAAATATATAAAATGTTCATTGAAAATTATTATTTCAAATAAAGTTTTTATTCAATGTCTGTTAATAACTATTAATTTTTTATATAGGCTAATGACAATCACAGACAATTTTGCTTTTTTAAACACTGAACTCTTGAAAAGGAATTTAGTAAAGAAATTCGAAACGTTGAGTGTTTAAAAACGCAAACAAACTATGATCTGTCATTAGCCTATATAAAGGAATGAAATAAAAGTTGATTCATTGGCTATGAGGTTCAAGTTTGCAAAGAATAGAGTTTGATATATGGACATAAATAGACTTTCCGTTCATTCACAGAGCCTATGAATTGCATAAAATTTAAATTTGTGAAAGAATATTTACTATCCATTTAATTAAACCTCTTACTAAACATTTTACTAAGAATTTTTTGAAAATTAGGCCCAACTTGTGGCAAAAATTAATTATAAATTACACTTTTGGTATCAACCTGGCAAAAGACTCTTATCCGTGACTCACAGCATTGAACAATGCACTGACCTAATGCGTAACTCGTCTGCTGAAAAATAACAGAAAGTAGTGGTTTCTTTGCCAAGTTGATACCAAAAGTGTAATTTATAAGAAAAACCTCAAGATCTACAACACAAAAGCTGTATTAAATTATAATGTTAGTATAACCTAAATAACTAACATTATTGAGTCTGGGCTAACAAAAGTGTTTGAATAATCGTGTCCCATATTCATTTTATCAAATTGATTGAACAAAACTGTTGTAATATTGTACCAAGCTCAGGTAGTGTCTAGATATACAGCTGATTGGCAACCAATGAAAGCAGGAAAGCGGTTTGAAATTTGCAGTTTTTGTGCAGTACATCTTGAGGTATTTTTTATAAATTACTACTTTTGTTACCACTGGCAAAAAAACCACTAGCTGAAAAATATCAATAAGTAGTGGTTTCGCTGCCAAGTGATAACAAAAGTTAACATTTTTTTCCGTCTTTGGCTATAGATTAAATTGAAATAGCGTGTTATTAAAATGTTATTTCACACTTTTCTTGGTGTATTAGATACGGGTATATAGCTTGAGGTGTTATTTAAATAATTTCCTTAAACACGTTAAAAGTAAAAGAGGCTGAATAAAACACACTGTTGTTATTCTAATTATACGGACGGATCTAAGATAATAGTAGTTTAATGACAGGAAGATTAAATTAGTGCGGCGGGTTTTGTCGAATATTTGATTGGCGGTTAGTTTTAGAGCTTGATTGTAGTATGCTAATCCTTTTAAACACTTTGAATAGTTTCTGTAATTATTTACTGTTAGCAGGATTTTTTACTTGTTTGTTTTGCTGAGGTATGTGTAATTATGTGTTTAGTCCTTCTTATTAGCTTAAGTTCGTAATTAATTTTAAGGTTAGTCAGACAAACGAACTGATAACCTTGTTAGGTCCAACAGCTAGGAATTTAATAGTGACGTATATCTTGACGATCCGTTTTAACTCGTCACCAGTACAACGGGCGAGACCTTTTTAATGATAAAGTCACTCTCCATTTCTTTGATAATGGCCTCGCTTCTTCGTGATTCGCTAGAGGTAGTCCCCTAGGCACCTGGCGATGCTCTCCAATGCGAACGCGGTGCTTAGCTAGATCAATTCTCCTTCAATGGTCACTCCCAATGTCTAACTACGTCTTGGAATCTAGTTACCAATTCCCTCAATTAGTTGCGCTGCCCCGGTGTACGTCCTCCATGAAGATTACATGTTTCTCGAGAAGCTTCTTACATTCTACTTCTGTGCTTTCCCGTCGTAAAGCTGATAAAACCGTTTGACAGGCTCCAAGTTTACTCCCTTCTTCAATGTAACGGGACGGTCATTCACGTTCATCATACGCGCTGAAAGTGGTATTCCAGTTGTGCAAAATATTCTTGGGCTTAGAACATGACGGCCGAGGTTTACATTGGCCCACGTCGATTCCAGTAGCTTATTCTGGCCCGTAGGAATGTTCCCATGTATTGTTGCTCCGAGTATCATCTAGATTTGAGGGGTAACCATGGTGATCATTCGTGTCGACTGATGTTCACGCTGCAAGATGACCTGCTCCCTCTCAATAGTCGAAATTCCGTTTCAAAGCTCAATTTTAACTTCATATTCGGCCAATATAATATATTCGTAGTATCATAACCTCCTCAATACTAGCCACTAATACTCGATGCTCGAGCCAAGCGCTTCATACCAATTTTATCAGTACATTACGAGGTACTTACACTTATGCGATCAAATAAAGCACACCACTCACTTGAAGATTACATAATATAATCCCATACTTCTAATTACAATTAAAAACTTGTTAAATAAACCTGTTTTCCTAACCCCTGATCCCAGCTTCCGTCAGATGACCACAGGAGGTCAATACACTAGAAGTGACTGGCCTTGGAAATTTTTGGCTGCTTTTGACCTTGTCTTCCATTTAGTTGCGTGCCCGAAAAAAGTACCATATCTGAAGGAACTATTAACAAAGTCGAGGTCACGCCATTACGTCTGTCAGTCTGCCATCCCTATCGCTGACACACTTTTATGTGTATTTTGTTTTGGATATCGGACAGGAATGTTAAGATATGGACGTAACAGAAACTTTCAGTACAAACACAGAGTTTAGGACGAACTTAAGTTGATATTCTTGTTGCTACATTGAAGATTAAAATGTGATTTATCTCAAGTAGAAAAATAATGATTCTTTTATCAGACTACCAGGTCTTCTATGTTATATTAGAATAAAAGGGCGTGTTAAAACCCTTTCAGTCTTAAACTGGAAAAATAATACATTTTAAATGATTATATTTTGTTATAATATACTATAAAGGTTTTATAAATCTCATACCTGGCGGCCCATCTGCACCGCATCCGCGTAGGTTAAGCGCAGATGCGGCCTGTACGCTGTGCCAACACCCCAGGTTGGACGCAGCCCACTTACCCCAGTGGGCTGCCCTGGCAGCCAACTCTGTAGACAAAGCAGAAGACAGCTACAGGGAGATCGCCCGCCGCTACTGGCCAGCGCGCCGCCAAATGGCTAACCTTCCAAGGGTGGACGTTGGCTAGTAAGGTATGTTATTTTTTATAGATCTCAAATGTAATTATATTTGAGCCAGTTAAGAAGCCAAGATAGATCTATGACATCCTTAAAATTTTAAGAATAGGTCAAGGTATAACCTTTATTAAATCAGAGGATATGTTTTAACAGATTTTTATATTCACAGTTTTTTGGTGATTTGTTTAACCACTCGGTCTCCTTTCAATAAATGTAAGGCATATTACTGTTGTTATCAGTGAGTAGCTGATAAAGTGTAGTAAGTAATGAGATAGAAACAACTGTATTGTAAAACAATGAAAGTGAATATTATAGTAACTACAATCATCTTTCATCATAGTATAAACCTTCATTGTATAAAACTTACATGGAAATAATTACGTATAGGGTACTGGATAAGCATGCTAAAAATGGTCCTCAACACAAGATTCATATTTTTTATGCGAGCTGTATGAGCACTAGAGCTTCACCTGTATTAATTCCAATGTGACAAAGCCCTCTTTACAGCTTTACTTTGAACAACCTATAACTAGAAGTCAATCCCCAGAGAGGTGGTTATGTCTACAAGTTCAAAATAACTCAACCGATCTATGACATCCTTAAAATTTTAAGAATAGGTCAAGGTATAACCTTTATTAAATCAGAGGATATGTTTTAACAGATTTTTATATTCACAGTTTTTTGGTGATTTGTTTAACCACTCGGTCTCCTTTCAATAAATGTAAGGCATATTACTGTTGTTATCAGTGAGTAGCTGATAAAGTGTAGTAAGTAATGAGATAGAGACAACTGTATTGTAAAACAATGAAAGTGAATATTATAGTAACTACAATCATCTTTCATCATAGTATAAACCTTCATTGTATAAAACTTACATGGAAATAATTACGTATAGGGTACTGGATAAGCATGCTAAAAATGGTCCTCAACACAAGATTCATATTTTTTATGCGAGCTGTATGAGCACTAGAGCTTCACCTGTATTAATTCCAATGTGACAAAGCCCTCTTTACAGCTTTACTTTGAACAGCCTATAACTAGAAGTCAATCCCCAGAGAGGTGGTTATGTCTACAAGTTCAAAATAACTCGACTTCATGTCAGTAAGAAAGTCTTCATAATGGAAGAAGGTCTCACACTGTAATTCAAGGGAATTACCTAACTTAGTTTTATGTTCTAAAAGATTTATTTTTCCGGACGTCATTTCAATGATTCTTTGTTAAATCAGTCGATACTGATATTTTATCGACACCAATCAGTATTCTGATCGATATCTTTGTAATGAGAACAAGAACGAGTATTTCTTTATCACTATACAAATATGCACAACCTGCAACAGTAGCACTCTCGTCTAATTACAATGCTCTCGACGTCATTTTATCTCTATAGAAGTAAATATCTCTACCATAATAGTAACGCATACTACACTATCTCTTATATCCAATACAACTACACACAAAAACGTAAAAAAGGTCATTATTTATGCACTTGGGAAATGCAAATCTATTTATACAAACATGTAAATGAACAAAATTAAATATCACCTCAAAGTTACGTAACAATAGTACATATATTCTCGCCAATGTTGCTATCGTACTCGCCCAACCTTGCCCTCAATGCACTACTACTGTAGGCGAATTGGCACTCACAATCATATTATATAAAGGACAATTTGTATATGCCAAGGGCAACAAAATAAAACTGACAGCATACAAGTTGAATGGATAAAGCAAACAATCCAACGTTTCAAAATGCTTAGACAGAATGACCCTTTGTGATACAATACACATGATATATTCAACATACAAAGGTGCCGCAAATGTGATAGATTTGAATAAATATATTTTCGCAGGGTATGAGAAACGTTTTATACGGGAGAAGAATATCTCACCCGTCACACTTCATTGCATCACGAGATGCATTACACGACGTACTCCATATTTTAGCTTAAATCAAGTGATAATAAATGATTCCATACATCAGCTGATTTACGTTAAACTTTATATTGTAAGACAACTGCCAAACACGTAGGTTAAGCTACTTTCTTGTACAATATTAAAATGTAATCACTCAATATTTTTTATAATTTAATAAATATATTATTTATATTTCAATAAATTAATATATTCTATATTGATCTCTAAATATATTCAATATATTTCAGTACAACTAAATCAATTTAACGTTGATGATTTACATACAAAAGTAATAAAAAGCACAGTTTTAGCATCACTTAATTAATTAATAATCAATTGGTACACTCTTGGTTCAAATATTTTACAATCATTATGTACTCTTTGCTAAAACAGTATCATCAGAAGGTTACAAAATGTAACCATCATTTGTAACCGTATAATGCTAACTGTGTTAGCGAAATATATATAAAGGCTGTGTACAAATTTATAACAAAAGTTTATAACTATTTATTAATGAATTAGGCCTATATATTTTATTTTAATTTTTTCAAATTAAACTTGCCTTGTACACGTTTTTATATTAACATTTGAAACTCTCTACCTATACGAGTTGGAACACCATCTTCCAACAAGGCGACTATGTCTCAACAACCAATACGAGCTGTAACACCATCTTCCAGCAAGGCGACTATGTCTCAACAACCTATACGAGTTGGAACACCATCTTCCAACAAGGCGACTATGTCTCAACAACCAATACGAGCTGTAACACCATCTTCCAGCAAGGCGACTATGTCTCAACAACCTATACGAGTTGGAACACCATCTTCCAACAAGGCGACTATGTCTCAACAACCAATACGAGCTGTAACACCATCTTCCAGCAAGGCGACTATGTCTCAACAACCTATACGAGTTGGAACACCATCTTCCAACAAGGCGACTATGTCTCAACAACCTATACGAGTTGGAACACCATCTTCCAACAAGGCGACTATGTCTCAACAACCTATACGAGTTGGAACACCATCTTCCAGCAAGGCGACTATGTCTCAACAACCAATACGAGCTGTAACACCATCTTCCAGCAAGGCGACTATGTCTCAACAACCTATACGAGTTGGAACACCATCTTCCAACAAGGCGACTATGTCTCAACAACCTATACGAGTTGGAACACCATCTTCCAACAAGGCGACTATGTCTCAACAACCTATACGAGTTGGAACACCATCTTCCAACAAGGCGACTATGTCTCAACAACCTATACGAGTTGGAACACCATCTTCCAACAAGGCGACTATGTCTCAACAACCTATACGAGTTGGAACACCATCTTCCAACAAGGCGACTATGTCTCAACAACCTATACGAGTTGGAACACCATCTTCCAACAAGGCGACTGTGTCTCAACAACCTATACGAGTTGGAACACCATCTTCCAACAAGGCGACTATGTCTCAATAACCTATACGATTTGGAACGCCATCTTCCAGCAAGGCGTTTATGTCTCAACAACCTATACGAGTTGGAACGACATCTTCCAGCAAGGCGTTTATGTCTCAACAACCTATACGAGTTGGAACGCCATCTTCCAGCAAGGCGTTTATGTCTCAACAACCTATACGAGTTGGAACGACATCTTCCAGCAAGGCGTTTATGTCTCAACAACCTATACGAGTTGGAACGCCATCTTCCAGCAAGGCGTTTATGTCTCCACAACCTATACGAGTTGGAACGACATCTTCCAGCAAGGCGTTTATGTCTCAACAACCTATACGAGTTGGAACGCCATCTTCCAGCAAGGCGTTTATGTCTCCACAACCTATACGAGTTGGAACGACATCTTCCAGCAAGGCGTTTATGTCTCAACAACCTATACGAGTTGGAACACCATCTTCCAGCAAGGCGTTTATGTCTCAACAACCTATACGAGTTGGAACACCATCTTCCAGCAAGGCGACTATGTCTCAACAACCTATACGAGTTGGAACACCATCTTCCAGCAAGGCGACTATGTCTCAACAACCTATACGAGTTGGAACACCATCTTCCAGCAAGGCGACTATGTCTCAACAACCTATACGAGTTGGAACACCATCTTCCAGCAAGGCGACTATGTCTCAACAACCTATAATGAGCCCAAATCCTATAACTAAGAATACACAATATAAGTTAAAAGAACTTTATTTGAACACTTCTTGGAAACCCGGATCATTTCCTTTGTATACCGTATTCATATGAACATTCCATGGAAACACGATTCATTTCCTTTGCATACCGTATTCATATGAACATTTCATGGAAACACGATTCATTTCCTTTGCATACCGTATTCATATAAACATTCCATGGAAACACGACTCATTACCTTTGTATAACGTATTCATATGAACATTTCATGGAAAACCGACTCATTTCCTTTATATACCGTATTCATATGAACATTTCATGGAAACACGACTCATTTCCTTTGCATACCGTATTCATATGAACATTCCATGGAAATACGACTCATTACCTTTGTATAACGTATTCATATGAACATTTCATGGAAAACCGACTCATTTCCTTTATATACCGTATTCATATGAACATTTCATGGAAACACGACTCATTTCCTTTGCATACTGTATTTATATCAACTTTTCTTGGAAGTCCTACTCATTACCTTTTTATACCGAATGACTAATAAACATTTCTTGGAACCCCAATTCAACATTTTCTTTCACATAGGTAAAATAGGCTCAAATAGAAATGCTAGAATTTAACTGAAGCTCAAAAATCGGGACTCGGAATTTTAAGACTGTACTGTAATTATAACATAATCTCTTGAACTTTAACAGTCCCCGCTTGAACCAAAATCTCCAAGCAGAAGACACTGATGAAGATCGCCCACATAAAGATCGAAAACGTTCTGTTTCAGTGAGTTTTCACAAATTTACAAAATATAAAGTTCGGGTGATCATAAACTAATGTTAAAGTGATTAATATAAGATAATGTAGGCCTAGTAATGATAAAAAGCAAGATAATAGAAGTGTCTGCCAGCTACTTCGTACAATTGTACGTATCACAAACGCTGCTGTAAAACTGATTTCTCTTCTTGCACGTCCCGCGTCGGTAGGAATATTCGTCTAGTCACTCTGATGTTTTTACGACAAGCCAGTAGTTACAGTAAAGAGCTATTGGCTTTACGCAGTTACCGATGTAATTATCACAATGATTAGTGACGGGCCAAGCTAGGAGAGAACAAAAAATAAACCAGCCTGGTCACGAACACCAGTTTTGTTAATCTCAAGGAACCGGAAGGAAAGCGAAGGATTTTTATAATTTTGTGTGCGTGACTGTCGAACACCCAGCTAAACTAGATCAAACTGTTGAAAAACCTGCTGAGTAGTTATATAAAGATTACAACAAAAAACAACAACAAAAGTAACAACGTGTAAGCGTACCTATATTCCATAATCTTACATTAAACAAATGCTATTTTGTCCAAATTTGTTCCAGCTGGATCCAATTTTAATCTGGACAAAAATAGCTCTGATTTGCTTAATGAAGGTAAAAACACGTCGAGTGCAAAATTACAGGCATAAATTATGTTTGGAGATCAGCTACTGTAGTCACTTAATTTAAGATACATGAGTAAGCTATTAAATTATCCAGGTGCTTTTACACTTATATACCAGACCCTTTAGGGCAAGTCATGTACATTTTTATCACTTACAAAGCTACTTCTATTTACACATAGATGCTTATAGCTTCCTAGTTCGCTTATTGAAGCGCTTTTGTTACAAAGAACCGGATGTGCTTCTGACCCACTAAGAACCCACTTATGACGGTTAGTTTGCTTCTTTACCTCTAGCACGTTTACCTCTTCTTACAAGTTCCATAGACTTATTTCGTTCTGAATTCTTTATAGACACTTTTATTTCTATTCTAATTTACAAATAACTATTTCCAGTGTTTTAAAGAGACTAGAAATGGTCATCATACCTAATGACAAAACCTAATAAAGCTGCTAGGGCTCAACAAACCTAATCAATTTTTGTTATTATTTTGTTTTTTAGCTGCCAACCGCATTAAATATTTTCCAATACGTTCTCACATTATTTCACTATTAATGACTTTCAAAAGGTTTCAATCTTATTATGAGATTTATATATTCTAAATAATATATTGGAAACATTTTTTGAAATTATTATGGTATGTTTCGCATGGAAAAAAAAATATTAGATCTCTCGTCACGCTCAACAGACGATTTCCATTTGTCATCTTAAATTAATTGATAACATGATTTCACACAACAGCTAATTTTAAGTTATAAATTGTGATATGCCTATAGAACAGCTGTTTCAGCACGTAGATTACTACCTCATTCATTATGGGCTACTTTATTAAGCTAAAATGTTGTTTTTAAATTACTACTTCCTATGACAGGTTTATATTTTTCAAGCAGAAAAAATCTTTATTTATTGCTGCTATTACAAGTTAACATGTAATAACTAAATATTTCTATCAGTTAATAAATAGATTAATTATTTATTTTTGGATAAATGTTGGTATATCTAATTCCCTATAAAGATAATGAGTTATGTTTATTTAACTTTTTAAAATGAAAACTTTCATAGACAAGTCTGGACATTTTTAAGAACAGGTCAATTAAATTTGTTATACAATATTTTTAATTACTAAATTTTTCAACATTAAGTAATGGTTTCCTACATTTGGTTCAATAACTCCATTAAATATATTCTATATAAACGTCTAATAAGGTTATTCTCAAAAGAAATATTCACTTCTGGTGGCCAGTAACAATAACTGAGATATGTTTATGTTTTACAAGGCTTCTAAAATTATGTCAACAACATTTTCTCCTTCATTATACTTAGTCAGGAACGCTATAAGAATTAGTCAGTTGTATTAAACAGTCTCATGAGTAACTATTACGATTATTTTATTAAATATTTATTATCAGTTAATAAATAAAGTAATAATTTAATAATATTCCGTCATTTCTAACTATATTTAATTTAATAATTCGAGATACTAAGAATGGAAGATGCACAAACTACTAAGAATATTCCATGCGCCATAAGGTGCACTAAAATCGGAATGGCGCATTGAATAATTGCATGCATTGTGGTTCAATTCGTCCTACTTGAAAAGTATTATTTTTTAGAATCATTATTTTTATAAGAGATTTTTTATTTCTTCCAGAATTAAATTACACAACTAATAGCAAGTATTTCAACCAATAAAATTAATATTTAATATACAGATATACAGAGTATTATGTAAAAGAATAGTTATAACATATGGTTTTTTTTTGTTGGCAATGATATGTGGCAAGATATTCAATACATTATATTTACTTCTTACTCAGTGCATTACCTCGTGTTTAAATCACAATTTCTAAATGGCCGTCTCAAGTTCATGACAAAACTGAACATTTTTAATGCTTAATTCACATTAAGCATAATCAATTCCGAATCATAGTATTTCTAATCTACTATGGTATAGTTTACTAAGTATCTACTAATGGATGAATGGTGTAATTTGGGCGGATTTCTAGACCGCTTGCTACCTGGCGGGCAGCCAACCTGTTCAGAAGATAGGCTTCATCATATAGGCCTACTACGATTTTCTGAAAACCTACATGAGTATAAGTTATTATGAGCAATGGTTCTTAAACCTTAATATTTGAACGATTAATTAAACCAACTTATTTTTAACGGTTTCAAATACTTCTTAAAGTTTTTGTCATATTTCAAGTGCTTAGAATTTCTACTTTATTTCATTTTACAGAAGAATCAGTTATGGTAAAATCATTTGCCATCTAAAATTAGGTCTATTTTTTAAAATTTTTTGTTCAATTCCTTCTATTATTTCACACTAAGATACTTTTTCTTCATCTACTCGAGTTTAAATTCATTTTTTAAACTTGTAGTGGGTGACACTTGATGTTAATTCAGTGTTTTCAAATATTAATTAATTAATCAAATTTTATTATTTTAATTGTAGTTTTATATGGGGGGAAAGTTTCACCATAGGGGCAAAGTATGCAATATAGTTATTTCGTCCCATTTGGCTTAAAATAAGTGATAACATATGATTTCATAAAACAGCTGATTTTATGTTATAGGTTATTTGATAGAACAGCTGGTTTACGTATAGGTAATGTTATTTTATCTAAATAAATTGTAATTATTTATTAAAAAGTAACTTAAATAAAATTTGTCTCTATTGACCTAACTAGGAAATTACTTTATTAAAATTTTTTATTATCTTATTAGTTTTTACTTTTAGCACAAACATCGACTTCCCAAGATATTAAGTTTGAAACATTCTTCAATATGAAGTTTCTTGATGTAATCATCTAGAATTCACTGATTAAACTAATTTTACACTACTTAATTAACTGAATACGTAATTGCTTACTTGCTGACGCGTTTCAAAACGATTGTTCCTTTTTCGAAGCTAACCTTCTACTAGCGGCTTTTGGCTCTTTACAAACGGTATGTCAGGGTTGGATTTATGACAGGGTTGGATGTATGACAGGGTTGGATGTATGACAGGGTTGGATTTATGACATTAGGTGAGGTGTCGGCGTCTTGTGTGATGTATTTGAAAAGACTATTGGCTTCAAAGTGTGTGTGGTCATTAAGTATATTTTCCCTGTCTGTTGTGTAGTGTTTGTAGATTTCATATTTTTCTAAGGTTGTTAGTTTTTTACTCTGTTTTAATGTGTGTAGAATATTTAAATTAGTGTGTATGTCGGTATATGTCATAAATCCAACCCTGTCATAAATCCAACCCTGTCATACCGTTTGTAAAGAGCCAAAAGCCGCTAGTAGAAGGTTAGCTTCGAAAAAGAAACGATCGTTTTGAAACGCGTCAGCAAGTAAGCAATTACGTATTCACTTAGTTAAGTAGTGTAAAATTAGTAGATTCTTCAATATGTTTTAAGACAGAGTAAATGCAATTACTTACTTTTTTAGTTCTACGTTTTCCCCCTCAGAGGACCGATGGGTTTTTAATAACCTACCTCTGTGAACCGTTGTTTTGAAGGGAATACGCGTACGTTGATTACACATTCTGGTGACCAGTTAATAATCACGTTTTTGATTAGGCGCTCCAACCCCAATTTCAAATACCACTTACGTTAATTAAATTTCCCAATTAACTAATGATGCAGCCAACGCTGTATCAACATGTTTCAACAAGACCTCCCAGTGTTAATACTAGTCAGTGACAAACCAAATAATATACGAAGGTAGTTAAAGCGTAATTTTACACGGAAATACTAGATAAAGTACTACACTAATAAAATAAATTTAATTTAACTATTTTAAAATCATTTTATAAAGTTGAAGATCAAAATACAGTAATATATCTTAGCTAAATATGGTAGAATATAGGAGGAAGATTGTAAAATAGTTATTCTTACAATAATAATATAAATCTGGAAGTGTGGCATACTTTAGGTGTTTCTAGGCTTCCTAGAAAGGGCTATCATCGCCCAAGGCGGCTCAATTTAATTGTAATTACACTGAAACTCCCGTGACGTTGACAGGTGAGAGAGGATACACACTAGTGGCAACATGATCACTATACATGTTTCTAGGTCAGCTATGTTAAGCAGTTACAGTTTAACAGTGAGAGATTTCAGATTTGGGTATTTAACTATGATAATGTCGAAAAACAGGATTAGGATAAGAATAAATCTGGATTGTTAGGTGCCAAGCAATACATAATTAGAGTGTCGTAGTATAAAGAGTTGTGGACGTGCTATGGACGCCACCACCAGCTGAAAGTAAATTATATCGGAAGGATCGGGGGATCTCCCGTGACGTTGACAGGTGAGAGAGGATACACACTAGTGGCAACATGATCACTATACATGTTTCTAGGTCAGCTATGTTAAGCAGTTACAGTTTAACAGTGAGAGATTTCGGATTGGGGTATTTAACTATGATAATGTCGAATAACAGGATTAAGATAAGAATAAATCTGGATTGATAGGTGCCAAGCAGTACATAATTAGGGTGTCGTAGTATAAAGAGTTGTGGACGTGCTATGGACGCCACCACCAGCTGAAAGTAAATTATATCGGAAGGATAGGGGGATCTCCTGTGACGTTGACAGGTGAGAGAGGATACACACTAGTGGCAACATGATCACTATACATGAGTCTAGGTCAGCTATGTTAAGCAGTTACAGTTTAACAGTGAGAGATTTCGGATTGGGGTATTTAACTATGATAATGTCGAATAACAGGATTAAGATAAGAATAAATCTGGATTGATAGGTGCCAAGCAATACATAATTAGGGTGTCGTAGTATAAAGAGTTGTGGACGTGCTATGGACGCCACCACCAGCTGAAAGTAAATTATATCGGAAGGATCGGGGGATCTCCTGTGACGTTGACAGGTGAGAGAGGATACACACTAGTGGCAACATGATCACTATACATGAGTCTAGGTCAGCTATGTTAAGCAGTTACAGTTTAACAGTGAGAGATTTCGGATTGGGGTATTTAACTATGATAATGTCGAATAACAGGATTAAGATAAGAATAAATCTGGATTGATAGGTGCCAAGCAATACATAATTAGGGTGTCGTAGTATAAAGAGTTGTGGACGTGCTATGGACGCCACCACCAGCTGAAAGTAAATTATATTGGAAGGTTTGGGGGATCTCCCGTGACGTTGACCGGTGAGAGAGAATAATGCATACAAGGGCAGGGAAACTTACACAAGGTCTCTAATGCCAATTACCTTTTCGTTGTTCTGATAATCGAAAACACTGTGCATGCTAGTTAATACAAAAAAAAAATACTATTTTTAACTAATATGTGTAAATCTATTGAGAGTAAATTTCCAATTTTCCTCGCGCGTTGTGTACTCGTGTGTGCGCGCGCTTTAATCAGGAAGAAAAACTAACTTAGCAATGGAAGGTTTAACAGTAATAGCAATGGATGGCATTGTATAATAATGACACTCAGACGTTATTCGTGTGTAGAATGATGCCGAAGTTATGTAGAACTTGCATAATATACGAATACAATCAGCAATGGTATTCTTTTCTAATGATGAACGAAAGTGAACGAAAGGATGTCAGAAGGTATCAAGAAATATACAATTTTAAAATAAATAGATCATACGTTCGAGAAGGGGCAAAAAAAGAGGGGAATTCGATAAAGTCGGTTTTGCTTACGTACTCGACAACCTACAAGATTCCAAACGATAGAAGCTCCACATTTATACTGCGTCTGTTATATTGATTTATTGACACCGTTCAAACAACCATCTTTCACTCGTTGTACCACGCCAAACAGGGAATGATGTGAACAAACTATTTACAGTTTTAAGAAACACTTGTGAGGTATCAATCCACCTGTTGACAGAAATATTATTTCCTGACAGCACAGCTGATACCTGTCACTGCGATGTCTGAGACATAAGTTTTCCCTAATTGCATTTACACCGCCTTAGTAAAATAGTGCATAATTTATGGCTTTGTAAGTAAACAGATGTTTTTACATAGCGTTGATAACACTGTTGAAAAAGTTACACCAAAAATTTTATCATCTGTTATATTGTTAATAATTTGTAAGCCTATACATGATAGAAGAATAATTAAAAATAAAATATAATATCAATAGCTCAATACTCGGAAAGACATCTTGAAGAAAGACACCTCAATAGAAAGTAAACTGAGCGAAGAAACTCTTAAAAGAATACAATGAAGACTTATTCCAAAACTAAAGTAGTCATTAATTGCCTTGTTGTTAAATATTTATTATTTTGCAACAAAACTCATCGTACAAAGCCACGGAGCGCCAAGAAAAGTGAATATCGGACAGATGCGGACACAGACATTTGCGGTCGGTTGGTTATCTACCTAATAAAGCCGTTGCTGGCTGCCACTACAGGATTAATAACATTCTTGGGAATTGCCGCCCGAACGTGGTTGATTTTACTGCACTCTTCAGATCAGACACGTTAATGAAGCTTGAAGTAACCTGGAAGAAAGAGGGAGGAAGAAAGCACTGCTGAAGCTAAACTCTAGACTAGAGAAGTCCCTTAATAAATATGACGAGAGTGACGACAGGAATATTTCCCGCATGGCCAAATACGTTCTCAAACTAGATTGATTAGTATAAATATTTTTAAGTATAAAAAATAAATTAGATCTAAAAAGCAATTTTAATGTTTTGAAAACATATAAACGTCAACATCTATAAAATAAGCAAAAGACAAAGTCGTTAAGACTGATTTTCAACACGCCAAAATAATTCCATTATTTGTTTTATTATTTTGCCAGTCCAAACATTGCATAATGTGTGATTATGCACGGGACTTTAAGCAATTTTATATCAGATTATAGTTCTGTGCACTTGGGTGATTGTAAAAAGCATGTCGGCGCTGCCACGCAGAACGAACAGAAATTAGAATGATCTATCCCAGTTTTTTATAGATTGATAGGTAATTATAATTATTTATAATTCCAGAGATCTAAAAAGGATATAACTGAAGGGGTTCCCATTTATTTTAATAGACGCTTTTCAAAATCTTAAAAATGTTTCTATTTCATGGAGAGAGAAACAAGTTCATGAATATACATTAAATTTCTATGTCTTTTTCAGGTAAGGGGATCCTGATATAATTCAATTTCTAATTTTATGTCTTATATATAAGATAGTGTTCTTGAGGAAATAGTTATATAGTCATTTCTAATTTTATGTCTTATATATAAGATAGTGTTCTTGATGGAATAGTCATTTATTCAATTTCTAATTTAGGCTATTGTCTCAAACCACTAAGGTACGACTCTATAAAACCTTAATTCGGCCAGTCCTAGCGTATGGAGCGGAGACGTGGACTTTAACCGCCGCGATGAAAAATCAGTTGACATTGTTTGAGCGTAAGCTTTTAAGAAAAATGTATGGTCCGGTCCACGATGTACAGACAAATGTGTGGAAGCTTCGATCTAATGCCGAGTTGTATTCCTTATACAAATACGCAAATGTGGTCCACTTTATTAAAACGCGCCGTCTAGAATGGCTGGGTCACATCATAAGAATGCCCACCAATAGAATGCCGAACAAACTTTTACATGGCACTATGATTGGCAAAAGAAGAATTGGCCGAGCAAGAAAACGATGGCTACAGGACCTTGAGCAAGATATAAGGGTACTCGGCATTACTGCATGGAAACAGAAGGTTAAGGATAGAAGTACATGGCGGGACATTGTTAAGGAAGCCAAGGCCCACCCCGGGCTGTAGCGTTACGTAGTAGTAGTAGTAGTAGTAGTAGTATATATAAGATAGTGTTCTTGATGGAATATTCATTTATTCAATTTCTAATTTTATGTCTTATATATAGGATAGTATTCTTGAGGGAATTGTTATATATTCATTTCTAATTTTATGTCTTATATATAGGATAGTGTCCTTGAATCGTTATTTCATCAAAGGCTCAAAATACAATTGTTAAAGAAATGAAATCTAATTTATAACCTCTAACTAACCTCCAACCAACACCAAAATCGTTTCATCGAAAGGGAGCGCGATGATTGTCTATTCTAAAAGATTATTACTGAACGTTGTCTGTCGTATCTATAATTGAAGTATATGCTTATCCCTACAAGTGGTGTAGATAATAAGCTTGCAACACTACAGTGCAGGGGGATGCCACGAAAAGTCAAATAGCGTGACCAGGGATGCATGTAAAAAATTATAGAGGGGTATAAAAATAAATATTATAAATTTTAGAGCCTGTTTCATCATATTCGTTGCTTTTAACAGTTTGGCCAAACATAACTAGTAATTTTAAAACAACATTCATCAGTTTAAACCAATACTAAACTTACTATCGCAAATTTCGAGTACAAAAATAATTATTAATTAAGAACTTTAATATTCTGAGATACTTATACTTAGACAAACCCTTAATCTCTTCAAAGATCTATAAGGTGTTTGTGTTTCACAAGACTATTTGTCGGCTTTTGGGAGCAATTCCTAGAGTCTTCACAGTGTGAAAAGTGATTTCAAAATGAGACTTCCCATGAATGTCTATAAAGCTATTTAACAAGAAAAAAACCGATATTTCCCTTTACACCAAATTCAACGAAGTAGCGGGTGTAAGTGAGGGGTGGGCAGGGGTTAATGGAGCTGACGGATAGGGGCACATCACATGATGCTGCGGGCGTGACCGGGCTGCCGGGACTGTCACACCCTTGCCCATATTAAGCTCATGTGACTGTCCCGATATTGTTGCCTTGCATGAGACTGCAAACGCCTAATAGAGCGTTGTTATTGTACCGCATCAGTTCTTCGTCTTTTGAAGATAAATACATTAAATAATTTAACTGCCGTAAAAATACTTTCTTTTATGATGATTAGCAATTGCACGCAAGGCCAGTCGGGAGGTCAAGGACTCGTGACCACTCGTAAAGATAGTGGAGTAACGCAGTTGCTGGAATTGGCCGATAGTGGAATGCAAACCAACGAAATTTTATTTCCGTGTTACACAATTACGTCACCAGCCGTTAAAGTTTATGGCCATATAAATGCTATAAAAATCGGACAATGTTTTTCTTGCAAATATGTTTTTGAAAGCCTTCAAAATATTGTTTCTAGCAATTAAATAATGATTTATTTATTATTTATAATAATAATTATATAAGTATTTTGTTAAATTTTGAAATTTTTATTATAGTAGACTAGAAGTATTATGATCAATAAAATTAATTTTAAAATGTATAAATTAATCACATTCGCGCTCACATACACACATGCACGCTCGCACAAAATTGCGTACTATATTATTATAAGATTTTGTACCTAATACTTTACAGTTACCTAAATACATCAAAAAAATATTGTTTTAAAATCAACCCACCGAAGTTTTAAAATGTTTCACAAAACCATCAAAAGTATAAACACTTTATTACAGAACTTGTAATGTTCTCTGCTTGCACAGAATACTATCTTAGTGGGAACTGCAGCTGACTGGTTAGCAGTGTTACGAGATCTAGTACAGTCATGTCAGGATGTGCAACATCCCTTAGGTCGCTGCGCTACCTGCTTTGACATTACGATGTTGCGACGTTTTGAGACATTAATGCAGCTGACTTCGTGTTCGGAACTGGTTAGCAGTGTTACGAGATCTAGTATAGTCATGTCAGGATGTGCAACATCCCTTAGGTCCCTGCGCTACCTGCTTTGGCATTACGATGTTGCGAAGTTTTGAGACATTAATGCAGCTGACTTCATGTTCGGAACTGGTTAGCAGTGTTACGAGATCTAGTATAGTCATGTCAGGATGTGCAACATCCCTTAGGTCCCTGCGCTACCTGCTTTGACATTACGATGTTGCGAAGTTTTGAAACATTAATGCAGCTGACTTCATGTTCGGAACTGGTTAGCAGTGTTACGAGATCTAGTACAGTCATGTCAGGATGTGCAACATCCCTTAGGTCGCTGCGCTACCTGCTTTGACATTACGATGTTGCGAAGTTTTGAGACATTAATGCAGCTGACTTCATGTTCGGAACTGGTTAGCAGTGTTACGAGATCTAGTACAGTCATGTCAGAATGTGCAACATCCCTTAGGTCGCTGCGCTACCTGCTTTGACATTACGATGTTGCTAAGTTTTGAGACATTAATGCAGCTGACTTTATGTTCGGAACTGGTTAGCAGTGTTACGAGATCTAGTATAGTCATGTCAGGATGTGCAACATCCCTTAGGTCCCTGCGCTACCTGCTTTGACATTACGATGTTGCGAAGTTTTGAAACATTAATGCAGCTGACTTCATGTTCGGAACTGGTTAGCAGTGTTACGAGATCTAGTACAGTCATGTCAGGATGTGCAACATCCCTTAGGTCGCTGCGCTACCTGCTTTGACATTACGATGTTGCGAAGTTTTGAGACATTAATGCAGCTGACTTCATGTTCGGAACTGGTTAGCAGTGTTACGAGATCTAGTACAGTCATGTCAGGATGTGCAACATCCCTTAGGTCCCTGAGCTACCTGCTTTGACATTACGATGTTGCGAAGTTTTGAGACATTAATGCAGCTGACTTCGTGTTCGGAACTGGTTAGCAGTGTTACGAGATCTAGTATAGTCATGTCAGGATGTGCAACATCCCTTAGGTCGCTGCGCTACCTGCTTTGACATTACGATGTTGCTAAGTTTTGAGACATTAATGCAGCTGACTTCATGTTCGGAACTGGTTAGCAGTGTTATGAGATCTAGTACAGTCATGTCAGGATGTGCAACATCCCTTAGGTCCCTGCGCTACCTGCTTTGACATTACGATGTTGCGAAGTTTTGAGACATTAATGCAGCTGACTTCATGTTCGGAACTGGTTAGCAGTGTTACGAGATCTAGTACAGTCATGTCAGGATGTGCAACATCCCTTAGGTCCCTGCGCTACCTGCTTTGACATTACGATGTTGCGAAGTTTTGAGACATTAATGCAGCTGACTTCATGTTCGGAACTGGTTAGCAGTGTTACGAGATCTAGTACAGTCATGTCAGGATGTGCAACATCCCTTAGGTCCCTGCGCTACCTGCTTTGACATTACGATGTTGCTAAGTTTTGAGACATTAATGCAGCTGACTTCATGTTCGGAACTGGTTAGCAGTGTTACGAGATCTAGTACAGTCATGTCAGGATGTGCAACATCCCTTAGGTCCCTGCGCTACCTGTTTTGACATTACGATGTTGCGAAGTTTTGAGACATTAATGCAGCTGACTTCATGTTCGGAACTGGTTAGCAGTGTTACGAGATCTAGTACAGTCATGTCAGGATGTGCAACATCCCTTAGGTCGCTGCGCTACCTGCTTTGACATTACGATGTTGCGAAGTTTTGAGACATTAATGCAGCTGACTTCATGTTCGGAACTGGTTAGCAGTGTTACGAGATCTAGTATAGTCATGTCAGGATGTGCAACATCCCTTAGGTCCCTGCGCTACCTGTTTTGACATTACGATGTTGCGAAGTTTTGAGACATTAATGCAGCTGACTTCATGTTCGGAACTGGTTAGCAGTGTTACGAGATCTAGTACAGTCATGTCAGGATGTGCAACATCCCTTAGGTCGCTGCGCTACCTGCTTTGACATTACGATGTTGCGAAGTTTTGAGACATTAATGCAGCTGACTTCATGTTCGGAACTGGTTAGCAGTGTTACGAGATCTAGTACAGTCATGTCAGGATGTGCAACATCCCTTAGGTCGCTGCGCTACCTGCTTTGACATTACGATGTTGCGAAGTTTTGAGACATTAATGCAGCTGACTTCATGTTCGGAACTGGTTAGCAGTGTTACGAGATCTAGTACAGTCATGTCAGGATGTGCAACATCCCTTAGGTCGCTGCGCTACCTGCTTTGACATTACGATGTTGCGAAGTTTTGAGACATTAATGCAGCTGACTTCATGTTCGGAACTGGTTAGCAGTGTTACGAGATCTAGTATAGTCATGTCAGGATGTGCAACATCCCTTAGGTCGCTGCGCTACCTGCTTTGACATTACGATGTTGCGAAGTTTTGAGACATTAATGCAGCTGACATCATGTTCGGAACTGGTTAGCAGTGTTACGAGATCTAGTACAGTTATGTCAGGATGTGCAACATCCCTTAGGTCGCTGCGCTACCTGCTTTGGCATTACGATGTTGCGAAGTTTTGAGACATTAATGCAGCTGACTGGTTAGCAGTGTTACGAGATCTAGTATAGTCATGTCAGGATGTGCAACATCTCTTAGGTCGCTGCGCTACCTGCTTTGACATTACGATGTTGCGAAGTTTTGAGACATTAATGCAGCTGACTTCATGTTCGGAACTGGTTAGCAGTGTTACGAGATCTAGTACAGTCATGTCAGGATGTGCAACATCCCTTAGGTCCCTGCGCTACCTGTTTTGACATTACGATGTTGCGAAGTTTTGAGACATTAATGCAGCTGACTTCATGTTCGGAACTGGTTAGCAGTGTTACGAGATCTAGTACAGTCATGTCAGGATGTGCAACATCCCTTAGGTCGCTGCGCTACCTGCTTTGACATTACGATGTTGCGAAGTTTTGAGACATTAATGCAGCTGACTTCATGTTCGGAACTGGTTAGCAGTGTTACGAGATCTAGTACAGTCATGTCAGGATGTGCAACATCCCTTAGGTCGCTGCGCTACCTGTTTTGACATTACGATGTTGCGAAGTTTTGAGACATTAATGCAGCTGACTTCATGTTCGGAACTGGTTAGCAGTGTTACGAGATCTAGTACAGTCATGTCAGGATGTGCAACATCCCTTAGGTCGCTGCGCTACCTGCTTTGACATTACGATGTTGCGAAGTTTTGAGACATTAATGCAGCTGACTTCATGTTCGGAACTGGTTAGCAGTGTTACGAGATCTAGTACAGTCATGTCAGGTCCCTGCGCTACCTGCTTTGACATTACGATGTTGTGAAGTTTTGAAACATTAATGCAGCTGTCAACGAATCACGTTCCTACAACCCCCCTTTTCAATAAGGAAATCTCTTTAATGATTATTTAAGAACTTTGTTTTTTAGTTTCTTGTTTCTCATCTAAAGATCGTCATTCTTTTTCAAGATAAAAGTATTATTACCTTATTTCTATCAATATAATATACTTTCTACTACCATCGTAAAGTATCCGTGTGAGATCTGAGGTAGTGACAAAAATTGCATAATATTTTCAAACTCCAAACCTCTCAGCCTGTAAACACGTACCAAGAGTCTGAGTCCAAATTTTGGGTAAAGCACTAAACGTCTCAACCTGTAAAACGTTCCAAGTCCCTGATGCCAAAACTTGGTTAAAGTTCCTCATCTTTAGCCCTTAAAAACATTCAAAGCCTAAAGCCCAAACTTTGAATAAAGCTCCACACTCTAAGCCTGTAAAAACGTTTTACGTCTCTGAGGTCAAATCTTGGGTTAAGGTCTAACCCTTTCAGCCTGTAAAAACGTTTTACGTCTTTGAGGCCAAACCTTGGCTAAAGTTCCACACCCTTAGTCTCTAAAACATTTCCAAGTCCCTAAGGGCACACTTTGGGTAAAGCTCTAAACCTCAGCCTGTAAAAACGTTCTAAGTCCCTGATGCCAAATCTTGGGTACATCTCCACACTTATTCTCTAAGAACAAACCTTGGATAATAATGGGGGGGCGTTAAAGCGTAGTGCCTGACCACATTATCTATCCTAATAAGCGCTTATCTTCGAATGTAGACAGTTCCGCTCCGTCTCACTCACTGGAACCAGGCCAGTGGCATCTCAAAAGGAGTGTTTATCATTGTTATTTTAAACCACTCTTGTTGATCCTTACGAGTAGTGTAAAGTGAATAAACATCATAACATTGTCGACTTCAAGTACTGAAGCCTTGGTGTGCTTCACTCGCGGGAGGGATACTAACCGCATGCGCATGTGAGACGGAGGTAGCTCGCTAGAGGCTGGCTGGCACGAGGGCTGGGCGGGTTTTGGGGACTCAGATCCGGGTTAAAAGAAAAAAAACCTTGGTGTCAAAACTATCCTTCTTCAAGGTTTAATATTCCTCTCCGTATTCATCCTAAATGCTAGACCATCTCCTATAGTTGGTAGACCATTATAGTCATAGTGTAATCGCGTTACAGCTATCGAAACACTTTCATACAAAAACGCCCATACACACCTTGTTTACTGTAGAAGTAGAACTCATTACTTCACCTAAGCGATTGTGTTGCAGATAGAATCCAAAAACACGGTTAACTTGGAGACAACATAATACCGACAGTGGAAAAGACTGGGTAAAGACATAAAGAAACTGAAATATATCTCTTCATCGACATAGCGACGGTTATCTTTATATTAATGAAATAGATTACTATCTGGATGAAGTCGGTAAACGTAATAGCTAAGCTTCTTACATTAAACGACATTCACCCGTTTTGATAACCGAATAATATTGTCACTGAGTTAATGTTGTTAAGGGAGCTGTAACAACTTATTAATAATAAAATAACATTTTTTAAAACGAACTAAAAAGTATAAAATAAATTTCCTCGACACATATATTATTTATCTTTATAACAATATACAAATTCATAATCTCCTTAGATTGATATAAACATTCCTGAGTTGTAGCAAATATAACACTTATAAAGTAAAAACAAAAAACCGTGTGACGGATTTAGTAATTATTCGATATGAATTAATATTTTCCATAATTTTGGTTATAAAATCCAGTTAATGCGCTCTATGTTTTTCGTTTTCAACATTACAAGTATTTGCATGATTGTTAAAATTTACAAACGTTACATCAATTTTATACTTTATTTTATTGTTTTTAGATCGTTAAATTTTTTTATTTGATTCGTAGTCTAAGATTTTATAATTTATGTTATTAAAATTCACAACAGTTATTTTAATTTTTCATACTGTTATAATTAGGGATGGGCCGATTCCGATTCTCGATTCCAGGAATCGTCGATTCTAGGTGGTATCGAGGAATCGTCGATACTCGATTCTTCATTCATAAAAGTGCCGATTCCGATTCCTATTTTGTTAACTATTAAAGTATGCGTGTGGAGTAATTTATTACCAAACAAAATTTATTACCAAAATTTATTATATTTGTGAGGAAAAATAATTAATTACCAACTATGTCTTATTTATGTATTAGTTGATTTGAATGAATTAAATGATTAAAGTAAACGAAAATATTATTATTTATGAAGCAACAGCAATCAAGATCGTAACCATTTCTGGTCGTTTGACATCGCTCGTCTCTCTCTTTCTCTCTCTCTCTCTCTCTCTCTCTCTCTCTCTCTCACTAAATGTCAGAACAAAACACAAAAACGTACAGTAAAAACTCGATTAACCGTCACCGTCGGAACCGTGGCCATGACGGTTGAGCGAATAGATGGATAACAGAAACACTGTATTATTCCTCCGAAACTTAACCTTAATAAATTATATTATAGACACATATCACTCTCACGGTTGAAGGTTTTGTGTAGCCTATTACATTAAAACAGAACTTTTAAAAGGTTTTGCCATATGACCAAGATGTTAACTAAATTAATTATTAGAGAACTAGCATGTAAGCTAATATAACTTGAAAGAATCGAGAATCGAGAATCGACTAAAGAATCGAGAATCGAAAGGAAAATTTTAGAATCGGAATCGAAAATTTTAGGAATCGGCCCATCCCTAGTTATAATGAACAGAAAAATTCATATCTTGTGTATTTCATGCGCCCCACGATTTATTTTAGCTTTAATTCACCACTTCGCCTCGGGCGGTAAATTATAAAGTAACCCCTGTATTGCGTTGTCATCCCGTCTTGAGTTGTGTTTAAAATTTCAAATCTCTAACTCAACCGGAAATCTCTTTAAATTTGATACAAAAATTCCACGCTGACAGACAGACAACAAGAGAAGTTAATATGCAACAAAACATGAACAGCTTCAGTTTACCTGTTCTAGAGGATATTAGTGATGTTCTTAATTCTTCTCTGTTTCTTGAGTTTTATTATTTTGTTTTGGTCGTTTCGTCCTTAATTACTGCCCTGAACGTAAGCCTATTGAAATACAGGGATAAACTGCTGAGGTATATTTAAAACAAACGTTTTAAGAGGTTAGCCAGTTCACAACACAAATATGTGTGTGTGTGTGTGTGTTTATATATATATATATATACACTACCTACAAAGTGTTTTATAGAAAGAGAACTTTCCTTAAGCCTATTTTCACCAAATAGAGGTATTGCAAATCATAACAGGTTCATGAAAAGGCCTTTGTTTTTGTGAGATATATTAGTTTAACATGGGTAAGTTTAAGGCGCCACCTATGCCAACCTATGAGGGGTTGTCCGTAAATAGAAATAAAGGGGATGTATGAGAGAGAGTCATAGCTCGTTTACGCTAGAATATATCTCCCCTTTCTAAATGAAATAAAACAATAACCTTTAGTCATATTGTACTGAATGTAACAACAAATAAAACTGTGAATTTCCTTCAAGGAAAACAATGAATATTGGAAACGTGGACCATTATTATTGCAAACATACTACGGCAAGTGTAAACATACAGCACTTCGTTCTTAGTGTTTACATAAAGTTCATTATGCACCTCGCAGTTCTATTAGTACATTATTGAGGAAAGAAGCGTATTTGTGTGTTGACGTCATCATACCATATTAGTGTGGTCATGGAAAGTTTGTATAGTAAAAAACTAGTTGTTATTGGATTACTTCGGAATACAAATAAAAACTGTTCGTCAAATAGAAACAAATAAATAAAGACATCGAAATTTATATATATATATATATATATATATATATATATATATATATATATATATATATATTAAATATGGTGATATGTTTTCTTGTAATATAGTTAATAAATAAAAAATATTTCAAAAACAAGAATACTTTTAATGAATATATTTATTCAAAGCTTTTCGCCGTTTGTAGCACATATGGTTTAATTTTGTAAACATATTTTATTAGATAATTATTTTCCTGAAGATGCTGGTACTATTTTATCGGCGAAAAGCTTTGAATAAATATATTCATTAAAATTATTCTTGTTTTTGAAATATTTTTAATTTATTATATATATATATATATATATATATATATATATATATATATATATATATATATATATAATTCTTTTTTTCTTTAGTATTACTGATGATGTTGGTACTGTTTGCTAACGAAAAGCTTTGAATTGTACATTCAATAATTTATTCTTGTAATTGTATTTTGTCTTATTTCTTTATAAATATATATATATATATATATATATATATATATATATATATATATATATATATATATATATATATATATATATATTGCTTAGAACCTTATAAATATAATCGGTATAATGATTTTTTAATATTGACCAGTGGTCAAGGTTGTACCTTAGGGTGAACGTTTTGATGGGGTATTTGGTGTTAGATAGGATGACAGCTGAAACTGTAGAACTTTTACCATTAAAATAAGAGCTGAAGCAAGTGCTTTATATGGACTAGTAATATCATGTAAGCCCATACAGAACATAAAGCTAGCAGAAACCAATATTTAAAGAATAATAGCCGTATAAATAGAATAGTCACTTAAAGGTCAGACACACAGTACCGACACGTGTTAATGCGTTATTGCAAAGGAAAATATTTCTTGCGGGTCAGTGCTCTCAGTGATTCTGAAAAAGTGTCTGTCTATTGAAATCAGTGTCAAAGTTACATTTTAACTTTCCTTGATTTTATCTAATACTCTTAAACATTTTATTTGAAAACTACTCTAAGGATTTTCAAAAAAATTGGTCTATAGGGTGTTTTAAACCAGAGGTATAAAATGAGCTGAGTCAACATTTTCTGAAAAATCATCATCACTTTTCGAAAACCTGTATATATGCCTATACATGTCTGTATACATTGTATGTATGCCTATAAATGTCTGTAGGCATATATATATATATATATATATATATATATATATATATATATATATATATATATATATATATATATATTTGTGAATTTTGTTCACGGAAGCTACTCTAAGGATTTTCACTGCGTAAAAGATTTTAAAAACTAAAAATATCAATAAAAGCTTTCTGATAAAAGAGGAAATCATAGTATTACTGTAAAAACTTGGTAAATTTAGTTTAGGCCTCTATCTAAAGTAGCCTGCAGCCACAAGAGCATGTCTTGTCTTGTTTGGAAGCTAATGTTGCCGGAGGTATATAAACAGATAGCGTGATTATAAAGCAAAACTGTTTGCAAGTCGATTTAAAAAAATGTGTTCAGCGATAATATTTCAGCATGGCATTAACAAATAAAAACCCCTCG
>JBAIZL010000009.1:56105122-56127622 GCA_036971475.1 Prosapia bicincta | reverse complement strand
AGTTACATCTTATAGTAGGAGTATTTTCAGCATAACTCGGTCATTGGTTACTGATAGTCACAGTGTAAATAAAGTGTTTACCTCCGTTAGACTTGAGTTGGAGGTAAAACCACTTATAGTCGCCGTCAGTGGAGACCAGAAAGGCGACCTTCAAAGAATCTCTAAAACTGGCTGCATAATAATTTCCACGTTTATTCGCGTTATTCTTTTGCCGAAGATGATGCCCGTCCGCAAGTCGGTTTTGTGAGCAACCCTGATAAGTACGATAAAGCCCGTAGGGGACGAAAGGTTCAAACAAGATCCGTGTGTTCTGTGTTGTAGGTGCCTACGTTTATAAAATGATTGCTCCTTTCTGTAAGTAACGCATTGGTTGTATATAATATTTAGTATACCTTAAAGTAGATTATTCATGTATACAATTTAAATCACCAGTTATTTCAGACGTGTTGATAGTTGTCTATGTGAAGTAGGTTATTTCACAATTTAAATTGTATATATTTTCGGTTTAAAATCACAATAAATGTTTTCTTTGACTTTTATTAACAATCATAAATGTGTATTGTATTTTATTGTATTGTATTTTATTTTATTATCAGTTAAAGCGTTGGATTTATAATATTCAAAATAAACCCTTAGCAAATATTTCTCCGTAGTAATTAGATTTCCAATCATTTATTTGATATTTGTCACAAAAAGTGCGCAACGAAATAAAAAGAGCACATGAAACAAGTAAAAAAAAAACTAAATTTATACGTTCTATAAGTACAAGAAATTATTTAATTTGACTGTTTTCTGAATATTGTTTTGTATTGGTGTGCGTATGATCATTTTAGCCGCCTATCTGTAATATTTATTGACACTATCGCTAAGGTGTAACAGATATTAATCAACCTGATGATGGTAGTTGTGTCTACGTTTTATATAGCTAGGTGTAAATGCAATTTGTTTTCACTGCTCATGATTTTCCCACTAAGGTTTTTAGATCACCTAAGAGTGAATCAGCAAACGCTGCTTGACAATAAACTCAGAGAGTCAAATTATAGGCTTTACTGTAAATACAAATACACCTTCAACGGATATTTTTCTAGGCTGGACAGTCGAGTGCTTGTTACCAGGTAGCTACTAATCCACAATTGGAGAAAACAGCAAATTAAAATTATTTGTATCCATCATGAAAAACGAAGGGATTTTTACATTTTTCGAAACATACATTTTTCCTAATGTAGCCTCCATTTTTTGTACTATGAGAGATGACGTTTGGAACGACCGAATAACAATCATCCGAAAAGTCAGTCCTCATAATATAACAAAAATATCGGTTCTTTTTAAATACCTTATATTGACTCTCCACATCCTGTACAAATTTTCAATCTTCAATAAAATACGTTTTTATTCATCCAATCCAGTTTAAGTAGATTTTTTTTAACCTATAGTGGATGACAAATTATGTTATTACAGTTTTTTCAAATATTTATTCAATAATTAAAATTGTAAAATTTTATGGATTCAGCTGGATTTGAACTGATATTCCCCATGTTCGAAGTCCCTTGGGACTGCTCCAATTTTCCAATACCTAGACACATACATCTCAAAGATGTATATGAATTTTTCTCCCTTCTGGTTGTCGTCGAAACCTCCATTGTACAACCTTAAACTGTTGTCATGGTTACCACATAATATCATAAATAGTGTTCTCGGATAACTAAAATAAAAAGTTTCTTTGTTAACCTCAGTAGGAATTTACTTTAAAGTATTTTTGTATTGCTTGTTTTAGAAATATTTAATTAATAAATGCGTAATAGATTGCAAAGGCTTATTTTAACTGTAAGTTACCCAGTCAGATATGGGGGGGGGGTAAGGGTTAACCTCCGTGGTTTTTGCAACATATTTCTTTTTTAACATTGGATATTAGATAAGGATTCTTACTATTTGATAAAAAGAAGGGATGGTTTTTAATTTCGAAGGACGTTTGATTGGTTATGAGGGATAAAATGTGTTATGCTGGGGAAGTTTTTACTTAAATGAAGGTCTACCAACTGAACTGCCTGATATTTCCCGTTCTTTTCATTTCCTTTCTGTGCACGTTGTATAGCATAGTTGCACATTCAGCTCTGTTATTTGAGACTAATCACGTAACTACACAAATACTACGTGACTTAATGTTAACAATGAAGCTTAAAAACTAATTAATATTCAAGGCAAATAACAAATTTATTTAGGTTGGTTACAAAATGCTTTAACACTTATTTCTGAAACTAAAAGCCGTGAAGTGAGATTAAGGGGGAGGATTTAGTTGGACAGTTTCAATTGTGCTGATGCAGAACGTAAATGTTATCTTGCATTGTCCAGTTCTTTACATTTCTCATAAAACCTCCTCTGTTATTGAAATAAAGAAATAAGGCTATGTTTAACACCACCGTGGTTTAATTCTGATATTATATTAATTAAAATATAGATATATAGAATTGTTTAGCACTCTTTGACTTTTGAATGTTTTGTACTCACTAAGGCTGTTGTCGTTTATTTCATTTCAGTCACTAAAGCTCTAACACTGGTAGGATCTCTAAACAGCACCTTACTCTACATAGCATTGTCGTGCCTTCTACTAAGCGTAATAGTGAACAAGTACTGCTACAGAAGCAAGAGTTTCCTTACAGTTGCAGCGAAGTTACCGGGGCCCAGGTTCTCCATTCCATTCATCGGAAATGGTCTTTTGTTTTTGGAAGCTCTGATGAGAGGTAATTTTTTTTGTATTATTTCTACAAAAATCTTTACGAGTCGGTAACATTAACTCGTAAAACATTTAAATCCTATTGATTATGCATGCGACCTATGTATTCCCAGTTCAGTATGCCAAACCACAAAAAATATTTTCATAATTTGTATGATTTGTATTATTTACGGGTTGCCTCGAGGTACTAAATACACGGGACTAGTCTTCTCAATGTGGATTTTAAACAAGTAATATATATCTATATATATATATATATATATATATATATATATATATATATATATATATATATATAGATATAGATATAGATATTTATTCTACAATTATAATTAATACAATTATGCATGTGCATATGTCAGAATAACAATATTAAGTGGCAAATTAGAAAGCAAATGTCCTTGTAATTTTCCATTTTCCGTCCTATATATGGTGTTGGACTATTATTTTTGTCCATTTATTATTATCTTTCTTTTCGTCGCTTGCATTGTGTTCTAGCTTCGTTTCGCTTACCTTTCGCAATGTCCGTTTGTGTAGTAAGGTTCGATACCGTTAATCCAGTTTGTTAGTTTGTTTATTTCGTTCTTTCGATTCATTTTTAATCCTAGAGCATTATTTATGATATTGTGTGGTAACCATGGCAACAGTTTAAGGTTGTGCAATGGAGGTTTCGACGACATATAAAAGTTATAAACAAGCTTTTTTCAGACATTGGCGAAACTAAACCACTGTTTATCTTTTACAGGATATTTCCAAACATGGTTGAAGTTTCTAAGTACTTATCCCCACCCGTTACATTTTTGGCTTTTTAAGCAGCTGTGGATTGTGCTCTCAGAGCCAAAGGACTTGGAGGTAAGTCACATTTTCTAACAATGTGTTATTTAAAATTTTTGGAACTGTGTGTAGACAAGAAGAATGCTGTGGTTCATTCGATTGTCTCTCAAAAGGATTTGCATGTTTTTTGTAATTTAGATGATTTTGTTTACTTTTTAACGTATTCCTTCTATTTACGTTTGATGTCAAACCCTGCTAATCTTCACCTCGTTTGAAAGTAGCCTTATTTCACATAAGAAACCCTGCCCACACGATGCTAATAACTTTCCCCTCTTCCCAGTACTAGGAAAACCTGTACACGTTCTTTCCTTTGGAAATGATTTGTTCATTCCGGTTTCAGATGAACTGTCTATCTTGTCAGTAACAAAAATATATTTTGTAAATACAACCCCACTCACACTTTTAGAAACAAACTTTTTAAATACACTTTTTAAAAACTTAAAAACCCCTTTTTAATTAGAAAAGGTATTGATAATAATTGCTATTAGTTCTAAGTCAATTATAAAATTTTCAATCTAAAAATAGCAATTCTTTTCTTTTTCTACAAAGACTAATCTAAGTGATATTGTTCTGTAATGTGTTGTCTATTCCTAATAAACGCGATCTCTCTCAGTTCCATCTAACTCTAAGTAAGCACGATGCACGGAGAACTATGTTATATACATCCTTCCCACGATGGAAACCAATATACCTCAAATATGCGACCCTGCACAAGTGTGCCGTGTCACGAGACCCATATAAGGACACCTTTGTATACTCTGTGAATCCTTCCTAGGATGTACAACAAATTTACCTCAAATATGCGACCCTGCACAAGTGTGCCGTGACACGAGACCCATATAAGGACACCTTTGTATACTCTGTGAATCCTTCCTAGGATGTACAACAAATTTACCTCAAATATGCGACCCTGCACAAGTGTGCCGTGACACGAGACCCATATAAGGACACCTTTGTATACTCTGTGAATCCTTCCTAGGATGTACAACAAATTTACCTCAAATATGCGACCCTGCACAAGTGTGCCGTGACACGAGACCCATATAAGGACACCTTTGTATACTCTGTGAATCCTTCCTAGGATGTACAACAAATTTATCTCAAATATGCGATCCTGCACAAGTGTGCCGTGACACGAGACCCATATAAGGACACCTTTGTATACTCTGTGAATCCTTCCTAGGATGTACAACAAATTTACCTCAAATATGCGACCCTGCACAAGTGTGCCGTGACACGAGACCCATATAAGGACACCTTTGTGTACTCAGTGAATCCTTCCTAGGATGTACAACAAATTTACCTCAAATATGCGACCCTGCACAAGTGTGCCGTGACACGAGACCCATATAAGGACACCTTTGTATACTCTGTGAATCCTTCCTAGGATGTACAACAAATTTACCTCAAATATGCGACCCTGCACAAGTGTGCCGTGACACGAGACCCATATAAGGACACCTTTGTATACTCTGTGAATCCTTCCTAGGATGTACAACAAATTTACCTCAAATATGCGACCCTGCACAAGTGTGCCGTGACACGAGACCCATATAAGGACACCTTTGTATACTCTGTGAATCCTTCCTAGGATGTACAACAAATTTATCTCAAATATGCGACCCTGCACAAGTGTGCCGTGACACGAGACCCATATAAGGACACCTTTGTATACTCTGTGAATCCTTCCTAGGATGTACAACAAATTTACCTCAAATATGCGACCCTGCACAAGTGTGCCGTGACACGAGACCCATATAAGGACACCTTTGTATACTCTGTGAATCCTTCCTAGGATGTACAACAAATTTACCTCAAATATGTGACCCTGCACAAGTGTGCCGTGACACTTGACCCATACAAAGACACCTTTGTGTACTCTGTGAACCCTTCGTAGGATGTACATAAGTTGACCTGAAGAAAACGTTAATAGGGAGATTCAACACATGAATGTTAATTATATTGCTGTGGATTGCATTATGTTAATTTAAGTTTGCTATTACCTATTATTCTAACAAACAAATAAAGTATGTAGGTACTTACTTCTTTACGAAACGTGTCCTTGATGACAAAGTAGAATGCATCAATATTTTCCGTCTGACGTAATCTATAACAGAAAATGTTTAGTTTAGAAAAGACATCTCAGAAAGTATGTTTCTCATATTTAGGGAAACCTAGATGAAAGCGGTGATTACTATTTTATACAAACGTAATAACGGAGCGGGTAGACACCTCTCTCCTCTATGCTTGAGAGAAGGTACATTTCAGGAAAGTGAATCTGTCCACGTGATCTCATACTTTTCTCCTTTTTGACTATACCTTGGATTTATTTTGTCCTTTCCCGGACTAAATAATTAAGTACCCTACCTAATTCCAGCAAGTAGAAATTTAGTAAGGATAGGGGACTCTGTACACTTGCCATGTCTTCTCTTTATCCCGTATCATGCTTCATTCCCTGCCTCATCCCTACATCTATCCTTAATAAGTTCGTATCCTTCGTAAAAAAAATCTACCCCTAAATCGACTAGTTATTTTATGCAAGCGCTCGTACGTGGATTAGAGAACGCGTTCAAGTTTCTTGTTCAAAAGGATTATCCTATTAATAACACTAACCCAAACAATAACGTCCCAAAATTACTTTACGTAAAACAAAAAATACTATAATCAAAGTAAAGGACTTGTTACGAAATCCCTATATCAAGCACCTTGACCCACTTATTTATACACTGTCTCGAACAAAAACACAACATAACTAACAACGAATACGCAAATAATACAACTACAGACACCAAGATTTCGCCCTAATTCTATTCAAACATCTAAAATAGATATTTGGTTACGGTCAAATGGTGGTCAAACATCTATTTTAGACGATTGAAACATTTCCATTTTATATCGAAATAAATAGTCGTGTAATTATATTTTAAATTATATGTTCACAAAATGATAAAATCCCCTGGTCACAGCAAAGGAAATATATAAAACTTTTTAAAAATAACAAGTCGAGAAGGCCACCCCTTATAATTTCGTCACTGTCCTGTATTATTGGTCGGCACATTTGGTTAATATATGAGCGGATGGCATATCTACAGCAGCCATAATTCCACTGTAGCCTACTTCGGAGCAATCACCGTCCAACAAAATTTAACGGGTATGATTGCATTACATTTAGTGTTGTTTGAATTCAATTAATGTGATCTCTTACTTACTATTTGACAATCGGTTTTTTTAGACTTATGATTCCCTAACCTCAAAATTGAAATCAATAAAACTGTGATTAAGGTGATTAAGAAGCAAAGTCCTTCCGCTGGATTTTTATATAAAATGTTGCTTTGAAACAGACATTGATCACATTACGTTATGGAGTAGAATGTTTTGTAAATTTAAATAATAATTAAAAGATGACAGTACAGTAATTTTAATGAATTTTATATTTCTTTATGTTTTAGTGAAGTTTTCTAGTATTTTTGCTTACATTAAGTTCTATCGTACATTAAAATGAAGTCGTGACGTCTGATCACTTAACAAAGCCAATGTTGCCCGATCACATGACTAATGATAAATGTTGCCCGACTGACCAGGGGCTCAACCATTCGAGGATTGACGGTAATTCGCTTAAGGATGTTTTGACCGTAAGCCCAGTTTTACCGTGTCCTAAGAAAAGGGACGCAGCTTAATCCTACGACTGGGGAATAGGGGGACACGTTTTTTGTCATCGCTTGGACAGACTTGCTCCAACCCAAGGTGAAGGAGGGCCTATGCTACCCCTTCCTAGTCAGAATAACTATGGTGAAATTGACCCAATATAAACGAAACTTGTATTCGCATACGTCCGACGTGTACCATTTCGTATACACAATCACAGGTATAAGCTTGTCAATTAATCATTACTTATTGCATAATTATATTAAAGGTAGCTAACGTATTATTTATTTTGCAGGCAGTTTTTCTCAGCGAAAATGCTGTCGACAAAGAGCCGATATATTCCTTCTTTGGAAAAACATCTGAAGGCATTTTCATTGCTAAAGGTATTTATAAAATAATGATAATGGATCATTATTAATGGAACATTTACAAAACGTTGTTATCTACTAGACATAAAAAATATAATATTACAAAAGTTTTAAATATCTAAACACTCTACCTTAAGTGGTGATAAAACATTCAAAATAAATACACTGACACGTTGACTAACCTTTTGGAGTATAAAATAATTGTTTAGCTTTACTGTTCGATAGCTAAATAGTTTTCAATTATAAATAACTCTTATGTAATTGAATGCAAACTTTTAATTTACTTGCTGACGCGTTTATGAAACAATCGTTTCGCTAAAGAGGTTTGGCTTCGTCAATGAAATGATTGTTTTGCTAAAGAGGTTTGGCTTCGTCAATGAAATGATTGTTTTGCTAACGAGGTTTGGCTTCGTCAATGAAACAATCGTTTCGCTAAAGAGGTTTGGCTTCGTCAATGAAACAATCGTTTCGCTAAAGAGGTTTGGCTTCGTCAATGAAACAATCGTTTCGCTAAAGAGGTTTGGCTTCGTCAATGAAACAATCGTTTCCCTAAAGAGGTTTGGCTTCGTCAATGAAACAATCGTTTCGCTAAAGAGGTTTGGCTTCGTCAATGAAACAATCGTTTCGCTAAAGAGGTTTGGCTTCGTCAATGAAACAATCGTTTTGCTAAAGAGGTTTGGCTTCGTCAATGAAACAATCGTTTCGCTAAAGAGGTTTGGCTTCGTCAATGAAACAATCGTTTCGCTAAAGAGGTTTGGCTTCGTCAATGAAACAATCGTTTTGCTAAAGAGGTTTGGCTTCGTCAATGAAACAATCGTTTCGCTAAAGAGGTTTGGCTTCGTCAATGAAACAATCGTTTCGCTAAAGAGGTTTGGCTTCGTCAATGAAACAATCGTTTTGCTAAAGAGGTTTGGCTTCGTCAATGAAACAATCGTTTCGCTAAAGAGGTTTGGCTTCGTCAATGAAACAATCGTTTCGCTAAAGAGGTTTGGCTTCGTCAATGAAACAATCGTTTCGCTAAAGAGGTTTGGCTTCGTCAATGAAACAATCGTTTCGCTAAAGAGGTTTGGCTTCGTCAATGAAATGATTGTTTCGAAATGCGCCAGCGGGCAAGTTGTAAATTTTTTCTCCTAGTTATAAAAACATTATTTATAATTTATTCAGTCAATTCAAGATGATTACAAGCAACTTTAGCTTTTTTACTGTAAAACTAAACTATAACTGCATACTAAAAGTGGCAAATAATCTAGTTTGGATTGACCTTTTCCACGTAGAAAAATTATGTTTTAAACCTTCAATTTACAATCCGTTTGGTTACAATAAAAGACAATATCGATTAATTACCGGTAAAGAACGATAATTATTAATTAATAATATCGTATTAGATTTTACATTTTCTGCGTTTACATTTTAATTTTCGTTTTCTACCTAGTTACCTTGAAAGGCATAGCTTTAGACTTCTGTACAACGTATGATTGCAGGCCAAGACTGGCGGACGCTGCGGTCACTGCTGAACCCTACGTTCCATACCAAACTGCTCGTACAGTTTTTGGAGGTTATGGTTGCGAAGAGTGACGTGCTAATAAGAGTACTTGAGCCCGAAGTGGGGAAAACAATAAACATTATCGACTACACAGGTCGCTGTATGCTGGATATTATTTGCGGTAAGTTTACATTTTTTGCGAAAAACCAAACAATGTTAATTGTAGCCTACAACTACAAAAATATTTAACAATTTGAAAATTACAATAAACAGTCAAACGAATTACAACATATTGTAATATTATTTTAGCCAATGAAATACGATTAATATTATTTAGCAGCATTCAAAAACAAATCGAAACAGTTGATTTTTTTTTATTGTGAATTTATTGAATAATAATATATGTAAAAATGGTAAAGCTATCAGATTTGTACGAGTCATCAAACAGGGCCTAACTGAGATGCGTGGGAGGTTAATAGTTGCCGTGTAACTAGAGTTATCAATCCACTTTACCATGAGTTTTTCGAGCCAGAGGTTCATTTCAAAAAGCATTAAATTCAATGGAGAAGGGATCATGAAAATATGATCCATAGAAGTTTCTGTCAAAAGAGAAACAATGTATAGTTGAAATTTCTTCGTCAATTATTTAAAATGAGTTCTTCAAGTGTTATTTTATTTTTGCTTCGAATTGTCTAATTAATTACATCTCACAATGCTACATCCTGGCCAATCTAAACAGGAACATGGCGGAAGGAAAAAACAGAAACTAACAACTCTACATAAGTTTTCCAGCTAAGTGATAATATAATTTGTCAAATCTTTCTGGATGGTGGAGTTAATTATTATTTTTGTTATTTAAAACAGTAAGTCAATTTTACCAAAACTTTTCCATGAAAAGCAAGGAAGGGGAAACTTTGTGAAGAACAGTTAGGATTAGCGCAGAGGTGTAAAACAACCTGGTCTAGAACAAATGAAGGGTTCATAGCAAAGGAAGGGGAAACTTTGTGAAGAATAGTTTTGTGAAAACTTTGTTTGAAAAACTTTGTGAAAAACTATAAGATTTGTTATCTTTCTTTAATTTGCCCTTGGCACTTAACACATTCACACTATACATTAGCAACCCGACGTTATCACATTAGCGACATAGCACATTCTATTTTACACATAAAACTAATTCTCTCTCTGTTCCCCGTGAGTATAGAATGGAATCACTTGTCCAAGACTCTAAGGAAGACTATAAGATTTGTTATCTTTTTTTAATTTGCCCTTGGCACTTAACACATTCACACTATACATTAGCAATCCGACGTTATCACATTAGCGACATAGCACATTCTATTTTACACATAAAACTAATTCTCTCTCTGTTCCCCGTGAGTATAGAATGGAATCACTTGTCCTAGACTCTAAGGAAAACTATAAGATTTGTTATCTTTCTTTAATTTGCCCTTGGCACTTAACACATTCACACTATACATTAGCAATCCGACGTTATCACATTAGCGACATAGCACATTCTATTTTACACATAAAACTAATTCTCTCTCTGTTCCCCGTGAGTATAGAATGGAATCACTTATCCTAGCCTCTAAGGAAGACTAGATACTCGTGGTTAAAGGGTAGTTTATAAGTTCTATTCTGTTTAACCAAGTCCACATTCTATAACATGGTACATTGATATGTCTGTGTGTAAAATTATTATTTCATTAATTTCAGGCACACAGATGGGCGTTGAGACGGACGAGCTGGAAACCAACTCCTATGACTTCCTAACCAGCGCGAGCAAGTGAGTCTTTATTTGTCCAAAACACTTTTCACATATCAGTATTTTGTTAAGAAAATGTCGCGTTTTAATTACTATACATACTTTACTAGATAGTTAGTAATATTGGTCCAAGGTATTTATTCAAGTAGGATAGATCTGTGTTCTAGTTAGCAAATAAAGGTCTAACCTTTTGGGTAATAAGGACGATTATATTTTAAATTTACTGAAGCAAATATACCATTCAACGAGCCACAAACATGGTAAACAACATTTCAAACCCTACCGAGGCAGTCCATGATGCCACCTCAATATTTTCTGTAAAAGGTGACATTTGAGATACAGAAGTCACTGGACTATAAACGAGCAGCGAAAGACCCTAAACCATAGTTACATTGCCTCAAATACCTGTCACAAAACAAAAATTTATAACACACAATTGTTCATAAAACCTGTACACAGAAGTACATACAAAAAGCAATTTGAAATGTTTTCCCACAATGGTGTATTAAATTGTACGGTAGTCGATGGAATTATCAACACATCTTATGGAAAAATAGTACCCATTGGAGCAAATAGCTTCATTGTAACCAAAATAATATCGGGGCGAAACTAAAGGTTTATAAATTTTTTTTAACGATAAATGAATTTTATATAGTGATAAAGATGGTGTAAAAGATAGAAATGAAGTAGAATCAAAGACGAAAGCATAAATATATAGTTAAGGGAAATTCTTGAGCTCCTTTTCGGGATTTCTCTTGTTATCACATATTAACTAAATAGTTTTCATATTTAGTTTGATAAATGTTCAAACAAATTGGAAATAAACCTAATCGAAGTATTAATTTTTAAAAAAAATATAAAGAACAATAGCATTTTATCTCTTATAAACCCCTCCTGACTCATCCTTCCTAAATACCACGTCTGTGTTTCCGATACTATTCTATCCCAATTAAAACGCCGAATTTAAGGTTATGCCTATCTGATTTTATTAAATCCGCTTATTACGGTCATTTACCAAGGCATCATAGTTACAAGTACAAGCAAAACCTAAAGGTGCATAAACTATTGACTTTTTTCATAGGTAAGTCATTTTTAGGTTTAGTAAATTTACTCTCCAAACTCCACTAATGCCTCGTAATTCCAACTTCACTTACTATTTTAACTTTATTAAACATGTGTTAACGCTGGAAAAACGTTAATACTATTCCATACTAAAAGATCTTTAAACGCTTCGCCAAAGCTCTCGTACTTGAAGTACCAAGGGATTCTAAAGGTATGCTAAACGGTGTCTATTATCTTAATGCAAAAAATACATCACTTGCAAAAGCTATTATTACAACCACAGGTGCCTGCCCTTTACATTCTTTAAATGTTGTTTCCATGTACAAACCATAATCTTTAGCTTTTTACTTTTGTTTAAAAGAGAACATACTTTGTTACAGGGCCAACGAATTGGTCATGCGCCGAATGTTCACGCCGCATTTACACCCGACCGTTATTTTCAAGATGTCTTCAATGTATCACACACTACAAAAACTAGCCAAGCCGATGAACAACTTTGCGAAAATGGTGAGACAATTAGTTACGTTATTTTCATATGTAAAGTGGTTTAGTTTTGCTACAGAAATATTTCTAAACAATTTCTTTAATAAAATGTTGTTTCCAATTCTCGCTACTGTCCCCCAAGCGACAGATTGACGCATTGCTAACAGGCCTGCATAAGAGTTTCTAACCACAGCCCTCCATTGGGGACATCGCCCTGTTCCCTTTTTTCTTTAAGCTTCCCATATATTAGCCCTCCTTACAACCATTTACATTTCATGCGTCTTGGATAACATTGTCTCGTATATTTCGGGTCCCTACTTTTTGTGTATCCTCTTAAATTCTTCGTGCCAACTGGGAACTCAAGTGTCTTGAGTGTGTGTTTTACACAATGGGCAGTATGTAGAAATTGACAATGATCCTAGAGTCTACTCAATAGACGCCATGTTACAGTGTTAACATATCCTAAAGGCCCCAGCTGAAACCGTGTATTTTCTTGATTTGGATAAGTAGGAAACATAAAACTATTTACTAAAACTGGGTCTGAAGACGAACTCTCTTCACATTCAATCAGGCCGTAGATCTCAAGTTTTAAGATACTAAATAAAACACTTAACGTAATCATTTAGATGTATTCCATTACCTTGTTACACCGGCGAAATATGTTCAATTGAATGGGAAATAAAGTAAAACACACTAATGCCATAAATACTTATTTAAAGATGACTACAGACAAAGAAACCAACTTCACTTTCAGATAATGTAGATATCAGTTTTAGACACGTTAAGAAAATATCCAAATTCATTATTCTCACAGTTCTTACATATTTGTCCACCAGCAAATATCTGAAAGTCACAGAATGGAGGACATTAAAATAGAGGACACAAAATGGAGGACACAAAAAATACACACGCACACCAAATTATTTACTGGCTCAGATACGTCGATGATATCATAACACTATACAGAGGCAACTCCCATCAATGCGAAAAAACTCCTCACCTACACTAATAAAATACACCAAAAACCCAACTTCACTTCAGAAATTGAAACCAACCGATCCCTAAACATCCTCGACCTAACCATAACAAAAAGCCACGCATAAAAACACAGTTTCAATATTTACAGGAAACCCATAACAACAGACACACTTTCCACAACACCTCAAACCACCCTATCCAACACAAACACACTGCCTTCAGAGCCATGCTGCATAGACTTAAGGAAGTCCCAATGACCACAGAAAACATAAACAAAAAACTACACAATTAAATATGAGCACACGCAAATGGATAAACACCACAATAATAGACAAACTATGATACAAAATACAAAGAAAACACTAAAATTAACACTACAGACAGGGAAAACAAATACATCACATTACCATTGATAAACAAAACAACAAAAAAATAGCCCGCAAATTTCAAAAAGTAGGATACAAAATAGCATACAAAACTAATAACAAGTTACAATACAAAACCAGGCGTATACAAACTGAAATGCGAAGAATGTAACAAATTCTACACTGGACAAACAGGTCGCAGCTTTAAACAAAGAGTCGAGGTACACAAACAGAACACCAACTCAACATTTTACAACCACATAAAAGATACAGGACACAAATACACAGACATTTATCATAACCTATAAATCCTACACATCAACGAAAAAAGACCACATCTAAACACACTAGAACAATATGAAATTTACAGACTCACAAAAACACAAAGTACAAGCATATTAAACGAACAAACACAATACAAATCACACATACTCTTTGATACTAACGAAAATCTGCCTTTAAAACCGTCACCGCTTGACCCAACAACTCCAGGCAGAAGACACTGATGAAGATCGGCACATAGCGATAGAAAACGTTTTGTCTCAGTAAGTTTTAACAAATTTACTAAATTCAAAGTTCGGATAGTCATAAACTATTGTATAAGTGATTAATAACTTTCACCGAACGTAATGGACTACAAAATTCAAGAATTAAAATAGAATCCCTTATGTTAAATAGTTAATTATTTTCTCAAACGTAACCTGACTAATATATATATATATATATATATATATATATATATATATATATATATATATATATATATTAAACCCATGAGACCTATAGCTTACATTATTGTAATTTTCATTCCTAATGATGTTGGTACTTTTTACCAACGAAAACCTTTGAATATAAATTAATAAATATTCTTGTATTTGAATAACCTATGTTGTTATAATTATTAAACAAGAAAACGTATTTTATATTTACATATATATATATATATATATATACTGAATAATATAAATGCTATACTGCCATATGTTGTCGGAATGTACTTAATCCTATATGGCTTTACCTCAAACGTTATTTAATTCGAAATATTTCGTCTATGTACTCTGTACACAGATAACGGAAAATATTCAATCTCCCAAATTCACGCCAAATTTACGGTTTTATTAAACTAAGGTTGTTTTATTGATAGAAACTATATTTTTTATTTTTAGAGATTAAGCAATAGCCATTGAATCAAATAACTTCCAATGATTTTCCAAATCCTATTAGTTTACAATCTCCCTATATTTATTTATATATCTTGTTGAAATTTTCAATCGTTAATGAAATACTTTCATTCGGCCTCTCAAATTCAAAAAGATTTTTATTAAATTTGTAGTCGATGACAGTCAATGCCATCACTTAGTTAAGTATCTTTTAATTATAGTTATATTAAATTAAATAATTTTAGCTTTATATGAGAGGAAAACATCTCCCAAAAGGGGTAAGGTATGCAATATAGTTATTTCGTCCCATTTGACTTAACATATGTCATAACATATGATTTCATAAAACAGCTGAATTTATGTTATAGTTTATGTGGTAGAACAGCTGTTTTAACGCATAGGTCTCGTTACTTTATTTTTAATATTTGTAATTATTTAATAAAATGTAACTAAAATAAATTTTTTTTCGTCCAACAAAGTAGGGATTTGCATTTAAAAATGTTTGTTCGTATTATTTGTTTGAATTTCAGATTATATCCAAGAGAAAGCTAATACTGAATTCGAATGAAAAAGCCGATGATTATCATAAGAAACGTAAGTAGTAGAATTTAAATTAATCGATAAAATAAATATGGTTTAATACGTTAGTGATGTCCATCTTTTATTAAATTACCTCTATTAGCTCACAATCTCCTGAGATATATCTTGTAGACATTTTCAATCGTTAAAATAAAATACGTTTTTATTCATCCAATCAAGTTTAAATATATTTTTATAAATCTATATTGAATGACAATTGATTTTAATACATTTAAAAAAAAATATTTATTGACTTATTAAATTATAGAAATGTTCGAAGTGTAACACGTTTTGGCACTGAGGCAATATTCCATAACTGGAAATGCCATTCTCAAAGATCTATATAAAAACCTCTATTGCATACACCTAAATTGTTGCCATGGTTACCACACAATATCATAAATAATGCTTTAGGATACAAAATGAATGAAAAGAATAAAATAAATAAAGAAACTGGGTTAACGGTATCGAACCTTGCTTCACAAACGGACTGTACGAAAGAAAACCGAAAAGAAACTACAACACAATGCAAGCGACAAAAAACCGTATAAATAATAACAAACGAAAATAATTGTGTACTATGTGACTTTGGGAACTTAAACTAGGAGTAAAAAATAAGGTAATTGTGTTACTGAAGAAGCCATAAAAATGTCTACATACACAATGCAAGCTACAAAAAAAGCGTATAAATAGTAAAAAATAAAAATAATAGTTCAACACCATACATAGAAAATAAAATGGAAAATTGCAAAGAAATTCGCTGTCTAATATTATTCCATTTAATATTATTATTCTGACATATGTGTTTCTGAATTTATATTAATTGTAGTTATAAAATAAATAGAACATAAAATAATTTGTATTCTTTGTTGAAAGTAGGAATTGTCTTTAAAAAAAACAATTATAATACTTAATGAGCTGAAGATAAATTACCTGATTTTAAACTTAATTGACATTTTGAAACGGTAAGGAACTACATTGTCTTTTTTATAAACGAATTTATTAAATAAACGAAAACGTCTAGTTTTAGCTCTACAAAATTGCCGTTTGAAAACATCTATAACGGTCAATAGAGGCTATAAAACGTCAGGCAAGTAATTGCGGTATTATATCGATCTCACACGTCACTGATATTACAATAAAAAATGTACCCGCTGAGAAAATCATCAGGAACAATGGAGAATTAATAAAACTTGACGGCCATGCCCTTAAATTATTTTTTTTGAATAAGCTTACTTGAGAACACTTTATTTTTTTTTAAATTCCTACTATTGGTTCACATTCTATCCAACCTAAACATGAACTAATTTAAACCTAATTATTGAATTAATCAAACTTTTAAAATTAAAAAAAATGATTAATTAGTTGAAAAAGCTGCATTAACATTATTTGACACATTATTATATTTTTTTGTTCAAAAAAATGTATTTTAACTTGAGTGGACGAATAAAAAGTATTTTATTAACGATAGAAAATTTGAACAAGATATATAAATAAATATAAAGAGAGTGTGGACTAATAGTAGGAATTGAAAAAAAAGTAAAACTATCTCAAGTAAGCTAAATGTTTGCCAAGTGGTTTGTTAACCTAAGTATGAATTGACTTTTTTTTATATTACTTTTTAATAATTAAATGTGTCCAGTTAGGATATTGTGTGATCTGTACAAGAAATGTACACTGGTACACAACTTCTCACAAACAATTCTCTAGTGAGAACATGTTTCGGAAACCGTTTGGCCCTCATCAGTGATCATTCTACTCTAAATCACTTTTATATATATTCACTAAATCTATAATGTTACTTAGTTTTTTAAAGAAACTTTTAGGTTATAGTCCCAACACACGCACGTGTGTTTGTGAACGTGTTGTAAAATGAGTATATTTTTGTCTTTTTTTCAAATTTTGCAATTTTTTTGGGCCTTATCGCCCAAGTATTATTACTTTGTGTGTCTTCCTTTCTATATATAAGATCGATGCATATACTATAACTGATTTTAAATCGTTGCATCAGGAGTAAAAGTTGAACATTTTCCTCCAACATCCTCCTGACGCCTCTCTAACGCATGAACTAGTTAGTTACCATAATTTCACTCCCTGGCTATTCATAACCGGGCTTCCTTTCATCTCTTCTTCGTGTGGGTTCTCTTTTTGGCATAAACGAGACATTTTCTTTGTAAACAATACTAAAGCTTATTTCTTTACGTCCCTGATAACGTCCAGCATTTTCATTCTTCATCCACTCTTGGTAACAAAACGATTTTACAAGGTATTTATGATTCTACATTTTTTAATTGTAAACGCTAGTTGACCAAAACGTTGTGTAGTAAAAGTATCAACATATTTTGTAATTATTACAAGACTGGGGGCTTGTAGAGGCAAATGCCCCTATTCTTATTGAAACAAATTTTAAACTTTTGTGTCGTAATTTTATTTTTATTAAAAATTAAATTGAATATAATTCAAGTTTTCATAACACATTTCGTTATAAACTATATATTTTTTTAATGCGTTTTCAATTCGATTTTTTGACTAATCGTATTATCAATCTTGAGAATATTTTGGTATTGATTATCAATCAGTCGTATTGTCTTAAATCCATCTTGAGATTTTACTCGACTTAGTGCAACATAAAGTTGATCATGTGTAAAAACAGGTTTTGTCGATGGAACTTATAGTTATTGAAAATGTAAGTTTTAAAGAAATTGGTTCCTTTTCGTTTGAAATGGCATGTTAGGATCTGTTGATATTGATTGAATTATTGGTAAAAATATGTTACCTTTTTCCAGAACCAGTGATTATTTCTAATTTAATATACTTCACAAGACATACTCCATTAACTAAACCTGATCCCAAGCTCATATTCCTAATTAATCTTTAATACTGTTCAAATATCTGTATTCAGTGGTTTTTAATATAATATTTGTACAGCTGTTTCTCAGCTGAAATATTTGAAAATCATACTCAGCTGTTTTTCATTGCAATGTATTTCTTAAAGAGATTTTTGGTAACTTCAAGTTCCTCAAACCCCTATAAATGTTGTAAATAAAGAAAAACCTATATTTTTCCTCGCTTCTTCTTGTCAATACCTTTAGTTTGAGCCATCTCGCAGCTCTGTACGACCTTCCAAGCTCCCACAATTTTTCTCTCAAAATTCTGCTTACGAAATTATATATATGAATTGCATATCCATATCTAACTTACTTCTGACGGTTTTATTATATTTATTAATCATTTATTTTGCCCTTGCATTTAGATAAGAATGAACAAATCTACCTGGACGGCGTGCTGCACTGTTTCGCTAAGGCCGACGAGAGGTCTATCGTACGAAAAGTGACAGATATCCTTGTTGCTGTAAGTGCGTTAGAGTTGTTAGGTTAAGCATAAATAAACATTATCTTGCTCGTGTTAATAGTATAAACGATAGAATGTACAGTAGCTTATTTTTACTCTTATTAAATGTAACTATACCGTATGCGCCAAAATAAACAGTACTCAAATTGAATCAGCTACAGCCATCTCGATCAGCTGTGCAGACGTTTGCTTGTTGCCGCGTGTTTATGTTATTTCATTTGAGGTTAGTTATTACTGACATGATAGTAGCTACTGCAAAGAAAACTTTTATCTTCGATCATTATTTTCGCTCATTTGGAATTGGACGTGCGGGTGGACCAAGTTCGACACACATCGCATTACGTTTTACGGAACACTTCTATAAAAACCCGCCTAGTAGCGCTGTGATTATTAGCATTGTTGAAAAATTTCGAATATCAAGTATTGTTATTGTTTGAACACAGCTAAAGGCTTTTTGTGTATAAAAAATAAACATCTGTATAACGAGCATGTAACAAACCCTCTTGACCAAAACCTTTGATGCAAAACCTTCAACAAGGTAAGAGTGTTGCCTAAAATGGAACGGAGCTCATATAGAACATGTGTATACCCGAGTCTAACCTATTTTGGCGCATATGGTATTTCAAGTTTTGAAACTACTTTAACTATTGAACGTTTAAAGTGCTGTAAGCAATATGTGTGTAAACGTAATTAATTTGTCTACTTCTAGCCATAAGTGACTTGTTCAGTATATATCGAGTATAATATATAATTTTAACACGGTATTGATTTAGGAATGGTGAAAACCAACACTGTTTACTAAACGAAAGTTGTACAGAAGTTAGACAGAACAAGTCTCTGTACGCAATAAACATACATAATAGACCTAATGCACTGAATACACCAACTTGTTGCTATAAATGTGTAGCACGAGATAAAAACTTACGTTAACGCCAGAACCGTCTGAAGTGACTTTCAGTTACTGCAGCTTATAAAAAGAGAAGATAATTGTCTAGTAAATAGTTTGAAGAACCGTTAGAGGGTCAAGGTGAGACAACCTGGGTGGTCGCATGAGTGTTGACTCAATAATGAAGACTTATCTAAGATCTAATTTAATATTAAACATTTATCTAATCAAACCGTATATTTCAAAACACCATCTGGATTCTTAAAGATCGATCTGAAAGTATTTTTTGGCACAAATAGTAATTTGAGAAAAAAATTGGTTCTTCTAGATAGGTTTACCTTTCGGTTTTCTGAAACCTAAGGAATCGGGTCTTGTTATTTCGATGTAACAAACCCAAACTGCTCTGTCGGTTCTAACTATTTTCTCATTTTTCATTATATAGTCCTACTCTATTTTCATGGTCAATGTATATCTTGCCCAAGCTAACCAGGGCAGACTAGCCCTTCACGATATTCACTCACCCATACCATCCCGCTCTCTCATACAGTAAGAAAGTAAGCACCCTTTTCATTATATAGTCCTGCTCTATTTTCATGATCAATGTATATCTTACCCAAGCTAACCAAGGCAGACTAGCCCTTCACGATATTCACTCACCCGTAGCATCCCGTTCTCTCATACAGTAAGAAAGTAAGCACCCTTTTCATTTAATAGTCCTGCTCTATTTTCATGGCCAATGTATATCTTACCAAAGCTAACCAGGGCAGACTAGCCCTTCACGATATTCACTCACCCATACCATCCCGTTCTCTCATACAGTAAGAAAGTAAGCACCCTTTTCATTTAATAGTCCTGCTCTATTTTCATGATCAATGTATATCTTACCAAAGCTAACCAGGGCAGACTAGCCCTTTACGATATTCACTCACCCGTACTATCCCGTTACCTCTTATAGCAAGAAAGTAAGCTCCCTTTTCATTTAATAGTCCTGCTCTATTTTCATGGTCAATGTATATCTTACCCAAGCTAATCAAGGCAGACTAGCCCTTCACGATATTCACTCACCCATACCATCCCGTTCTCTCATACAGTAAGAAAGTAAGCACCCTTTTCATTTAATAGTCCTGCTCTATTTTCATGATCAATGTATATCTTACCAAAGCTAACCAGGGCAGACTAGCCCTTCACGATATTCACTCACCCGTACCATCCCGTTCTCTCATACAGTAAGAAAGTAAGCACCCTTTTCATTTAATAGTCCTGCTCTATTTTCATGGCCAATGTATATCTTACCAAAGCTAACCAGGGCAGACTAGCCCTTCACGATATTCACTCACCCGTACCATCCCGCTCTCTCATACAGTGAGTAAATATTACTCATAAATATTTGAGATAAGTGTTTAATTATATTTAGTTAATTAGAGTTTAGCTAGTGAAAACTATTTACAATGTTAAAAAACAAAACAGTCAACTCAAAATCTTACCTCACAATATATTTTAATAAAAACAAATACACTAGATCATAACACCGACTAGTTTCGGCTACGATGTCGCCTTGTCTTAGTACTTGACTGCTACCTGTGTTATGAACTAGTGTGTTTGTTTTTATTAATAATTAATGTGTGGTGAGATTTTGAGTTGACTATTTAGTTTTTTACCGTTGAGTTTTATTATAGTTGTTTTTTTTTTATTTGAAACGGTTTTTAGATATGTATGTTTTTTTATATTGTTTCTGACAAAAAAAGCAATTATAAATAAAGGAAGCCATGATTGAATTATTGCCACAAATCAGTTCAATTCACATTCATTGGGACTTTGACTAATTTATTTCAATATGTACACACGAATAAATAACGACCTTTGAGATGTGAACGAAAATAACTTTCCTTGACAACCAAAAAGGCTAAATGTCAGCCTAGCTTTAAACGCCGGTATCAAAGGAAAGAAGGCCCTTCTGCCTATAAATTTTCAGTTCCCTTCGACAGGCAATGATAGTTCTTAACATGAATAAATGAAAACTCAGAGGTAATTTACAATAAATACATGTATTACTGATACGTATTTATTGTAAATTACCTCTGAGGATGATTTCTATGTAATCGAAATGTACATAAGGATTTAAATAAAAGAAAAAAAAGTCATTTGTGGCTTAGAGGTTTCATTTATTTATGTTGAATATTACGTCACAGTTATAATGATAGTTCTTATCTATTTCATTTGGCGGTTTTACACACCAAATAGTTGTCAGTATTTTATAAGAATTTACTTTACACTGTAGAACTAATGTTTTAACCGTAAGTTCTATATAAACGTTATGTGTAAGGCTCCGTCCTCTGAGTATAATGAATTTCATTATTTCCTCCAGGGTTCAGACACGACCGCAGTGACCACGGCCTACGCTCTTCTGCTACTAGGGATGTACCCGGATATCCAGGAGAAGGTTTATCAAGAACAATGCCACATATACCAAGACAGTTCCAAGGAACTTACTATAAGCACGTTGTCGCAGATGAAGTACATGGAGATGGTTATTAAAGAGGTGCTTCGTCTCTACACAGCAATCGGCATAGTTAGAAACATAAAGTCACCGGTCATTCTAGGTAACCACTTTAACCCTTCATTACCACTACAGCTTACAAAGCACTAGGATAAATTCTGAATCTCTATTTTAATGTGACAAGCCTGCGGATACTTTCGTCTCTACACAGCAATCGGCATAGTTAGAAACATAAAGTCACCGGTCATTCTAGGTAACCACTTTAACCCTTCATTACCACTACAGCTTACAAAGCACTAGGATAAATTCTGCA
>JBAIZL010000009.1:56075122-56097622 GCA_036971475.1 Prosapia bicincta | reverse complement strand
AAAACCTAGAAAATTTAAACATACGGACTCATGGTAAAAGTGAGTCATTCACAATAAAAATATCAATCTTTTAAATTCAATACAATAATAACAGTATATAACAGGATAATAAAACACTTAAAAAAAATTCAAACAAAAAATTGACGAGGAAAATGGATAAACAGAAATAAATTTATAAAGCACCAACCAAATAAATGATAACAAAGAAAAAATTAGGCGCAACTGAAATGGGCTTCTAGAGAAAGGCAACCTAGAACAGTTTCCAAATACAAAGCCCGTGAATTAAAAGTCGTCAAGTTTAGCCTGGCCGGTAAAATGTACAGGTGGTGAAGACATCTGCTGAATATCTATACGTGAGGGAGAACTGCTATCGCGGGAGGTAAAGCAGGACAGAGTTGTAGACTAGTAGTATACACTACCTTGTTCACTGCTTGCTGTAACAAGCAACTGTCTCAGGGGGATCCAACACCAAGAAAGGCCAGCAGAGGTTAAGCTAGGGAAACAGAGTAAACCAAATAATTATCAGAGAGAGAAACTTGGCAGGACCGTGGATACATAAATGATGTTTGTGAGAAGTATGAAAAAAACCCGCAACGAAAAGACTGAAAGAAGGAAAACACGAAAATCAGTAGGAATTTAGGACTTTTGCAGGAGGATAAAAGATAAGAAGTGTAAAATTGGGTGTTAGCCTGTAATATACCGACATATAATATAAATATATATTTATATATTGTAATCTTTGGATGAATTCCTTTTTCTTGTTTTATACATACACAATTAAATAAGACTTTCATAAACAAGAATTTTTATTTTAGTTTTCTTCATACATTGAAGCTCTTTGACATTCCAGTAGTCATAAAACTATATGGTAATTTATTTTTCATACGAAATTTTGATAATGCTGATACTGCAAATCAGAGAAAACCCCCTTCAATGTATGAAGACATCTGTGTGTGTGTGTGTGTGTGTGTGTGTGTGTGTGTGTGTGTGCGTGCGTGCGTGCGTGCGTGCGTACGTGCGTGCGTGCGTGCGTACGTGCGTGCGTGCGTGCGTGTGTGCGTGCGTGTGTGTGTGTGTGTGTGTGTGTGTGTGTGTGTGTGTGTGTGTGTGTATAACAAGACACACACACACACACACTAAGACAAAGAAAATCGTCATAAACATATGAATAAAAAATTAATAGAGAAAAATACAAAGATGCCTATTGTATATTTAAACAATCCGGAGGCTAGGTAAAATTTTCGATTAATTAAAGCATCCCGTTTAGTATAGGCTGTATTGCATCGGAATTATCCATACGTATTTAATATTAAAAATAAAAATGTAATAAGTTGCTGCCTAATAATTTTTCATTAAAAATGTAATAATGAAATAATTACTACGAAAACAAATAATATAAAAATTACATTTTTAAGTAAATTCCTACTGAGGTTAACAAAGAAAAATATTAATTCAGTTACCCTAGAGCACTGTTTATGATATTGTGTGGTAACCACGTGTCAGCAGTTTGAGGTTGTACATTAGAGGTATCGATGACTACCAGAAGGGGGAAAAATTCAAATACATTTTTTAGAAATATATATTTCTAGGTATTGGAAAGTTGGCGCTATGATAAGGCGCGCTAGACTTCCAACATGAAGATTCTATGTTCGAAGGTGGCTGGGCCACTTATTGATTATTGAGTAATTATTGATTAAGTATCTTTTTTAAACTGTATTAACATCCACTGTAGGTGTAAAAAAAATTATTTGAACTTGATTGGATGAATAAACAAGTATTTTATTAAGGAATAAACATTTGTACAATATATATATCAGGAGAGTGTGAGTAAATAGATGGAATTAAAAAAAAGTGCATAATTATTCTAAATACAATAAATAATGTTAAACGATTTCTTTAAATACAGTATTGAATTTTGAAGGAGAATGAAAGAGAAAAGAACTGCTATTTTCGTAGTACCTCATCGACCTATGCGCAAAAATAATTGGCAAATTAATATAATTATTAAAATCACGCGCATGCAATAGTAGGCTACTCGTAGGTGTTTGGCTGATTCACCATTACGTTAGATTAATTAATACCTAGCAAATGTATCTTTTCTGTGCCTATCTTATGTAGTGATTGATAGGAGGGGTTGCTTATGCTAAGAGAGGGCCACTAACTTAACGTTAATGACCGTAAGTAGAAGGAGGACACCGTCTAGGAAATGTTTGTGTTTTTACGCGGCACCTTCACCTGATAGAAGATTTATACTGAAATAGTTAGTCATAGCTGGTAATCACTACAATAGGTAATTATTTGATGTAAGTTGATGATTTAAATAGCCATTTAAAATAACCTAACCTAACATTTTCTTGTACTTAGTGTTACACAATCAATTACACCTGAAGGCAATTGCAATTTAATTTTTATAATTCAGAATGAATTTGATTTTTATTCGCATTAGTTTTAAATATGTGATGCACATTTTTAAAAAAAGTTAGCCTAAACGTTTGACCTTCTTTTGCGTTTATAATAGCACTGCATCATAGCATACAATTTAGGTGTATGTCAGAAATAGCTACAAATATGGATAAATATACGTATTATTGAAAGTATTGTTCAAAATGCCAACAACACGAACAAAGTAATGGCCTACACGTGACCTTCCTAAACTAAATGGTGAAGACGTGTGCCACATATAATACGAGGCTAGTCCGCGGATACGAGCAATGAAACCCTACGAGTTAGTTACCTACGAAAGTATAAGACACAGCTAATTTAGATATATTATAAGATATTTTTTGTGATAATAAAACTTCAAGAGATATTATGCAGAAAAGCAATCGGACGCTGTTGAAACATGTAATAAAGTAACAAACTGTCATGCTAGATATACAAGTGTTTAGGTAGTGTTAGATATACAAGGTATTTCTCGTGTTTAACATTATTTTCCGTTCATCACACCCTTTTTTAAAAAGTTTAGTCATTATTTGAAAAGAAATACTAATAAAAACAATAAAATAAATATTATTATAGGGGTATTAATTAGGGACTTCAAATATAAATATATATTTGTGTGAATATACCATTCAAACGGTATGTTAAGAATTTATTATTCAATTTGATACTTATTTTAGATTAAATCTTTAGCCTATTGTATAATGTAATCCGTCGAATTTTGTAAAGTCAAGCGATTGTTAATACAAAAATAAAATAACTAAATAATTAAAACTACGAACTCCTTGTTATTATTGATATTATTCCATCCTCATATATTATTTGTATTCGAACGATAAAACAAAGGTAAGAGAGAAAAGTAGAGGAGGCTATCATCACTTGAAGCAATCGTTCCTGATATAACTTAAATTCTAGTTAATGTTAATAATTAATGCTAAAACCTTCCTATGCGTAATAATACTGAATATACGACCTGAGATAATAGTGAATATATGTCTTAATACAACCTCTGAGTTGACGAATTGACCGAACCAAACTAAAAATAGAAAGCATTCCCCTAAAACACTGTTACCCATCCAGAGTCTTTTACCCACGGGAGCATCCAATGACTACTTACTTATTTATAAAAATTTTCCCGCAAATAAACAAATTACGATTTTCGTTGAGCAAGAAAATGTAAATACGTATCATAATCGTAGTAACTTTCTCATGTAGAAAACAAGATTTGAATAAACATTACAACATATTAACCTATAAAAAGATGTCCCGACCTAGAAGCCCTTGTCAAATAAACATCTTTGCACTAACATCACACACAAGCAGAGAGGTAATATTTCACACTTATTTTCAACAAAGTATATTTTGTTAAATAAATATCCTTTACATTATGAAAAGGCAACGGAACAGTTAAAATATTTACCACTCTTGTGATGTACAATACAAGAACGTAATTACGTAATGGGTGTTCCGTAATAATTCCCTTCCAGGCCTAGCGGTCCGCAGAGAGCTACGAGTATGGAACTCCTGCTCAAACACAAGTACCACACTCATAAATCCACTTATTGTATTCTAAAGAAGATAACAAATACCCTATACCATACCTCTGGAAGAAAAACGTCGTAAGAAACCTCAGAACCGAGATTTTATCTCGCGTAAACCTAAAATTACTCTACAAGTATTAGAGTAAACACGCAGCTCCTAAAGCTTTTGCAACTTTGCTATCGAATGAAAATCGGTATAAATGTGTTCATAAAATAGTTTAGATTAATTTTGATGTTTAATACAAAGTTAGAAGTTCTGTTTCATTTTCCTTAATGAGTGTGTGTTTGAATGTGTGTGTGTGTGTGTGTGTGTGTGCGAGAGTGTTATATGTGTGTGTCTAGGTGCGTTTGTATTTGTATGATATGTGTGTGTTTGTCTATGTGTACTCACGATTTGTGTGTGTGTGTGTGTGTGTGTATGTGCGTTTGTATTTGTATGATATGTGTGTGTGTTTGTCTATGTGTACTCACGATTTGTGTGTGTGTGTGTGTGTGATTGTATGTGATTTGTGTATATGTGTGTGCGTGTACAAATTTGTATGTGTGTGTGTGTGCGCGAAAGAGAGTGTTATCTGTGTGTGTGTAGGTGCGTTTGTATTTGTATGATATGTGTGTGTTTGTCTATGTGTACTCACGATTTCTGTGTGTGTGTGTGTGTATGTTTCTGCAGTTCTCAACTTCGTTTTTATAATATTTCGCAATTATTTATTGATTTGTGTAGATTTTATAACATAACGTAACGACAGCGGCGATAGTGGGCAGACATTTACTCTATAGCGCCAACTATAAGTAGGACTAGTCTAGGAATAGCCTTTCTTATAACAGTAATTTTGCACTTACTCTCTCTGTTTTCTGCACGAGAGAGTAACAAGTAGGAAAAGCAATACTTATAGTAACAAATAGAGCGTCTACTCTTTTTATAGGTCCACGGTCATTTTTGTAGGTTATCATGACTAAAACCATTATTTGTGATAAAATCAAAAAACACTTTTAAAAAAAGGTGAATATCTACTAAATTATCAGAAGTTTTTTCTAGTTGAGCGAAAAAATTTGTAAGATAAAATGGACAATAACTTGATTCGAAATATTTAAATAAAAACAAAATTGTTTCCGATATTTAATTTTTATACTAATATTATTGTCAACATGTAGACATTAAATAGATTTTGAAAAAAGACAAGCGTCAAAAATGTTTAATATTGATTAAGTGTTAGCAGTAGGGCATTTGTCTAAATCACCAAATGTATTTACTCAAGTGCTGCTCCACTATTTGACAAACTGTGTACATGATTAATTTAGTTTTTTATCCAACACTTTCCTAATTCTAAATTATTCACGAGATTTTATTTTGTTTTCTTTAAATAGTCGACTTATACATTAATTCATTTAATCTTTTCAACACCTATGGGAAATATCTAGGAATAATATTCAATTATGTCTTATATAATTGAACGGCCAAAACATTGTACTTATTTAACTGGCATTATGGGCGAATTTTAAGACACTTTAAAACTCAGTATTTTTTTAATTGCTCCTACGTTCACAAAATAGTATAAAACGCTGCCGTAGAACCCTACTTAACTAATTCAAAACCTCAACATGGCCAAAGCAGTTCTGGTGAGTAAACGTTAAATTGTATTAATGGTATAGATATAATTGTTACAGATAATCATTCTGTGATTAGATCAGACGCTACTTAATGTTTTTACTAATATTACTTTTAAGATAAAATTTGAGACAAGTGTGTCTTTGTATGTCTACAAAGAGGAAAATAATCTTATTACGCAAACTCCACTGATTCATTATATTATACCCGTTTATATATTATATTATACCTATATTATATTATACTATTATATATATATATATATATATATATATATATATATATATACACACACACACACACACACCTATATGTTTGTTTCTGTGTATGTATGTATATGTGTGTGTCTGTGTGTGTGTGTGTGTGTGTGTGTGAGTAAATAAATTCGTAGAAATATGTGGGTCATGTATACTCATAAAATTTGAGTATTTATTTAAATGTGTAATAACTGTTATACTAATACCTAATTTATTATATTTTCATTTTAGCTATACATGGTTACTGAGAATATTATTACAATACGTTTTTGCTACGTTTTCGTATTTATGAAACATTTACGGAGTTTGTGTTTTCGTTAATATGAGATAACTTATTTATCCTTCTCTACAAATTAAATTGAATCCATGTTTTGTATTACTTTAGTGTCTTCATAAGGACCTTATGTAAAAGCTCTTCATTAGTATGTTTATGATTACCTTTTTCATTACAATAAATATGAACCTCTATTTAATATTATTTACTTACGATTAATTATTAGTGTTGGGTATAAACTATTTAGCTTTGAATATAAACTAATGGAAAACATCGAAAAATCAGACAAAATTTTATCGTTCTTAATATTCAAAACTCAAACGTAAACGAAAAATTGTGTTAATAAGAATCAAGTATTAAAGATAATGTTTTTCTTTTCAGAATTTGGTTTCCGTCCTCTTCTTAATATGCGTTGCAACAAGCGGTACCAGTGGTACTGGAGACAATGGTAGTGGATATGGTGCCGGATATGGTGCAGGTTCTGGTAAAGGAGGCTCTGGTATTGGATATGGATCTGGATATGGTGCAGGTTCTGGTAAAGACGGCTCTGGTGTTGGATATGGATCCGGATATGGTGCAGGTTCAGGTAAAGAAGGCACTGGTACTGGATATGGATCTGGATATGGTGCAGGTTCTGGAAAAGACGGCTCTGGTATTGGATATGGATCCGGATATGGTTCAGGTTCTGGTAAAGACGGCACTGGTATTGGATATGGATCTGGATATGGTGCAGGTTCTGGTAAAGAAGGCACTGGTTCTGGATATGGCGCCGGGTATGGTGCAGGTTCTGGTAACGACGGCACTGGTATTGGATATGGATCTGGATATGGTGCAGGTTCTGGTAAAGAGGGCACTGGTTCTGGATATGGCGCAGGGTATGGTGCAGGTTCCGGTAAAGGAGGCTCTGCTGTCGGCATTGGCCAAGGGTATGGCACTGGTTCCAGTATAGGAGGATCTAGTAATGGGTATGGTGCCGGATACGGTGTTGGTTCTGCTAAAGATGGTTCTGGTTCCGGATATGGTTCAGGGGTAGGGGTTGGTTCCAGTAAATTAGGCTCTGGTTCTGGATATGGCGCCGGATATGGTGTTGGCTCTGGAGATGGTAACACTGGTTCTGGATATGGTGCCGGATATGGTGCTGGTTCCGGAAAAGGAGGCTCTGGTTCTGGATATGGTGCCGGATATGGTGCTGGTTCCGGTAAAGACGGCTCTGGTTCTGGATACGGTGAAGGCTATGGTGCTGGTTCCGGTAAAGGGGGCTCTGGTTCTGGATATGGTGCCGGATATGGTGCTGGTTCCGGTAAAGACGGCTCTGGTTCTGGATACGGTGAAGGGTATGGTGCTGGTTCCGGTAAAGGGGGCTCTGGTTCTGGATATGGTGCCGGATATGGTGCTGGTTCCGGTAAAGACGGCTCTGGTTCTGGATACGGTGAAGGCTATGGTGCTGGTTCCGGTAAAGGGGGCTCTGGTTCTGGATATGGTGCCGGATATGGTGCTGGTTCCGGTAAAGACGGCTCTGGTTCTGGATACGGTGAAGGGTATGGTGCTGGTTCCGGTAAAGGGGGCTCTGGTTCTGGATATGGTGCCGGATATGGTTCCGGTAAAGGAAGATAAACAATATAATGTTGTTAGAAAAATGTATTAAAAGAACTCTTCCAATATAGTGAATGATTGTTTAAAATTATTTGTTATTTTTAAAATTACCTAAACAGATTATGGTGTAACTGCTACAAATATTATAGGTGAATTTCTCCTAGATTGAATTCAGCACAGTTAGATAACATTTTAGGAATAGCAATGATCCAAAGCTTGTGGTATCTAGGCCAATCTATTTGCTTAATAGCTTCACGATTGGTCCGATCACATAAAAGAACTTCAGGTACAAGGAAATTTGTTCATATACACTGCACAATCTATTAAGAAATCGTGGCAATCACCCTGTTGGAAATACGAAATGGATATAAAAAGTTTACTAGTGTAAAATGTGTAAGTTTTTTCATTTATAAATCTGATTTTGAAATTAACAAAATATAGAAGTGTTAATGCAGAAAACATGAGCCTATGAGTAATTTTAAATAAATTCCGCTGTACTAGGACAATGTCACCCTTTTCCCTCAAAGCCTCAAATATTTATGTTTTTAGTGAACAAAATTGCTTACACATTTTAAAATAAAAACAAAAAGTAGGATATTCATAGGAGGTTTTTTAAACAAAGAAAAAAAACATATTAATCAATTACGAAATAATTATTGCTGCGACCTTGCACAAAAATGAGATAGCGAGATTAGTGTAATTTCAAATTTTGGATAAACAAAAAATGTATGGTATTACAACATGCACCTTTATTTTTAAGTTATGGTGAGTGTATCCGATACCGTAAATCTATTCTCTAATCGGACCATAAGGATGAATCAACCCATACCCGTATACACACAAGCACTCCTCCACGCGAGATCCTAACTGCGCATAGTCTTAAGTTACCTGTATTAAGTTTAACAGACTAAACTGTTTACAATTTCGGAAGTTAGTGAATTTTTAGCATTTTATTCTAAAGGAAAACAACAACCCAAGTTACAAACTGCCTTTATTTTCAATATTTTGTCTTCAAGTGCTATCAGAATTATTGCTGAAACATTGATCCGGAACATTGAGAGGAGGGTATTTCATACGTTGATCACTTCTGACAGAACTTTGAGAGAAGCGTATTCCATAAGTTGATCACTTCTGACGGAACAATTAGAGGATCGCATTACGTATGTTGATCGTAAGTGACAGAACATTGAGAGGAGTGTATTCCATACGTTGATCACTTCTGACAGAACATTGAGAGGATCGTATTAAGCATGTTGATCGTATGTGACAGAACATTGAGAGGAGCGTATTCCATACGTTGATCACTTCTGACGGAACATTGAGGGGAGCGTATTCCATACGTTGATCAATAATAACGGAACATTGAGAGGATCGTATTAAAAATGTTGATCGTATATGACGGAACATTGAGAGGAGCGTATTCCATAAGTTGATCACTTATGACTGAACACTAAGAGGTGCGTATTTCATACGTTGATCACTTCTGACGGAACATTGAGAGGAGCGTATTCCAACGTTGTACACTTCTGACAGAACATTGAGAGGAGCGTATTCCATACGTGAATCACTTCATACAGAACATTGCTAGGAGGGTATTCCATTCGTTGATCACTTCTGAATGAATATTGAGAGGAGCGTATTCCATACGTTGATCACTACTGACAGAACATTGAGAGGACCGTATTCCATACCTTGATCACTTATGATATTTTATTCAGAGGATAGTATTAAGTGTTTTGATCGTATGTGACTGAACATTAGGGGAGCGTGTTCCATCCGTTGACCACTTACGACAGAACATTGAGAGGAGCGTATTCCATACGTTGATCGCTTCTGACAGAACATTGAGAGAATCGTATTAAATATGTTGATCGTATGTGATGAAACATTAAAAGGAGCGTATTCCATACGTTGATCACTTCTGAAAGAACATTGAGAGGAACGTATTCCATACGTTGATCACTTCTGAAAGAACATTGAGAGGAACGTATTCCATACGTTGATCACTACTGACAGAACATTGAAAGGAGCGTATTCCATACGTTGATCTTTTCTAACGGAAGATTGAAAGGAGAGTATTCCATACCTTGATCACTTCTGACGGAACATTGAGATGAGAGTATTCCATACCTTGATCACTTCTGACGGACCATTGAGAGGAGTGTATTCCATACGTTGATCACTTCTGAAGGAACATTGAAAGGAGGGTATTCCATAAGTTGATCACTTCTGACGGAGCGTTGAAAGGAGCGTAATACGTATTTTGATCGTATAAATCGGAATATTGAGAGGAGCGTATTCCATAGGTTGATCACTTCTAACGGAGCATTGAGAGGAACGTATTCCATACGTTGATCACTTCTGACGGAACATTGAGAGGAGCGTATTCCATACGTTGATCACTTCTGACGGAGTATTTAGAGGATCGTATTAAGAATGTTGATCGTATGTGACCGAACATTGAGAGGAGCGAATTCCATACGTTGACCACTTCTGACAGAACATTGAGAGGAGCGTATTCCATACGTTGACCACTTCTGACAGAACATTGAGAGGAGCGAATTCCATACGTTGATCGCTTCTGACCGAACATTGAGAGGAGCGAATTCCACACGTTGACCACTTCTGACAGACCATTGAGAGGAGCGTATTCCATACGTTGTACACTTGTGACAGAACATTGAGAGGAGCGTATTCCATACGTTGTTCACTTCTGACAGACCATTGAGAGGAGCGTATTCCATACGTTGATCACTTCTGACGGAACATTGAGAGGAGCGTATTCCATACGTTGATCACTTCTGACGGAACATTGAGAGGAGCGTATTCCATACGTTGATCACTTCTGACGGAACATTGAGAGGAGCGTATTCCATACGTTGATCACTTCTGGAGGAACATTGAGTGGAGCGTATTCCATACGTTGAACACTTGTGACAGAACATTGAGAGGAGCGTATTCCATACGTTGTTCACTTCTGACAGACCATTGAGAGGAGCGTATTCCATACGTTGATCGCTTCTGACAGACCATTGAGAGGAGCGTATTCCATACGTTGACCACTTCTGACAGACCATTGAGAGGAGCGTATTCCATACGTTGATCACTTCTGACGGAACATTGAGAAGAGCGTATTCCATACGTTGATCACTTCTGACGGAACATTGAGAGGAGCGTATTCCATACGTTGATCACTTCTGACAGAACATTGAGAGGAACGTATTCCATACGTTGATCACTTCTGACGGAACATTGAGAGGAGCGTATTCCATACGTTGATCACTTCTGACGGAACATTGAGAGGAGCGTATTCCATACGTTGATCACTTCTGACAGAACATTGAGAGGAGCGTATTCCATACGTTGATCACTTCTGACGAAACATTGAGAGGAGCGTATTCCATACGTTGATCACTTCTGACGGAACATTGAGAGGAACGTATTCCATACGTTGATCACTTCTGACGGAACATTGAGAGGAGCGTATTCCATACGTTGATCACTTCTGACGGAGTATTTAGAGGATCGTATTAAGAATGTTGATCGTATGTGACCGAACATTGAGAGGAGCGAATTCCATACGTTGATCGCTTCTGACCGAACATTGAGAGGAGCGAATTCCATACGTTGACCACTTCTGACAGAACATTGAGAGGAGCGTATTCAATACGTTGATCGCTTCTGACGGAGTATTTAGAGGATCGTATTAAGAATGTTGATCGTATGTGACCGAACATTGAGAGGAGCGAATTCCATACGTTGACCACTTCTGACCGAACATTGAGAGGAGCGTATTCCATACGTTGACCACTTCTGACAGATAATTGAGAGGAGCGAATTCCATACGTTGATCGCTTCTGACCGAACATTGAGAGGAGCGAATTCCATACGTTGACCACTTCTGACAGAACATTGAGAGGAGCGTATTCAATACGTTGATCGCTCTGACGGAGTATTTAGAGGATCGTATTAAGAATGTTGATCGTATGTGACCGAACATTGAGAGGAGCGAATTCCATACGTTGACCACTTCTGACCGAACATTGAGAGGAGCGTATTCCATACGTTGATCAATAATAACGGAACTTTGAGAGGAGTGAATTCCATACGTTGACCACTTCTGACCGAACATTGAGAGGAGCGTATTCCATACGTTGATCACTTCTGACGGAGTATTTAGAGGATCGTATTAAGAATGTTGATCGTATGTGACCGAACATTGAGAGGAGCGAATTACATACGTTGATCACTTCTGACAGAACATTGAGAGGAGCGTATTCAATACGTTGATCGCTTCTGACCGAACATTGAGAGGAGCGAATTCCATACGTTGACCACTTCTGACAGAACATTGAGAGGAGCGAATTCCATACGTTGACCACTTCTGACCGAACATTGAGAGGAGCGAATTCCATACGTTGACCACTTCTGACCGAACATTGAGAGGAGCGTATTCCATACGTTGACCACTTCTGACAGACCATTGAGAGGAGCGTATTCCATACGTTGATCGCTTCTGACCGAACATTGAGAGGAGCGAATTCCATACGTTGACCACTTCTGACAGAACATTGAGAGGAGCGAATTCCATACGTTGATCGCTTCTGACCGAACATTGAGAGGAGCGAATTCCATACGTTGACCACTTCTGACCGAACATTGAGAGGAGCGAATTCCATACGTTGACCACTTCTGACCGAACATTGAGAGGAGCGTATTCCATACGTTGACCACTTCTGACAGACCATTGAGAGGAGCGTATTCCATACGTTGATCGCTTCTGACCGAACATTGAGAGGAGCGTATTCCATACGTTGACCACTTCTGACAGAACATTGAGAGGAGCGAATTCCATACGTTGACCACTTCTGACCGAACATTGAGAGGAGCGAATTCCATACGTTGACCACTTCTGACAGAACATTGAGAGGAGCGAATTCCATACGTTGACCACTTCTGACCGAACATTGAGAGGAGCGAATTCCATACGTTGACCACTTCTGACAGAACATTGAGAGGAGCGTATTCCATACGTTGATCGCTTCTGACGGAACATTGAGAGGATCGTATTAAATATGTTGATCGTATGTGACGGAACATTGAGAGTAGCGTATACCATACGTTGATCACTTCTGACGGAACATTGAGAGCAGCGTATTCCATACTTTGATCACTTCTGACGGATTATTTAAAGGTCACGTTGTGGGTTAAGCTAGTTTCATCGCTAATCACATATAGCTCCTGAAGTTGAGAAAGGTTTTTCAGAAAACACTGTAGCGAGTGGGCAGACAGGTATTTTATTGCCATTGCATTTAAATGAGGGTATTTGGCACTTTGTACTGCCAAATACTTCCCAACATCACAATCTGGACTGGCTAATGGTTCCCCCAGATAACTGTCTTCTTCTTCTTCTACTGTCAATTCCCCTGGGGTACCTTCTTCCTCAACATTCTGGATTAGTGGGGCATACCTTATCCACATCTGGTGGGACCTTTTTTCTGCAGGTGTCTGGAACAAGTGCACCTGATTCAGGCCTATTTTGTAATTTAATACTCAATCCCAGTTGATTTTTAACCGACTATCACTTGTAGGTCCTGTGTCTGAGGATAAAGTTTCTTCAAGTATAGATCTTTTTTGTTGATAAATTTGGGCAAAATGAATGTTGTTTAAGTGCTTTTTCATATTTGATATATTATGTGGTTTTCCACCGTCAGTTTTTGTTAACCGTCATCGAATTGACGCGATGGCCAGTACCCTGAACCGAATACCGTCAGGCCTCTTAACGCTTTATGTTTATTAGTACTACTCAGCTGGTGTTGCTACTTTTGGAAAAATTAAGGCACAGTATTTAACAACAACTTCACACTACTTACAGATGTATTTACGATGGTTTTTGTTTGATAGATAAACGCCGACGGGATTAGAAACATGATGTTATTCTAAGAGCTTTTTGTCCGTAGTTACGGGCCCACACACATATTTGTTATAACGTATTGTAATGATTTTCACTACTGTTTTCAAAATTTCACAAAACCTTAAAAGTAAGTCGGAAATATTGACTAAATATTTAGTTGTAAAATAATCCTTAAAAACGGACTTTGTGAAAGTTAAGTACAAACATTGATACACTTAGATAAACTCATCCTTACTAGGAAGTAAATTATAAGGTAAATTCTTTAACAAGTAAATTATTTGGTGTTAAAACTTTTACTTAATATGAATCTTGGATAGTATTTACTGGACCTGTAGCATTACTTATCAGAGAGAGAATATATTACACTTTAGTTCTATATATAAAATATTTATAAACTCACAAATCAATCACATGTGACACGTTTACCTTTCTTAGTGATAGGCGCAAAAACACTTTTATCACCAGTCTGTTTATTATTTGGGTAGCCGGGACATGAAATTATGGTTTTGTTGTTTCTTGCTAACACAAAACACAAAAAATATCAAAACAGTGTTGCACAGATAATAAAATTTAATTAAATCAAAAACAATGTCGGGTAAATTGGTCCGACGGAGTTTATTTACGTTTCATTTTCGGTAGGAAAAAACTATGTTTGGCCAGTTGGTCCGACACGTATTTTTATAAATATTATGATAAGAAACGTATATTCATACTTAGATATGATAGGGGAACAAAGTATAAGAACACATGATTTAAAAATGAGCTTAAAATATTTTGGCAATTCTCTATGAAAACGCGATATTATGGCCGGCAGCTAAAGTATTAAGGTACAGTGACGCGTTCGCTTTGTTTGTTAAACTACACGAACTATTTCGCGTGTAAGTTTATATTACTGTACATTATTTTGCTACATTTTTAGCTACTGTGTGGATCTGTTTATCATGTAATAAATAGTTTCATTTGCTATTACAATCGTGTTTATTTTCTTTTCGCTCCGAAATATATTACATTACTGTAAGAGTGATATCTGTCTATAATATAATTTATTGAGGTTAAGTTTCGGAGGAATAATACGGTGTTTCTGTTATCCTATTCGCTCAACCATCATGGCCACGGTTAATCGAGTTTTTACTGTACTTTTTTGTGTTTTGTTCTGACATCTATAAATCAGTGGTAGTAAGACACGTGGGGGGGGGAGAGAGTATCGAACCCGCTCTAGTGAGAGAGAGACGAGCGATGTCAAACGACCAGAAATAGTTACGATCTTGATTGCTGTTGCTTCATAAATAATAATATTTTCGTTATATTTTCGTTTACTTTAATCATTTAATTCATTCAAATCAACCAATACATAAATAAGATATAGTTGGTAATTAATTATTTTTCCAATAAATTACTCCACACACATATCTTAATAGTTAACAAAATAGGAATCGGAATCGACACATTTGTGATGAAGAATCGAGTATCGACGATTCCTCGATACCACCTAGACTAGACGATTCCTGGAATCGAGAATCGGAATCGGCCCATCCCTAATTATAAACGTTTGATTGTATGTGCCGAAACGTATTGGATACGTTGATCACTTGTGACGGAACATTGAGATGATCGTATTACAAATGTTGATCGTATGTGACGGAACGTTGCGAGGAAAGTATTAGACTCGTTAATAATTTGTGACAGAACATTCGAGGAACGTACTAGATACGTTGATCACTTGTAACGGAACATTGAGAGGAGCGTATTCCATACGTTGATCACTGGAACTTTGTGAGCAGTCTTTTAGATACGATGATCGTTTGTGACTCAAAGTTACAACAAACTTATTAGATACTGTGCTCGTTTGTGACAGAACACGATGCGATTAACGTTTTTAATAACTTGTTCGTTAGGGACAGAACATTGTGAGAAGCATATTAACTACGGTAATCGTTTTGTAACGCAATATAGCGAAGACCGTATTAGACACGTCGATAGTTTGTGACGGAAATATGTATGGAGTCTTTTAGATACTGTGATCGTTTGCGACAGAACGTTTTGAGGAGTTTATTGGATACGGTGATCGTTCATGGCGGAATTTTGAGAGGAGCATATTGGATACGGTGATCGTTCATGACGGAACTTTGTGAAGAGCTTATTGGATACGGTGATCATTCATGAGGGAACTTTGTGAAAAGCTTATTGGATACGGTGATCGTACATGACGGAACTTTGTGAGGAGGTTATTGGATACGGTGATCGTTCATGACGGAACTTTGTGAAGAGCTTATTGGATACGGTGATCGTTCATGACGGAACTTTGTTAGGAGCTTATTGGATAAGGTGATCCTTCATGACGGAACTTTATGAGGAGCTTATTGGATACGGTGATCATTCATGACGGAACTTTGTGAGGAGCTTATTGGATACGGTGATCGTTCATGACGGAACTTTGTGAACAGCTTATTGTATACGGTGATCGTTCATGACGGAACTTTGTGAGGAGCTTATTGGATACGGTGATCGTTCATGACGGAACTTTGTGATGAGCTTATTGGATACGGTGATCGTTCATGACGGACCTTTGTGAGGAGCTTATTAGGTACGGTGATCGTTTGTGACGGACCTTTGTGAGGAGCTTATTAGATACGGTGATCGTTTGTGACGGACCTTTGTGAGGAGCTTATTAGATACGGTGATCGTTTGTGACGGACCTTTGTGAGGAGCTTATTAGATACGGTGATCGTTTGTGACGGACCTTTGTGAGGAGCTTATTGGATACGGTGATCGTTCATGACGGACCTTTGTGAGGAGCTTATTAGATACGGTGATCGTTTGTGACGGACCTTTGTGAGAAGCTTATTAGATACGGTGATCGTTCATGACGGACCTTTGTGAGGAGCCTATTAGATACGCTGATCGTTCATGACGGAACTTTGTGAGGAGCTTATTGGATACGGTGATCGTTCATGACGGACCTTTGTGAGGAGCTTATTAGATACGGTGATCGTTCATGACGGAACTTTGTGAGGAGCCTATTAGATACGCTGATCGTTCATGACGGACCTTTGTGAGGAGCTTATTAGATACGGTGATCGTTTGTGACGGACCGTTGCGAGGAACGTATTGGTTACGTTAATCGTTTGTGATGCAACGTAACGAATACCGTATTAGATACGGTGATTGTTTGTGACGGAACTTTGTTGGGAGTCTTTTAAATACGATGACCGTTTGCGAGGAACGTATTAGATAAGGTGGTCGTTTGTGACCGACTTTTGTGAGGAGGTTATTAGATACGGTGATCGTTTGTGACGGAACGTTGTGAGGAGCTTATTGGATACGGTGATCGTTTGTGATGCAACGTAACGAATACCGTATTAGATACGGTGATTGTTTGTGACGGAACTTTGTTGGGAGTCTTTTAAATACGATGACCGTTTGCGAGGAACGTATTAGATAAGGTGGTCGTTTGTGACCGACGTTTGTGAGGAGGTTATTAGATACATTGATCGTTTATGACGGAACTTTGTGAGATGGTAATTAGGTACAGTGATCCTTCATGACGGAACTTTGTGAGGAGCTTATTGGATTCGGTGATCGTTTGTGACGGAACTTTGTGAGGAGCTTATTAGATACGGTGATCGTTTGTGACGGAACTTTGTGAGGAGCTTATTAGATACGGTGATCGTTTGTGACGGAACATTGTTAGGAGCTTATTAGATACGGTGATCGTTTGTGATGGAACTTTGTGAGGAGCTTATTAGATACGGTGATCGTTTGTGACGGAACATTGTGAGGAGCTTATTGGATACGGTGATCGTTTGTGACGGAACGTTGTGAGGAGCTTATTAGATAGGGTGATCGTTTGTGACGGGACTTTGTGAGGAGCTTATTGGATACGGTGATCGTTTGTGACGGAACTTTGTGAGGAGCTCATTGGATACGGTGATCGTTTGTGACGGAACTTTTTGAGGAGCTTATTAGATACGGTGATCGTTTGTGATGGAACTTTGTGAGGAGCTTATTAGATACGGTGATCGTTTGTGACGGAACTTTGTGAGGAGCTTATTAGATACGGTGATCGTTTGTGACGGAACTTTGTGAGGAGCTTATTGGATACGGTGATCGTTTGTGACGGAACTTTGTGAGGAGCTCATTGGATACGGTGATCGTTTGTGACGGAACTTTTTGAGGAGCTTATTAGATACACTGATCGTTCATGACGAAACTTTGTGAGGAGCTTATTGGATACGGTGATCGTTCATGACGGAACTTTGTGAGGAGCTTATTGGATACGGTGATCGTTCATGACGGAACTTTGTGAGGAGCTTATTGGATACGGTGATCGTTCATGACGAAACTTTGTGAGGAGCTTATTGGATACGGTGATCGTTCATGACGGAACTTTGTGAGGAGCTTATTGGATACGGTGATCGTTCATGACGGAACTTTGTGAGGAGCTTATTGGATACGGTGATCGTTCATGACGGAACTTTGTGAGGAGCTTATTGGATAAGGTGATCCTTCATGACGGAACTTTGTGAGGAGCTTATTGGATACGGTGATCGTTCATGACGGAACTTTGTGAGGAGCTTATTGGATACGGTGATCGTTCATGACGGAACTTTGTGAGGAGCTTATTGGATACGGTGATCGTTCATGACGAAACTTTGTGAGGAGCTTATTGGATACGGAGATCGTTCATGACGGAACTTTGTGAGGAGCTTATTGGATACGGTGATCGTTCATGACGGAACTTTGTGAGGAGCTTATTGGATACGGTGATCGTACATGACGGAACTTTGTGAGGAGCTTATTGGATACGGTGATCGTTCATGACGGAACTTTGTGAGGAGCTTATTGGATACGGTGATCGTTCATGACGGAACTTTGTGAGGAGCTTATTGGATGCGGTGATCGTTCATGACGGAACTTTGTGAGGAGCTTATTAGATACAGTGATCGTTTGTGACGGAACGTTGTGAGCAACGTATTAGTTTCGTTGTTCGTTTGTGATGCAACGTAACACATACCGTATTACATACGATGATTGTTTGTGACGGAACTTTGTTTGGAGTCTATTAAATACGATGACTGTTTGCGAGGAACATATTAGATAAGGTGGTCGTTTGTGACGGCACTTTGTTAGGAGTCTTATAAATACGATGACTGTTTGCGAGGAACATTTTAGATAAGGTGGTCGTTTGTGACGGCACTTTGTGAGGGGCATATTAGATACGGTGAATGTTTGTGACGGAAAGTAACGAAGGCCGTACTAGATACGGTGATCATTTGTGACGGAACGTTTCGAAGAACGTATTAGATACGTTATTTGTTTGTGTCAGCACTTTGTGAGTAGCATGTTAGATACGATGATCGTTTGTGACGGAATTTTGTGAGGAGCCTATTAGATACTGTTATCGTTTATGACGGAACGTTTCGAGGAACGTATTAGATACGTTGTTTGTTTGTGACAAAACTTTGTGAGTAGCGTTTTTAGATACGGTGATCATTTGTGACGGAACGTTGCGAGGAACGTATTAGATGTACGTTGTTGTTTTGTGATGAAACTTTGTGAGGAGCTTATTAGATACCGTCATCGTTTGTTACGAAACTTTAAAAAGACCGTATTTTATACGGTGTTCGTTTGTGACGGAACGTTGTGAGGAGCTTATTGGATACGTTGATCGTTCATGACGGAACTTTGTGAGGAGCTTATTAGATACGTTGATCGTTCATGACGGAACTTTGTGAGGAGCTTATTGGATACGGTGATTGTTTGGAACGGAACGTTGCGAGGAACGTATTAGATGTACGTTGTTGTTTTGTGATGAACCTTTGTGAGGAGCTTATTGGATACGTTGATCGTTCATGACGGAACTTTGTGAGGAGCTTATTGGATATGTTGATCGTTCATGACGGAACTTTGTGAGGAGCTTATTGGATACGGTGATTGTTTGGAATGGAACGTTGCAAGGAACGTATTAGATGTACGTTGTTGTTTTGTGATGAACCTTTGTGAGGAGCTTATTGGATACGTTGATCGTTCATGACGGTACTTTGTGAGGAGCTTATTGGATACGTTGATCGTTCATGACGGAACTTTGTGAGGAGCTTATTGGATACGGTGATTGTTTGGAATGGAACGTTGCGAGGAACGTATTAGATGTACGTTGTTGTTTTGTGATGAACCTTTGTGAGGAGCTTATTGGATACGTTGATCGTTCATGACGGAACTTTGTGAGGAGCTTATTGGATATGTTGATCGTTCATGACGGAACTTTGTGAGGAGCTTATTGGATACGGTGATTGTTTGGAATGGAACGTTGCAAGGAACGTATTAGATGTACGTTGTTGTTTTGTGATGAACCTTTGTGAGGAGCTTATTGGATACGTTGATCGTTCATGACGGTACTTTGTGAGGAGCTTATTGGATACGTTGATCGTTCATGACGGAACTTTGTGAGGAGCTTATTGGATACGGTGATTGTTTGGAATGGAACGTTGCGAGGAACGTATTAGATGTACGTTGTTGTTTTGCGATAAACCTTTGTGAGGAGCTTATTGGATACGTTGATCGTTCATGACGGAACTTTGTGAGGAGCTTATTGGATACGTTGATCGTTCATGACGGAACTTTGTGAGGAGCTTATTGGATACGTTGATCGTTCATGACGGAACTTTGTGAGGAGCTTATTGGATACGTTGATCGTTCATGACGGAACTTTGTGAGGAGCTTATTGGATACGTTGATCGTTCATGACGGAACTTTGTAAGGAGCTTATTGGATACGTTGATCGTTCATGACGGAACTTTGTGAGGAGCTTATTGGATACGTTGATCGTTCATGACGGAACTTTGTGAGGAGCTTATTGGATACGTTGATCGTTTGTGACGGACCTTTGTGAGGAGCTTATTGGATACGTTGATCGTTCATGACGGAACTTTGTGAGGAGCTTATTGGATACGGTGATCGTTCATGACGGAACTTTGTGAGGAGCTTATTGGATACGGTGATCGTTCATGACGGAACTTTGTGAGGAGCTTATTAGATACAGTGATCGTTTGTGACGGAACGTTGTGAGCAACGTATTAGTTTCGTTGTTCGTTTGTGATGCAACGTAACACATACCGTATTACATACGATGATTGTTTGTGACGGAACTTTGTTTGGAGTCTATTAAATACGATGACTGTTTGCGAGGAACATATTAGATAAGGTGGTCGTTTGTGACGGCACTTTGTTAGGAGTCTTATAAATACGATGACTGTTTGCGAGGAACATATTAGATAAGGTGGTCGTTTGTGACGGCACTTTGTGAGGGGCATATTAGATACGGTGAATGTTTGTGACGGAAAGTAACGAAGGCCGTACTAGATACGGTGATCATTTGTGACGGAACGTTTCGAAGAACGTATTAGATACGTTATTTGTTTGTGTCAGCACTTTGTGAGTAGCATGTTAGATACGATGATCGTTTGTGACGGAATTTTGTGAGGAGCCTATTAGATACTGTTATCGTTTATGACGGAACGTTTCGAGGAACGTATTAGATACGTTGTTTGTTTGTGACAAAACTTTGTGAGTAGCGTTTTTAGATACGGTGATCATTTGTGACGGAACGTTGCGAGGAACGTATTAGATGTACGTTGTTGTTTTGTGATGAAACTTTGTGAGGAGCTTATTAGATACCGTCATCGTTTGTTACGAAACTTTAAAAAGACCGTATTTTATACGGTGTTCGTTTGTGACGGAACGTTGTGAGGAGCTTATTGGATACGTTGATCGTTCATGACGGAACTTTGTGAGGAGCTTATTAGATACGTTGATCGTTCATGACTTAACTTTGTGAGGAGCTTATTGGATACGGTGATTGTTTGGAACGGAACGTTGCGAGGAACGTATTAGATGTACGTTGTTGTTTTGTGATGAACCTTTGTGAGGAGCTTATTGGATACGTTGATCGTTCATGACGGAACTTTGTGAGGAGCTTATTGGATACGTTGATCGTTCATGACGGAACTTTGTGAGGAGCTTATTGGATACGGTGATTGTTTGGAATGGAACGTTGCAAGGAACGTATTAGATGTACGTTGTTGTTTTGTGATGAACCTTTGTGAGGAGCTTATTGGATACGTTGATCGTTCATGACGGTACTTTGTGAGGAGCTTATTGGATACGTTGATCGTTCATGACGGAACTTTGTGAGGAGCTTATTGGATACGGTGATTGTTTGGAATGGAACGTTGCGAGGAACGTATTAGATGTACGTTGTTGTTTTGCGATAAACCTTTGTGAGGAGCTTATTGGATACGTTGATCGTTCATGACGGAACTTTGTGAGGAGCTTATTGGATACGTTGATCGTTCATGACGGAACTTTGTGAGGAGCTTATTGGATACGGTGTTCGTTCATGACGGAACTTTGTGAGGAGCTTATTGGATACGTTGATCGTTCATGACGGAACTTTGTGAGGAGCTTATTGGATACGTTGATCGTTCATGACGGAACTTTGTGAGGAGCTTATTGGATACGTTGATCGTTCATGACGGAACTTTGTGAGGAGCTTATTGGATACGTTGATCGTTCATGACGGAACTTTGTGAGGAGCTTATTGGATACGTTGATCGTTCATGACGGAACTTTGTGAGGAGCTTATTGGATACGTTGATCGTTCATGACGGAACTTTGTGAGGAGCTTATTGGATACGTTGATCGTTTGTGACGGACCTTTGTGAGGAGCTTATTGGATACGTTGATCGTTCATGACGGAACTTTGTGAGGAGCCTATTGGATACGTTGATCGTTCATGACGGAACTTTGTGAGGAGCTTATTGGATACGTTGATCGTTCATGACGGAACTTTGTGAGGAGCTTATTGGATACGTTGATCG
>JBAIZL010000009.1:55917622-56060122 GCA_036971475.1 Prosapia bicincta | reverse complement strand
ATTTTTGAGCTTTAGAAGACTGTAAATATCTGAGTATTGATTATGCTGTTAAGATATACAAAATTCAGTTGCATTATATTTATCCGAACAATGAGTTATGAAACTAAGCAAATAATCTACATTAAAGCTTCATTCAGTTAGTGGGATATGAATAGCGGAAGCGAGGACATCAGCCTTCATCCCTTCAATACAAGGATAATGGGTACTTGAGTGGCGTCACAGGACGTACATAAAAAGCGCATTTAAACGTTACGCTCGGAGCTGTACTCCAATGAGCCAATGCGTCGCCTACTAGTTATCTTATAATTATTATTACAAAACAGAATACTATTATTTTCATTACTAATTTAAAACCTACTAAAAACATTATTGAACGTAATACCAAAGTCAACTATGCTGTCAACACAGCTAATTTTATGTTAGTGGTTATGTGGTAGAAAAGCTGTTTTAACGCTTAGGTTATGTAACTTTATCTTTATTGGTTGTAAATATACAATAAAAACGTTCTTTGTTGACTGAAGTAGGATTTGATATTAAAACTTTTCAAAATATTAATTTTTGGAAACAAATATTTCTACTAGTATAGTTATTTGAAACCCAATAAGAATTAGAGGTAATAAGTTATGTAGGTAGGAAAGCGAATACACATTTCCTAATTACCAGATATTATAAGTTCATTTTAAGACCTAATACCGTCAAGTTTGTTGTGAACTGCTGCGCTTGGTGACCGTAAATAGCCCCAGCTTCAGTCTTCAATGAAGTCTATACAGAGTCGAGTGTTTTTAGTTTGCGTGACTGTAGAAATCGGGAGGTGTCGGAGGCGAACCTGTAAGGTTTCAGAAGAGGGATGTGCCCTCAAGCTTCCTACCGACCTGAACCACTCGGCCTGCCAGTTATACTAATCTATCGTTTATTGCAAAATGATCCCAAATAATCCCTATTTATTTAATCCCAAACATAACAATACAGTTCTAGTATCGACATCCTGTAAGGTTTCAGAAGAGGGGTGTGCCCTCAAGCTTCCTACCGACCCGAACCACTCGGCCTGCCAGTTATACTAATCTATCGTTTATTGCAAAATGATCCCAAATAATCCCTATTTATTTGATCCCAAACATATCAATACAGTTCTAGTATCGACATCCTGTAAGGTTTCAGAAGAGGGATGTGCCCTCAAGCTTCCTACCGACCCGAACCACTCGGCCTGCCAGTTATACTAATCTATCGTTTATTGCAAAATGATCCCAAATAATCCCTATTTATTTGATCCCAAACATATCAATACAGTTCTAGTATCGACATCCTGTAAGGTTTCAGAAGAGGGGTGTGCCCTCAAGCTTCCTACCGACCTGAACCACTCGGCCTGCCAGTTATACTAATCTATCGTTTATTGCAAAATGATCCCAAATAATCCCTATTTATTTAATCCCAAACATAACAATACAGTTCTAGTATCGACATCCTGTAAGGTTTCAGAAGAGGGGTGTGCCCTCAAGCTTCCTACCGACCCGAACCACTCGGCCTGCCAGTTATACTAATCTATCGTTTATTGCAAAATGATCCCAAATAATCCCTATTTATTTGATCCCAAACATATCAATACAGTTCTAGTATCGACATCCTGTAAGGTTTCAGAAGAGGGATGTGCCCTCAAGCTTCCTACCGACCCGAACCACTCGGCCTGCCAGTTATACTAATCTATCGTTTATTGCAAAATGATCCCAAATAATCCCTATTTATTTAATCCCAAACATAACAATACAGTTCTAGTATCGACATCCTGTAAGGTTTCAGAAGAGGGGTGTGCCCTCAAGCTTCCTACCGACCTGAACCACTCGGCCTGCCAGTTATACTAATCTATCGTTTATTGCAAAATGATCCCAAATAATCCCTATTTATTTAATCCCAAACATATCAATACAGTTCTAGTATCGACATCCTGTAAGGTTTCAGAAGAGGGGTGTGCCCTCAAGCTTCCTACCTACCTGAACCACTCGGCCTGCCAGTTATACTAATCTATCGTTTATTGCAAAATGATCCCAAATAATCCCTATTTATTTAATCCCAAACATAACAATACAGTTCTAGTATCAATGAAAAGAAAACAACAAAAACATAAAGAAAAGTGATACTAGGACGAAACTATTTGAATAAGAAATCAACGTTATAGTTTTATCTATGTAAATAATAATTCAATTATATATTAAGCCAGATAAAGTTGATTTCTTAATAAAATTGTTTCGCGTTTGGTTCGATTTTTTATTTTTATTTTCCTTCCAGTAATAATTTTATAATTAATTTTGCGAATAAATAAATTAGGTTTACATTTTGAAATACGTAATAGATGACTATTGCAGGTCAGGATGGGTGACACGGGGTTATAAGGGGTCGCTCAGCCACTAGCCTGAGGGCACAGCGCCCTCTATAAAACAGCGTGTCTTACCCTACGGCCTGTTACGTTTTGGAAGAGGCTGCTGGAATACCCTTACCATCCCGTGTCGCCGAATTATGTATTTAAAAATGAAAACCTACTTTCTTTATTTGCAAAATTACCATTTAAAAGTGTAGTTTCATTGAAAGCGGAACGAAAAATAAAGAAAAATGACACAAACACAAACAATTATACTAAGCTACCAATTATATAGTTTTATTCGTGCACAAATAGTTCAACGTTACAATAAACTATTGCAGTTGACACGGGATTATAGTTCATAACCAAATACTGGACTCATTTTTGAAACTGCAACACTTGATACCGACTTACCTTCCTAGCACAACACTAGGTATTAAAAAATACATGTCCTAATGTCCACTATCCGAGAGCGTTTCACGAAGTACCAGTTGTTCGTTAGTCACCGAAGCTCATTGATACGTAACTTGAATTCACCAGCATGTTAGCGATTACAATTCCAAAAAGAAACACAATTTGATAAACAGAAAACTGGTGTACAGAGATAGGGATATAGAGTTATAACTTCCAGTAAATACCCAAGATAACAGAAGCAAAATTATAAAAGAAAAGAGGAAATTTACCCAAAACGGAATGAAGGTTTAGTTCTCTAAACTTTTTATATGAAATCGTACAAAACGTCTTAGATAAACTTAAGGTTTCAATTCAATTTAATTATGTTTTTAAAACATCCAATAAATATTTGAATATGCTTTTATAATAGAAATATAAAGGCAAAGTAGATTTAGTTGTTAACCAGACGGAAGATGAATAATTAATTCAACTCATCAAAGTAAATGCCATGTATGTCTTAAGAAAATATTAACTGTCTAATGTATATTTACTCGAATGACTTGTTATCACAGACGTTTGTCACAAACCAGATGTGATGGATTGTTTTCTTTTGATGTAAGACAAACTTTGAATTGCAACATCTTTTGAGGAGTTTATTTTCAGGTTTTCTTTACATTTTGTCTTTTTTTATTTATTTGGCAATCTTCTGCTGTATCTACGTACATGAATTTTTACATCCGTGATAACAATCAAGACAATAGATGTGTTATTGTGAGAAATCAGGCCACATTTTCAGGGTATCGGTGTAAGCGAATTTTAAACACTTCAATCAAACCTTCAGGAGTCTCTTTAGTATAAAATGGCAGTGGCGGAGTCAGAAATCATTGAAAAGCCTTCAAAGCTTCAAGATGTTTAAAGCAGTTTTGGTAAGTGGTGTGTGGATCTAAGAAAACGTTTTGTGTAGTAATATAGCAGGATGTATAGCTCAAACACTCTAATATATATATATATATATATATATATATATATATATATGTGTGTGTGTGTGTGTGTGTGTGTGTGTGTGTGTGTGTGTGTGTGTGTGTGTGTGTGTGTGTGTGTGTGTGTGTGTGTGTGTGTGTGTGTGTGTGTGTGTGTGTGTGTGTGTGTGTGTGTGTGTGTGTGTGTGTGTGTGTGTGTGTGTGTGTGTGTGTGTGTGTGTGTGTGTGTGTGTGTGTGTGTGTGTGTGTGTGTGTGTGTGTGTGTGAGTTTAGTAACTGAAAATATGAAAGTTTATATTTTTGTGCACTCTTTAATCTTTACTTGTAATAAAACAATAAGGCAAATGCATATAACTTTAAAGTGAAACTAACATATTTTTTTTGTTTTTTTTTTATCTACAGTCTTTCTTTTAAGAGCCTTGTTCCGTAAATCTGAGTAGAAGTGAAAAATGGCACTACTTTCACGATCTTTAGATATAATGGCATTTCTTTATTACAATTCGCCATTACAATTTCCTCAATGACAAATACTATTTTTGTTCTAACTATTTGATTGGTTGCTTATGAATTCTATTACTTTAAGATTTTAATTTTCAGAGTTTTGCTATCGTTCTCTTAGTAACTTCCATTACCAACATCCAGGCATCATCAGGTGTCGGATATGGCGCTGGTTATGGTAAAGGATCGGGAGGCGATGGTGTAGGAATGGGGTATGGAAGTGGTTACGGATCAGGAAGTGACGACGAAGGAGAAGGCTTTGGTTCCGGATATGGAGCTGGTTTGGGAGACTATGGTAATGGATTTGGCGAAGGATTTGGAGCTGGTTCTGGTAAAGGAGGCTCTGGCTCTGGATATGGTGAAGGGTTTGGTGCTGGTTCCGGTAAAGGAGGCTCAGGTTCTGGATTCGGTGAAGGTTTTGGTGCTGGCTCTGGTAAAGGAGGCTCTGGCTCTGGATATGGTGCCGGGTATGGTGCTGGATCCGGTAAAGGAGGCTCAGGTTCTGGATTCGGTGAAGGTTTTGGTGCTGGCTCTGGTAAAGGAGGCTCTGGCTCTGGATATGGTGCCGGGTATGGTGCTGGTTCCGGTAAAGAAGGCTCAGGTTCTGGATTCGGTGAAGGTTTTGGTGCTGGCTCTGGTAAAGGAGGCTCTGGCTCTGGATATGGTGCCGGGTATGGTGCTGGCTCCGGTAAAGGAGGCTCAGGTTCTGGATTCGGTGAAGGTTTTGGTGCTGGCTCTGGTAAAGGAGGCTCTGGCTCTGGATATGGTGCCGGATATGGTGCCGGTTCCGGTAAAGGAGGCTCTGGCTCTGGATATGGTGCCGGGTATGGCGCTGGTTCCGGTAAAGAAGGCTCAGGTTCTGGATTCGGTGAAGGGTATGGTGCTGGTTCCGGTAAAGGGGGCTCTGGTTCTGGATATGGTGCCGGATATGGTTCCGGTAAAGGAAGATAAACAATATATAGTTGTTAGAAAAATGTAATTAAAAAATCTTCCAATATAGTGAACGATTGTTTAAAAAGAATTGTTATGTTTTTAATTTCCTTAGACAGATTATAGTATAACTGGTACAAATATTGTAGGTGGATTTCTCCTAGAGTTATTTCAGCACATTTAGATAGCATTTTAGGAATAGCAATCATCCAAAGCTTGTGATGTCTAGGCCAACCTATTTGCTTAATAGTTTTCAAGACGAGTTTGGTCGCTTAAGGAACTTCACGTAAAAGGAAATTTGTACATATATACTGAACTGTCTATTAAGAAAAAGTTACAAACAACCTGTTAATCTTATTAAGTTACGAAATGGATACAAAAATTTTACTTCTATAAAATGTGTAAAATATATTGGCATTTATAAATCTGTTTTAATAACAAAATATAGAAGTGTTAATCCAGAAAACATGAGCCTGTGGGTAATTTTAAATAAATTCCGATCGAACTGTACTTGGACGTAACTCAATATTCACCCTTTTCCCTCAAGGCCTCAAATATTTATGTTTTCAGTGAAAAACATTGCTTACATATTTTCAAATAAAAACAAAAAATAGGATATTTATAGTGACGTTTTTTAAACAAACAAAAAACATATTAATAATTAATTATATATTAATTAAATAATTATTGTGAATGAGATAGCGAGATTAGTTTTGTTTCAAATTTTGGATAAACATTAAATGTATGGTATTACAACATGTACCTTTATTTTAAAGTTATGGTGAGTGTACCAATGCCGTAAGTCTAGTCTCTAACGGGCCATTCAACCCACACCCGTATACACACAAGCACGCCTCCACGCGAGAGCCTAGCTGTGCATAGTCTTAAGTTACCTGTATTACGTTTTAACAAACTAAACTGTTTACAATTTCAGAAGCTAGTGAATATTTATTATTCTAAAGGAAAAACAACCCAAGTAAGAATAATGGAAAACTAAAAGTTGCCTTTAAATTGCCTTTATTTTCAATATTTTGCCTTTAAATGCTATTATAACTATTGCTGAAACATTGATCCGACTACATTAAACAGAAAAGAATGGTGATCCACTCACTGATTGTGAAATCTGTACAAGATTATTTTACTTGATAACCAGAAGAGAATAAATCGTTACTTAAGGAGAAAAGAGGTAGGATGTGATGTAGTTCGTTTCCCTCCAGAATAACAAAGTGTAACAAATATATTTATATACTGGAGATGTAGAAATAAACATAATACAAAACTACAATATCATGGAATAAAACGAACAGCAATTATTAAACAAATCTACAAGGGGCATTTCGTTAATGGTGAATAGACTAGCCATACAACACAATGTACACTGCAACCCGGATGCTATATTAGTACCCGGCATGTTTTGTGATAATAAGGAATTTTATAGTAATAATTTCAAACGTTTTAAATTATATATGATAACTGCGATGTTTCGAACAAGACAACTTCTTTAAATTGGTATCAAAAAATATAGAATCATGTAATGTAATAATTATTATTTGAAATTAAACTCTAGTCAATAGTTATAGCAAATGTTTTTAGATTTAGAAGCAATAATTAAATTGTGCATAGTCCATTATCACTAGATTACATTCACTAAATTTTTACTAATTATATAAGAAATAAATTGTAACAAACAAGAGGACACGTTATCACACGACACGTTTTAATAAAGTTATAAGGCCGCAAAATGAGTAAGGTATTAGATACGTTAATCACTTCTGATGGAACACTGTGAGGAGCGTATTAGATAAATAAATCGCTTGTGACACAACGTTTAGATGAACGTATTAGGTACCTTAATCACTTTTGACGGAACACTGAGAGGAGCGTATTAGATAAATAAATCGCTTGGGACACAACGTTTAGATGAACGTATTAGGTACCTTAATCACTTTTGACGGAACACTGAGAGGAGCGTATTAGATAAATAAATCGCTTGGGACACAACGTTTAGATGAACGTATTAGGTACCTTAATCACTTTTGACGGAACACTGAGAGGAGCGTATTAGATAAATAAATCGCTTGTGACACAACGTTTAGATGAACGTATTAGATACGTTAATCACTTTTGACGGAACACTGAGAGGAGCGTATTAGATAAATAAATCGCTTGTGACACAACGTTTAGATGAACGTATTAGGTACCTTAATCACTTTTGACGGAACACTGAGAGGAGCGTATTAGATAAATAAATCGCTTGTGACACAACGTTTAGATGAACGTATTAGGTACCTTAATCACTTTTGACGGAACAATGAGAGGAGCGTATTAGATAAATAAATCGCTTGTGACACAACGTTTAGAGGAACGTATTAGATAGGTTTATCGCTTGTGACACAACGTTAAGATGAACGTATTAGGTACGTTAATCACTTTTGACGGAACACTGAGAGGAGCGTATTAGATAAATAAATCGCTTGTGACACAACGTTTAGAGGAACGTATTAGATAGGTTTATCGCTTGTGACACAACGTTAAGATGAACGTATTAGATACGTTAATCACTTCTGGCGGAATACTGAGAGGAGCGTATTAGATAAATAAATCGCTTGGGACACAACGTTTAGATGAACGTATTAGGTACCTTAATCACTTTTGACGGAACACTGAGAGGAGCGTATTAGATAAATAAATCGCTTGGGACACAACGTTTAGATGAACGTATTAGGTACCTTAATCACTTTTGACGGAACACTGAGAGGAGCGTATTAGATAAATAAATCGCTTGTGACACAACGTTTAGATGAACGTATTAGATACGTTAATCACTTTTGACGGAACACTGAGAGGAGCGTATTAGATAAATAAATCGCTTGTGACACAACGTTTAGATGAACGTATTAGGTACCTTAATCACTTTTGACGGAACACTGAGAGGAGCGTATTAGATAAATAAATCGCTTGGGACACAACGTTTAGATGAACGTATTAGGTACCTTAATCACTTTTGACGGAACACTGAGAGGAGCGTATTAGATAAATAAATCGCTTGTGACACAACGTTTAGATGAACGTATTAGATACGTTAATCACTTTTGACGGAACACTGAGAGGAGCGTATTAGATAAATAAATCGCTTGTGACACAACGTTTAGATGAACGTATTAGGTACCTTAATCACTTTTGACGGAACACTGAGAGGAGCGTATTAGATAAATAAATCGCTTGTGACACAACGTTTAGATGAACGTATTAGGTACCTTAATCACTTTTGACGGAACAATGAGAGGAGCGTATTAGATAAATAAATCGCTTGTGACACAACGTTTAGAGGAACGTATTAGATAGGTTTATCGCTTGTGACACAACGTTAAGATGAACGTATTAGGTACGTTAATCACTTTTGACGGAACACTGAGAGGAGCGTATTAGATAAATAAATCGCTTGTGACACAACGTTTAGAGGAACGTATTAGATAGGTTTATCGCTTGTGACACAACGTTAAGATGAACGTATTAGATACGTTAATCACTTCTGGCGGAATACTGAGAGGAGCGTATTAGATAAATAAATCGCTTGTGACACATCGTTTAGAGGAACGTATTAGATAGGTTTATCGCATGTGACACAACGTTAAGATGAACGTATTAGGAACGTTAATCACTTCTGACGGAACATTGAGAGGAGCGTATTAGATAGGTTTATCGCTTGTGACACAACGTTAAGATGAACGTATTAGATACGTTAATCACTTCTGGCGGAATACTGAGAGGAGCGTATTAGATAAATAAATCGCTTGTGACACAACGTTTAGAGGAACGTATTAGATAGGTTTATCGCATGTGACACAACGTTAAGATGAACGTATTAGGAACGTTAATCACTTCTGACGGAACATTGAGAGGAGCGTATTAGATAAATAAATCGCTTGTGACACAACGTTTAGAGGAACGTATTAGATAGGTTTATCGCTTGTGACACAACGTTAAGATGAACGTATTAGGAACGTTGATCACTTCTGACGGAACATTGAGTGGAGCGTATTAGATAAATAAATCGCTTGTGACACAACGTTAAGATGAACGTATTAGGTACGTTAATCACTTCTGATATAACACTGAGAGGAGCGTATTAGATAAATAAATCGCTTAGGACACAACGTTTAGAGGAACGTATTAGATAGGTTTATCGCTTGTGACACAACGTTTAGAGGAACGCATTAGATAGGTTTATCGCTTGTGACACAACGTTAAGATGAACGTATTAGGAACGTTGATCACTTCTGACGGAACATTGAGTGGAGCGTATTAGATAAATAAATCGCTTGTGACACAACGTTAAGATGAACGTATTAGGTACGTTAATCACTTCTGATATAACACTGAGAGGAGCGTATTAGATAAATAAATCGCTTAGGACACAACGTTTAGAGGAACGTATTAGATAGGTTTATCGCTTGTGACACAACGTTTAGAGGAACGTATTAGATAGGTTTATCGCTTGTGACACAACGTTAAGATGAACGTATTAGGAACGTTGATCACTTCTGACGGAACATTGAGTGGAGCGTATTAGATAAATAAATCGCTTGTGACACAACGTTAAGATGAACGTATTAGGTACGTTAATCACTTCTGATATAACACTGAGAGGAGCGTATTAGATAAATAAATCGCTTAGGACACAACGTTTAGAGGAACGTATTAGATAGGTTTATCGCTTGTGACACAACGTTTAGAGGAACGTATTAGATAGGTTTATCGCTTGTGACACAACGTTTAGAGGAACGTATTAGATAGGTTTATCGCTTGTGACACAACGTTAAGATGAACGTATTAGGAACGTTGATCACTTCTGACGGAACATTGAGTGGAGCGTATTAGATAAATAAATCGCTTGTGACACAACGTTAAGAGGAACGTATTAGGTACGTTAATCACTTCTGATGGAACACTGAGAGGAGCGTATTAGATAAATAAATCGCTTAGGACACAACGTTTAGAGGAACGTATTAGATAGGTTTATCGCTTGTGACACAACGTTAAGATGAACGTATTAGTAACGTTGATCACTTTTGACGGAACACTGAGAGGAGCGTATTAGATAAATAAATCGCTTGTGACACAACGTTTAGAGGAACGTATTAGATATGTTTATCGCTTGTGACACAACGTTAAGCTGATCGTATTAGTAACGTTGATCACTTCTGACGGAACATTGAGTGGAGCGTACTAGATAAATAAATCACTTGTGAAACAACGTTTAGAGGAAGGTATTAGATAGGTTTATCGCTTGTGACACAACGTTAAGCTGATCGTATTAGGAACGTGGATCACTTCTGACGGAACATTGAGAGGAGCGTACTAGATAAATAAATCGCTTGTGACACAACGTTTAGAGGAACGTATTAGATAGGTTTATCGCTTGTGCCACAACGTTAAGATGAACGTATTAGGAACGTTGATCACTTCTGACGGAACATTGAGAGGAGCGTACTAGATAAATAAATCGCTTGTGACACAACGTTTAGAGGAACGTATTAGATAGGTTTATCGCTTGTGACACAACGTTAAGATGAACGTATTAGGAACGTTGATCACTTCTGACGGAACAATGAGAGGAGCGTACTAGATAAATAAATCGCTTGTGACACAACGTTTAGAGGAACGTATTAGATAGGTTTATCGCTTGTGACACAACGTTATGATGAACGTATTAGGAACGTTAATCACTTCAGACGGAACACTGAGAGAAGCGTATTAGATAAATAAATCGCTTGTGACACAACGTTTAGAGGAACGTATTAGATAGGTTTATCGCATGTGACACAACGTTAAGATGAACGTATTAGGAACGTTGATCACTTCTGACGGAACATTGAGAGGAGCGTACTAGATAAATAAATCGCTTGTGACACAACGTTTAGAGGAACGTATTAGATAGGTTTATCGCATGTGACACAACGTTAAGATGAACGTATTAGGAACGTTAATCACTTCTGACGGAACATTGAGAGGAGAGTATTAGATAAATAAATCGCTTGTGACACAACGTTTAGAGGAACGTATTAGATAGGTTTATCGCATGTGACACAACGTTATGATGAACGTATTAGGAACGTTAATCACTTCAGACGGAACACTGAGAGAAGCGTATTAGATAAATAAATCGCTTGTGACACAACGTTTAGAGGAACGTATTAGATAGGTTTATCGCATGTGACACAACGTTATGATGAACGTATTAGGAACGTTAATCACTTCAGACGGAACACTGAGAGAAGCGTATTAGATAAATAAATCGCTTGTGACACAACGTTTAGAGGAACGTATTAGATAGGTTTATCGCATGTGACACAACGTTAAGATGAACGTATTAGGAACGTTAATCACTTCTGACGGAACATTGAGAGGAGCGTACTAGATAAATAAATCGCTTGTGACACAACGTTTAGAGGAACGTATTAGATAGGTTTATCGCTTGTGACACAACGTTTAGAGGAACGTATTAGATAGGTTTATCGCTTGTGACACAACGTTATGATGAACGTATTAGGAACGTTAATCACTTCAGACGGAACACTGAGAGAAGCGTATTAGATAAATAAATCGCTTGTGACACATCGTTTAAAGGAACGTATTAGATAAGTTTATTGCATGTGACACAACTTTAAGGTGAACGTATTACATACGTTAATCACTTTTGACGGAACATTGAGAGGAGCGTACTAGATTAATAAATCGCTTGGGACACAACGTTTAATAATTGTAACTTTTAGCTCAGCATGAGACACCATTTTGTTCTACGAAGGCAGATCAATCCTTGAATGAAATAAGAAGGTGATTTAACGTTCCTTTTAAGGAAAGCTAATGGGTATTTTAAAAAAGTGTAGGTGAATTTTATTTTTTAATTTAAGAAAATAAATATAACTTATAGCACAGCATGAGCCATAATCTTCTTCTACGAAGGTAGAACCCCCCTTCAACCAGATTAATAAAGTAGATTTATCGTTACATTCTAGGAAAACTAATGGTAATTTAAAAAAGAATAAAGCGAATTTTTAAAGAAATAATTTAAGAAAATAAATATTACCCTTAGCACAGCATGAGAAATGTTCTTGTTCTACGAAGGTAGAACCCCCTTTCAACCAAATTATTAAAGTTGATTTATCGCTACATTCTGAGAAAACTAATGGTAATTTAAAAAAGAGTAAAGCGAATTTTTAAAGAAATAATTTAAGAAAATATATATAACTTATAGCACAGAATGGGACACCATCTTGTTCTACGAAGGTAGAACCCCCTTCAACCAAATTAATAAAGTAGATTTATCGTTACATTCTAGGAAAACTAATGATAATTTAAAAAATAATAAAGCGAATTTTTAAAGAAATAATCTAAGAAAATAAATATTACCCTTAGCACAGCATGAGAAATGTTCTTGTTCTACGAAGGTAGAACCCCTTTCAACCAAATTATTAATCTTGATTTATCGCTACATTCTGAGAAAACTAATGGTAATTTAAAAAAGAGTAAAGCGAATTTTTAAAGAAATAATTTAAGAAAATAAATATTACCCTTAGCACAGCATGAGAAATGTTCTTGTTCTACGAAGGTAGAACCCCCTTTCAACCAAATTATTAAAGTTGATTTATCGCTACATTCTGAGAAAACTAATGGTAATTTAAAAAAGAGTAAAGCGAATTTTTAAAGAAATAATTTAAGAAAATAAATATTACCCTTAGCACAGCATGAGAAATGTTCTTGTTCTACGAAGGTAGAACCCCCTTCAACCAAATTAATAAAGTAGATTTATCGTTACATTCTAGGAAAACTAATGATAATTTAAAAAATAATAAAGCGAATTTTTAAAGAAATAATCTAAGAAAATAAATATAACTTAGAGTACAGCATGAGACACAATCTTGTTCTACGAAGGTAGAACCCCCTTCAACCAAATTAATAAAGTTGATTTATCGTTACATTCTGGGAAAACTAATGGTAATTTAAAAAAGAATAAAGCGAATTTTTAAAGAAATAATCTTAGAAAATAAATATAACTTAGAGTACAGCATGAGACACAATCTTGTTCTACGAAGGTAGAACCCCCTTCAACCAAATTAATAAAGTTGATTTATCGTTACATTCTGGGAAAACTAATGGTAATTTAAAAAAGAATAAAGCGAATTTTTAAAGAAATAATCTAAGAAAATAAATATAACTTAGAGTACAGCATGAGACACAATCTTGTTCTACGAAGGTAGAACCCCCTTCAACCAAATTAATAAAGTTGATTTATCGTTACATTCTGGGAAAACTAATGGTAATTTAAAAAAGAATAAAGCGAATTTTTAAAGAAATAATTTAAGAAAATATATATTACCCTTAGCACAGCATGAGAAATGTTCTTGTTCTACGAAGGTAGAACCCCCTTTCAACCAAATTATTAAAGTTGATTTTTCGCTACATTCTGAGAAAACTAATGGTAATTTAAAAAAGAGTAAAGCGAATTTTTAAAGAAATAATTTAAGAAAATAAATATTACCCTTAGCACAGCATGAGAAATGTTCTTGTTCTACGAAGGTAGAACCCCCTTTCAACCAAATTATTAAAGTTGATTTATCGCTACATTCTGAGAAAACTAATGGTAATTTAAAAAAGAGTAAAGCGAATTTTTAAAGAAATAATTTAAGAAAATAAATATTACCCTTAGCACAGCATGAGAAATGATCTTGTTCTACGAAGGTAGAACCCCCTTTCAACCAAATTATTAAAGTTGATTTATCGCTACATTCTGAGAAAACTAATGGTAATTTAAAAAAGAGTAAAGCGAATTTTTAAAGAAATAATTTAAGAAAATAAATATTACCCTTAGCACAGCATGAGAAATGTTCTTGTTCTACGAAGGTAGAACCCCCTTTCAACCAAATTATTAAAGTTGATTTATCGCTACATTCTGAGAAAACTAATGGTAATTTAAAAAAGAGTAAAGCGAATTTTTAAAGAAATAATTTAAGAAAATAAATATAACTTATAGCACAGAATGATACACGTTCTCGTTTTACGAAGGTAGAACCCCCTTTCAACCAAATTAATAAAGTAGATTTATCGTTACATGCTGAGAAAACTAATGGTAATTTTTAAAAGAATAAAGCGAATTTTTAAAGAAATAATTTAAGAAAATAAATATTACCCTTAGCACAGCATGAGAAATGTTCTTGTTCTACGAAGGTAGAACCCCCTTTCAACCAAATTATTAAAGTTGATTTATCGCTACATTCTGAGAAAACTAATGGTAATTTAAAAAAGAGTAAAGCGAATTTTTAAAGAAATAATTTAAGAAAATAAATATTACCCTTAGCACAGCATGAGAAATGTTCTTGTTCTACGAAGGTAGAACCCCCTTTCAACCAAATTATTAAAGTTGATTTATCGCTACATTCTGAGAAAACTAATGGTAATTTAAAAAAGAGTAAAGCGAATTTTTAAAGAAATAATTTAAGAAAATAAATATTACCCTTAGCACAGCATGAGAAATGTTCTTGTTCTACGAAGGTAGAACCCCCTTTCAACCAAATTATTAAAGTTGATTTATCGCTACATTCTGAGAAAACTAATGGTAATTTAAAAAAGAGTAAAGCGAATTTGTAAAGAAATAATTTAAGAAAATAAATATAACTTATAGGACAGAATGATTCACGTTCTCGTTTTACGAAGGTAGAACCCCCTTTCAACCAAATTAATAAAGTAGATTTATCGTTACATTCTGAGAAAACTAATGGTAATTTTTAAAAGAATAAAGCGAATTTTTAAAGAAATAATTTAAGAAAATAAATATTACCCTTAGCACAGCATGAGAAATGTTCTTGTTCTACGAAGGTAGAACCCCCTTTCAACCAAATTATTAAAGTTGATTTATCGCTACATTCTGAGAAAACTAATGGTAATTTAAAAAAGAGTAAAGCGAATTTTTAAAGAAATAATTTAAGAAAATAAATATTACCCTTAGCACAGCATGAGAAATGTTCTTGTTCTACGAAGGTAGAACCCCCTTTCAACCAAATTATTAAAGTTGATTTATCGCTACATTCTGAGAAAACTAATGGTAATTTAAAAAAGAGTAAAGCGAATTTTTAAAGAAATAATTTAAGAAAATAAATATTACCCTTAGCACAGCATGAGAAATGTTCTTGTTCTACGAAGGTAGAACCCCCTTTCAACCAAATTATTAAAGTTGATTTATCGCTACATTCTGAGAAAACTAATGGTAATTTAAAAAAGAGTAAAGCGAATTTGTAAAGAAATAATTTAAGAAAATAAATATAACTTATAGGACAGAATGATTCACGTTCTCGTTTTACGAAGGTAGAACCCCCTTTCAACCAAATTAATAAAGTAGATTTATCGTTACATTCTGAGAAAACTAATGGTAATTTTTAAAAGAATAAAGCGAATTTTTAAAGAAATAATTTAAGAAAATAAATATTACCCTTAGCACAGCATGAGAAATGTTCTTGTTCTACGAAGGTAGAACCCCCTTTCAACCAAATTATTAAAGTTGATTTATCGCTACATTCTGAGAAAACTAATGGTAATTTAAAAAAGAGTAAAGCGAATTTTTAAAGAAATAATTTAAGAAAATAAATATTACCCTTAGCACAGCATGAGAAATGATCTTGTTCTACGAAGGTAGAACCCCTTTCAACCAAATTATTAAAGTTGATTTATCGCTACATTCTGAGAAAACTAATGGTAATTTAAAAAAGAGTAAAGGGAATTTTTAAAGAAATAATTTAAGAAAATAAATATTACCCTTAGCACAGCATGAGAAATGTTCTTGTTCTACGAAGGTAGAACCCCCTTTCAACCAAATTATTAAAGTTGATTTATCGCTACATTCTGAGAAAACTAATGGTAATTTAAAAAAGAGTAAAGCGAATTTTTAAAGAAATAATTTAAGAAAATAAATATTACCCTTAGCACAGCATGAGAAATGTTCTTGTTCTACGAAGGTAGAACCCCCTTTCAACCAAATTATTAAAGTTGATTTATCGCTACATTCTGAGAAAACTAATGGTAATTTAAAAAAGAATAAAGCGAATTTTTAAAGAAATAATTTAAGAAAATAAATATTACCCTTAGCACAGCATGAGAAATGTTCTTGTTCTACGAAGGTAGAACCCCCTTTCAACCAAATTATTAAAGTTGATTTATCGCTACATTCTGAGAAAACTAATGGTAATTTAAAAAAGAGTAAAGCGAATTTTTAAAGAAATAATATAAGAAAATAAATATTACCCTTAGCACAGCATGAGAAATGATCTTGTTCTACGAAGGTAGAACCCCCTTTCAACCAAATTATTAAAGTTGATTTATCGCTACATTCTGAGAAAACTAATGGTAATTTAAAAAAGAGTAAAGCGAATTTTTAAAGAAATAATTTAAGAAAATAAATATTACCCTTAGCACAGCATGAGAAATGTTCTTGTTCTACGAAGGTAGAACCCCCTTTCAACCAAATTATTAAAGTTGATTTATCGCTACATTCTGAGAAAACTAATGGTAATTTTTAAAAGAATAAAGCGAATTTTTAAAGAAATAATTTAAGAAAATAAATATTACCCTTAGCACAGCATGAGAAATGTTCTTGTTCTACGAAGGTAGAACCCCCTTTCAACCAAATTATTAAAGTTGATTTATCGCTACATTCTGAGAAAACTAATGGTAATTTAAAAAAGAGTAAAGCGAATTTTTAAAGAAATAATTTAAGAAAATAAATATTACCCTTAGCACAGCATGAGAAATGATCTTGTTCTACGAAGGTAGAACCCCTTTCAACCAAATTATTAAAGTTGATTTATCGCTACATTCTGAGAAAACTAATGGTAATTTAAAAAAGAGTAAAGCGAATTTTTAAAGAAATAATTTAAGAAAATAAATATTACCCTTAGCACAGCATGAGAAATGTTCTTGTTCTACGAAGGTAGAACTCCCTTTCAACCAAATTATTAAAGTTGATTTATCGCTACATTCTGAGAAAACTAATGGTAATTTAAAAAAGAGTAAAGCGAATTTTTAAAGAAATAATTTAAGAAAATAAATATTACCCTTAGCACAGCATGAGAAATGTTCTTGTTCTACGAAGGTAGAACCCCTTTCAACCAAATTATTAAAGTTGATTTATCGCTACATTCTGAGAAAACTAATGGTAATTTAAAAAAGAATAAAGCGAATTTTTAAAGAAATAATTTAAGAAAATAAATATTACCCTTAGCACAGCATGAGAAATGTTCTTGTTCTACGAAGGTAGAACCCCCTTTCAACCAAATTATTAAAGTTGTTTTATCGCTACATTCTGAGAAAACTAATGGTAATTTAAAAAAGAGTAAAGCGAATTTTTAAAGAAATAATTTAAGAAAATAAATATTACCCTTAGCACAGCATGAGAAATGATCTTGTTCTACGAAGGTAGAACCCCCTTTCAACCAAATTATTAAAGTTGATTTATCGCTACATTCTTAGAAAACTAATGGTAATTTAAAAAAGAGTAAAGCGAATTTTTAAAGAAATAATTTAAGAAAATAAATATTACCCTTAGCACAGCATGAGAAATGTTCTTGTTCTACGAAGGTAGAACCCCCTTTCAACCAAATTATTAAAGTTGATTTATCGCTACATTCTGAGAAAACTAATGGTAATTTAAAAAAGAATAAAGCGAATTTTTAAAGAAATAATTTAAGAAAATAAATATTACCCTTAGCACAGCATGAGAAATGTTCTTGTTCTACGAAGGTAGAACCCCCTTTCAACCAAATTATTAAAGTTGATTTATCGCTACATTCTGAGAAAACTAATGGTAATTTAAAAAAGAGTAAAGCGAATTTTTAAAGAAATAATTTAAGAAAATAAATATTACCCTTAGCACAGCATGAGAAATGTTCTTGTTCTACGAAGGTAGAACCCCCTTTCAACCAAATTATTAAAGTTGATTTATCGCTACATTCTGAGAAAACTAATGGTAATTTAAAAAAGAGTAAAGCGAATTTTTAAAGAAATAATTTAAGAAAATAAATATTACCCTTAGCACAGCATGAGAAATGTTCTTGTTCTACGAAGGTAGAACCCCCTTTCAACCAAATTATTAAAGTTGATTTATCGCTACATTCTGAGAAAACTAATGGTAATTTAAAAAAGAGTAAAGCGAATTTTTAAAGAAATAATTTAAGAAAATAAATATTACCCTTAGCACAGCATGAGAAATGTTCTTGTTCTACGAAGGTAGAACCCCCTTTCAACCAAATTATTAAAGTTGATTTATCGCTACATTCTGAGAAAACTAATGGTAATTTAAAAAAGAGTAAAGCGAATTTTTAAAGAAATAATTTAAGAAAATAAATATTACCCTTAGCACAGCATGAGAAATGTTCTTGTTCTACGAAGGTAGAACCCCCTTTCAACCAAATTATTAAAGTTGATTTATCGCTACATTCTGAGAAAACTAATGGTAATTTAAAAAAGAGTAAAGCGAATTTGTAAAGAAATAATTTAAGAAAATAAATATAACTTATAGGACAGAATGATTCACGTTCTCGTTTTACGAAGGTAGAACCCCCTTTCAACCAAATTAATAAAGTAGATTTATCGTTACATTCTGAGAAAACTAATGGTAATTTTTAAAAGAATAAAGCGAATTTTTAAAGAAATAATTTAAGAAAATAAATATTACCCTTAGCACAGCATGAGAAATGTTCTTGTTCTACGAAGGTAGAACCCCCTTTCAACCAAATTATTAAAGTTGATTTATCGCTACATTCTGAGAAAACTAATGGTAATTTAAAAAAGAGTAAAGCGAATTTTTAAAGAAATAATTTAAGAAAATAAATATTACCCTTAGCACAGCATGAGAAATGATCTTGTTCTACGAAGGTAGAACCCCTTTCAACCAAATTATTAAAGTTGATTTATCGCTACATTCTGAGAAAACTAATGGTAATTTAAAAAAGAGTAAAGGGAATTTTTAAAGAAATAATTTAAGAAAATAAATATTACCCTTAGCACAGCATGAGAAATGTTCTTGTTCTACGAAGGTAGAACCCCCTTTCAACCAAATTATTAAAGTTGATTTATCGCTACATTCTGAGAAAACTAATGGTAATTTAAAAAAGAGTAAAGCGAATTTTTAAAGAAATAATTTAAGAAAATAAATATTACCCTTAGCACAGCATGAGAAATGTTCTTGTTCTACGAAGGTAGAACCCCCTTTCAACCAAATTATTAAAGTTAATTTATCGCTACATTCTGAGAAAACTAATGGTAATTTAAAAAAGAGTAAAGCGAATTTTTAAAGAAATAATTTAAGAAAATAAATATTACCCTTAGCACAGCATGAGAAATGTTCTTGTTCTACGAAGGTAGAACCCCTTTCAACCAAATTATTAAAGTTGATTTATCGCTACATTCTGAGAAAACTAATGGTAATTTAAAAAAGAATAAAGCGAATTTTTAAAGAAATAATTTAAGAAAATAAATATTACCCTTAGCACAGCATGAGAAATGTTCTTGTTCTACGAAGGTAGAACCCCCTTTCAACCAAATTATTAAAGTTGATTTATCGCTACATTCTGAGAAAACTAATGGTAATTTAAAAAAGAGTAAAGCGAATTTTTAAAGAAATAATATAAGAAAATAAATATTACCCTTAGCACAGCATGAGAAATGATCTTGTTCTACGAAGGTAGAACCCCCTTTCAACCAAATTATTAAAGTTGATTTATCGCTACATTCTGAGAAAACTAATGGTAATTTAAAAAAGAGTAAAGCGAATTTTTAAAGAAATAATTTAAGAAAATAAATATTACCCTTAGCACAGCATGAGAAATGTTCTTGTTCTACGAAGGTAGAACCCCCTTTCAACCAAATTATTAAAGTTGATTTATCGCTACATTCTGAGAAAACTAATGGTAATTTTTAAAAGAATAAAGCGAATTTTTAAAGAAATAATTTAAGAAAATAAATATTACCCTTAGCACAGCATGAGAAATGTTCTTGTTCTACGAAGGTAGAACCCCCTTTCAACCAAATTATTAAAGTTGATTTATCGCTACATTCTGAGAAAACTAATGGTAATTTAAAAAAGAGTAAAGCGAATTTTTAAAGAAATAATTTAAGAAAATAAATATTACCCTTAGCACAGCATGAGAAATGATCTTGTTCTACGAAGGTAGAACCCCTTTCAACCAAATTATTAAAGTTGATTTATCGCTACATTCTGAGAAAACTAATGGTAATTTAAAAAAGAGTAAAGCGAATTTTTAAAGAAATAATTTAAGAAAATAAATATTACCCTTAGCACAGCATGAGAAATGTTCTTGTTCTACGAAGGTAGAACCCCCTTTCAACCAAATTATTAAAGTTGATTTATCGCTACATTCTGAGAAAACTAATGGTAATTTAAAAAAGAGTAAAGCGAATTTTTAAAGAAATAATTTAAGAAAATAAATATTACCCTTAGCACAGCATGAGAAATGTTCTTGTTCTACGAAGGTAGAACCCCTTTCAACCAAATTATTAAAGTTGATTTATCGCTACATTCTGAGAAAACTAATGGTAATTTAAAAAAGAATAAAGCGAATTTTTAAAGAAATAATTTAAGAAAATAAATATTACCCTTAGCACAGCATGAGAAATGTTCTTGTTCTACGAAGGTAGAACCCCCTTTCAACCAAATTATTAAAGTTGTTTTATCGCTACATTCTGAGAAAACTAATGGTAATTTAAAAAAGAGTAAAGCGAATTTTTAAAGAAATAATTTAAGAAAATAAATATTACCCTTAGCACAGCATGAGAAATGATCTTGTTCTACGAAGGTAGAACCCCCTTTCAACCAAATTATTAAAGTTGATTTATCGCTACATTCTTAGAAAACTAATGGTAATTTAAAAAAGAGTAAAGCGAATTTTTAAAGAAATAATTTAAGAAAATAAATATTACCCTTAGCACAGCATGAGAAATGTTCTTGTTCTACGAAGGTAGAACCCCCTTTCAACCAAATTATTAAAGTTGATTTATCGCTACATTCTGAGAAAACTAATGGTAATTTAAAAAAGAATAAAGCGAATTTTTAAAGAAATAATTTAAGAAAATAAATATTACCCTTAGCACAGCATGAGAAATGTTCTTGTTCTACGAAGGTAGAACCCCCTTTCAACCAAATTATTAAAGTTGATTTATCGCTACATTCTGAGAAAACTAATGGTAATTTAAAAAAGAGTAAAGCGAATTTTTAAAGAAATAATTTAAGAAAATAAATATTACCCTTAGCACAGCATGAGAAATGTTCTTGTTCTACGAAGGTAGAACCCCCTTTCAACCAAATTATTAAAGTTGATTTATCGCTACATTCTGAGAAAACTAATGGTAATTTAAAAAAGAGTAAAGCGAATTTTTAAAGAAATAATTTAAGAAAATAAATATTACCCTTAGCACAGCATGAGAAATGTTCTTGTTCTACGAAGGTAGAACCCCCTTTCAACCAAATTATTAAAGTTGATTTATCGCTACATTCTGAGAAAACTAATGGTAATTTAAAAAAGAGTAAAGCGAATTTTTAAAGAAATAATTTAAGAAAATAAATATTACCCTTAGCACAGCATGAGAAATGTTCTTGTTCTACGAAGGTAGAACCCCCTTTCAACCAAATTATTAAAGTTGATTTATCGCTACATTCTGAGAAAACTAATGGTAATTTAAAAAAGAGTAAAGCGAATTTTTAAAGAAATAATTTAAGAAAATAAATATTACCCTTAGCACAGCATGAGAAATGTTCTTGTTCTACGAAGGTAGAACCCCCTTTCAACCAAATTATTAAAGTTGATTTATCGCTACATTCTGAGAAAACTAATGGTAATTTAAAAAAGAATAAAGCGAATTTTTAAAGAAATAATTTAAGAAAATAAATATTACCCTTAGCACAGCATGAGAAATGTTCTTGTTCTACGAAGGTAGAACCCCCTTTCAACCAAATTATTAAAGTTGATTTATCGCTACATTCTGAGAAAACTAATGGTAATTTAAAAAAGAGTAAAGCGAATTTTTAAAGAAATAATTTAAGAAAATAAATATTACCCTTAGCACAGCATGAGAAATGTTCTTGTTCTACGAAGGTAGAACCCCCTTTCAACCAAATTATTAAAGTTGATTTATCGCTACATTCTGAGAAAACTAATGGTAATTTAAAAAAGAGTAAAGCGAATTTTTAAAGAAATAATTTAAGAAAATAAATATTACCCTTAGCACAGCATGAGAAATGTTCTTGTTCTACGAAGGTAGAACCCCCTTTCAACCAAATTATTAAAGTTGATTTATCGCTACATTCTGAGAAAACTAATGGTAATTTAAAAAAGAGTAAAGCGAATTTTTAAAGAAATAATTTAAGAAAATAAATTAAACTTATAGCACAGAATGATACACGTTCTCGTTTTACGAAGGTAGAACCCCCTTTCAACCAAATTAATAAAGTAGATTTATCGTTACATTCTGAGAAAACTAATGGTAATTTTTAAAAGAATAAAGCGAATTTTTAAAGAAATAATTTAAGAAAATAAATATTACCCTTAGCACAGCATGAGAAATGTTCTTGTTCTACGAAGGTAGAACCCCCTTTCAACCAATTTATTAAAGTTGATTTATCGCTACATTCTGAGAAAACTAATGGTAATTTAAAAAAGAGTAAAGCGAATTTTTAAAGAAATAATTTAAGAAAATAAATATTACCCTTAGCACAGCATGAGAAATGTTCTTGTTCTACGAAGGTAGAACCCCCTTTCAACCAAATTATTAAAGTTGATTTATCGCTACATTCTGAGAAAACTAATGGTAATTTAAAAAAGAGTAAAGCGAATTTTTAAAGAAATAATTTAAGAAAATAAATATTACCCTTAGCACAGCATGAGAAATGTTCTTGTTCTACGAAGGTAGAACCCCCTTTCAACCAAATTATTAAAGTTGATTTATCGCTACATTCTGAGAAAACTAATGGTAATTTAAAAAAGAGTAAAGCGAATTTTTAAAGAAATAATTTAAGAAAATAAATATTACCCTTAGCACAGCATGAGAAATGTTCTTGTTCTACGAAGGTAGAACCCCCTTTCAACCAAATTATTAAAGTTGATTTATCGCTACATTCTGAGAAAACTAATGGTAATTTAAAAAAGAGTAAAGCGAATTTTTAAAGAAATAATTTAAGAAAATAAATATTACCCTTAGCACAGCATGAGAAATGTTCTTGTTCTACGAAGGTAGAACCCCCTTTCAACCAAATTATTAAAGTTGATTTATCGCTACATTCTGAGAAAACTAATGGTAATTTAAAAAAGAGTAAAGCGAATTTTTAAAGAAATAATTTAAGAAAATAAATATTACCCTTAGCACAGCATGAGAAATGTTCTTGTTCTACGAAGGCAGAACCCCCTTTCAACCAAATTATTAAAGTTGATTTATCGCTACATTCTGAGAAAACTAATGGTAATTTAAAAAAGAGTAAAGCGAATTTTTAAAGAAATAATTTAAGAAAATAAATATTACCCTTAGCACAGCATGAGAAATGATCTTGTTCTACGAAGGTAGAACCCCCTTTCAACCAAATTATTAAAGTTGATTTATCGCTACATTCTGAGAAAACTAATGGTAATTTAAAAAAGAGTAAAGCGAATTTTTAAAGAAATAATTTAAGAAAATAAATATTACCCTTAGCACAGCATGAGAAATGTTCTTGTTCTACGAAGGTAGAACCCCCTTTCAACCAAATTATTAAAGTTGATTTATCGCTACATTCTGAGAAAACTAATGGTAATTTAAAAAAGAGTAAAGCGAATTTTTAAAGAAATAATTTAAGAAAATAAATATTACCCTTAGCACAGCATGAGAAATGTTCTTGTTCTACGAAGGTAGAACCCCCTTTCAACCAAATTATTAAAGTTGATTTATCGCTACATTCTGAGAAAACTAATGGTAATTTAAAAAAGAATAAAGCGAATTTTTAAAGAAATAATTTAAGAAAATAAATATTACCCTTAGCACAGCATGAGAAATGTTCTTGTTCTACGAAGGTAGAACCCCCTTTCAACCAAATTATTAAAGTTGATTTATCGCTACATTCTGAGAAAACTAATGGTAATTTAAAATAGAGTAAAGCGAATTTTTAAAGAAATAATTTAAGAAAATAAATATTACCCTTAGCACAGCATGAGAAATGTTCTTGTTCTACGAAGGTAGAACCCCCTTTCAACCAAATTATTAAAGTTGATTTATCGCTACATTCTGAGAAAACTAATGGTAATTTAAAAAAGAGTAAAGCGAATTTTTAAAGAAATAATTTAAGACAATAAATATTACCCTTAGCACAGCATGTGAAATGTTCTTGTTCTACGAAGGTAGAACCCCCTTTCAACCAAATTATTAAAGTTGATTTATCGCTACATTCTGAGAAAACTAATGGTAATTTAAAAAAGAGTAAAGCGAATTTTTAAAGAAATAATTTAAGAAAATAAATATTACCCTTAGCACAGCATGAGAAATGTTCTTGTTCTACGAAGGTAGAACCCCCTTTCAAACAAATTATTAAAGTTGATTTATCGCTACATTCTGAGAGAACTAATGGTAATTTAAAAAAGAGTAAAGCGAATTTTTAAAGAAATAATTTAAGAAAATAAATATTACCCTTAGCACAGCATGAGAAATGTTCTTGTTCTACGAAGGTAGAACCCCCTTTTAACCAAATTATTAAAGTTGATTTATCGCTACATTCTGAGAAAACTAATGGTAATTTAAAAAAGAGTAAAGCGAATTTTTAAAGAAATAATTTAAGAAAATAAATATTACCCTTAGCACAGCATGAGAAATGATCTTGTCCTACGAAGGTAGAACCCCCTTTCAACCAAATTATTAAAGTTGATTTATCGCTACATTCTGAGAAAACTAATGGTAATTTAAAAAAGAGTAAAGCGAATTTTTAAAGAAATAATTTAAGAAAATAAATATTACCCTTAGCACAGCATGAGAAATGTTCTTGTTCTACGAAGGTAGAACCCCCTTTCAACCAAATTATTAAAGTTGATTTATCGCTACATTCTGAGAAAACTAATGGTAATTTAAAAAAGAGTAAAGCGAATTTTTAAAGAAATAATTTAAGAAAATAAATATTACCCTTAGCACAGCATGAGAAATGTTCTTGTTCTACGAAGGTAGAACCCCCTTTCAACCAAATTATTAAAGTTGATTTATCGCTACATTCTGAGAAAACTAATGGTAATTTAAAAAAGAGTAAAGCGAATTTTTAAAGAAATAATTTAAGAAAATAAATATTACCCTTAGCACAGCATGAGAAATGTTCTTGTTCTACGAAGGTAGAACCCCCTTTCAACCAAATTATTAAAGTTGATTTATCGCTACATTCTGAGAAAACTAATGGTAATTTAAAAAAGAATAAAGCGAATTTTTAAAGAAATAATTTAAGAAAATAAATATTACCCTTAGCACAGCATGAGAAATGATCTTGTTCTACGAAGGTAGAACCCCCTTTCAACCAAATTATTAAAGTTGATTTATCGCTACATTCTGAGAAAACTAATGGTAATTTAAAAAAGAGTAAAGCGAATTTTTAAAGAAATAATTTAAGAAAATAAATATTACCCTTAGCACAGCATGAGAAATGTTCTTGTTCTACGAAGGTAGAACCCCCTTTCAACCAAATTATTAAAGTTGATTTATCGCTACATTCTGAGAAAACTAATGGTAATTTAAAAAAGAGTAAAGCGAATTTTTAAAGAAATAATTTAAGAAAATAAATATTACCCTTAGCACAGCATGATACACGTTCTCGTTTTACGAAGGTAGAACCCCCTTTCAACCAAATTAATAAAGTAGATTTATCGTTACATTCTGAGAAAACTAATGGTAATTTTTAAAAGAATAAAGCGAATTTTTAAAGAAATAATTTAAGAAAATAAATATTACCCTTAGCACAGCATGAGAAATGTTCTTGTTCTACGAAGGTAGAACCCCCTTTCAACCAAATTATTAAAGTTGATTTATCGCTACATTCTGAGAAAACTAATGGTAATTTAAAAAAGAGTAAAGCGAATTTTTAAAGAAATAATTTAAGAAAATAAATATTACCCTTAGCACAGCATGAGAAATGTTCTTGTTCTACGAAGGTAGAACACCCTTTCAACCATATTATTAAAGTTGATTTATCGCTACATTCTGAGAAAACTAATGGTAATTTAAAAAAGAGTAATGCGAATTTTTAAAGAAATAATTTAAGAAAATAAATATTACCCTTAGCACAGCATGAGAAATGTTCTTGTTCTACGAAGGTAGAACCCCCTTTCAACCAAATTATTAAAGTTGATTTATCGCTACATTCTGAGAAAACTAATGGTAATTTAAAAAAGAGTAAAGCGAATTTTTAAAGAAATAATTTAAGAAAATAAATATTACCCTTAGCACAGCATGAGAAATGTTCTTGTTCTACGAAGGTAGAACCCCCTTTCAACCAAATTATTAAAGTTGATTTATCGCTACATTCTGAGAAAACTAATGGTAATTTAAAAAAGAATAAAGCGAATTTTTAAAGAAATAATTTAAGAAAATAAATATTACCCTTAGCACAGCATGAGAAATGTTCTTGTTCTACGAAGGTAGAACCCCCTTTCAACCAAATTATTAAAGTTGATTTATCGCTACATTCTGAGAAAACTAATGGTAATTTAAAAAAGAGTAAAGCGAATTTTTAAAGAAATAATTTAAGAAAATAAATATTACCCTTAGCACAGCATGAGAAATGTTCTTGTTCTACGAAGGTAGACCCCCTTTCAACCAAATTATTAAAGTTGATTTATCGCTACATTCTGAGAAAACTAATGGTAATTTAAAAAAGAGTAAAGCGAATTTTTAAAGAAATAATTTAAGAAAATAAATATTACCCTTAGCACAGCATGAGAAATGTTCTTGTTCTACGAAGGTAGAACCCCCTTTCAACCAAATTATTAAAGTTGATTTATCGCTACATTCTGAGAAAACTAATGGTAATTTAAAAAAGAATAAAGCGAATTTTTAAAGAAATAATTTAAGAAAATAAATATTACCCTTAGCACAGCATGAGAAATGTTCTTGTTCTACGAAGGTAGAACCCCCTTTCAACCAAATTATTAAAGTTGATTTATCGCTACATTCTGAGAAAACTAATGGTAATTTAAAAAAGAGTAAAGCGAATTTTTAAAGAAATAATTTAAGAAAATAAATATTACCCTTAGCACAGCATGAGAAATGTTCTTGTTCTACGAAGGTAGAACCCCCTTTCAACCAAATTATTAAAGTTGATTTATCGCTACATTCTGAGAAAACTAATGGTAATTTAAAAAAGAGTAAAGCGAATTTTTAAAGAAATAATTTAAGAAAATAAATATTACCCTTAGCACAGCATGAGAAATGTTCTTGTTCTACGAAGGTAGAACCCCCTTTCAACCAAATTATTAAAGTTGATTTATCGCTACATTCTGAGAAAACTAATGGTAATTTAAAAAAGAGTAAAGCGAATTTTTAAAGAAATAATTTAAGAAAATAAATATTACCCTTAGCACAGCATGAGAAATGATCTTGTTCTACGAAGGTAGAACCCCCTTTCAACCAAATTATTAAAGTTGATTTATCGCTACATTCTGAGAAAACTAATGGTAATTTAAAAAAGAGTAAAGCGAATTTTTAAAGAAATAATTTAAGAAAATAAATATTACCCTTAGCACAGCATGAGAAATGTTCTTGTTCTACGAAGGTAGAACCCCCTTTCAACCAAATTATTAAAGTTGATTTATCGCTACATTCTGAGAAAACTAATGGTAATTTAAAAAAGAGTAAAGCGAATTTTTAAAGAAATAATTTAAGAAAATAAATATTACCCTTAGCACAGCATGAGAAATGTTCTTGTTCTACGAAGGTAGAACCCCCTTTCAACCAATTTATTAAAGTTGATTTATCGCTACATTCTGAGAAAACTAATGGTAATTTAAAAAAGAGTAAAGCGAATTTTTAAAGAAATAATTTAAGAAAATAAATATTACCCTTAGCACAGCATGAGAAATGTTCTTGTTCTACGAAGGTAGAACCCCCTTTCAACCAAATTATTAAAGTTGATTTATCGCTACATTCTGAGAAAACTAATGGTAATTTAAAAAAGAGTAAAGCGAATTTTTAAAGAAATAATTTAAGAAAATAAATATTACCCTTAGCACAGCATGAGAAATGTTCTTGTTCTACGAAGGTAGAACCCCCTTTCAAACAAATTATTAAAGTTGATTTATCGCTACATTCTGAGAGAACTAATGGTAATTTAAAAAAGAGTAAAGCGAATTTTTAAAGAAATAATTTAAGAAAATAAATATTACCCTTAGCACAGCATGAGAAATGTTCTTGTTCTACGAAGGTAGAACCCCCTTTTAACCAAATTATTAAAGTTGATTTATCGCTACATTCTGAGAAAACTAATGGTAATTTAAAAAAGAGTAAAGCGAATTTTTAAAGAAATAATTTAAGAAAATAAATATTACCCTTAGCACAGCATGAGAAATGTTCTTGTTCTACGAAGGTAGAACCCCCTTTCAACCAAATTATTAAAGTTGATTTATCGCTACATTCTGAGAAAACTAATGGTAATTTAAAAAAGAGTAAAGCGAATTTTTAAAGAAATAATTTAAGAAAATAAATATTACCCTTAGCACAGCATGAGAAATGTTCTTGTTCTACGAAGGTAGAACCCCCTTTCAACCAAATTATTAAAGTTGATTTATCGCTACATTCTGAGAAAACTAATGGTAATTTAAAAAAGAGTAAAGCGAATTTTTAAAGAAATAATTTAAGAAAATAAATATTACCCTTAGCACAGCATGAGAAATGTTCTTGTTCTACGAAGGTAGAACACCCTTTCAACCATATTATTAAAGTTGATTTATCGCTACATTCTGAGAAAACTAATGGTAATTTAAAAAAGAGTAAAGCGAATTTTTAAAGAAATAATTTAAGAAAATAAATATTACCCTTAGCACAGCATGAGAAATGTTCTTGTTCTACGAAGGTAGAACCCCCTTTCAACCAAATTATTAAAGTTGATTTATCGCTACATTCTGAGAAAACTAATGGTAATTTAAAAAAGAGTAAAGCGAATTTTTAAAGAAATAATTTAAGAAAATAAATATTACCCTTAGCACAGCATGAGAAATGTTCTTGTTCTACGAAGGTAGAACCCCCTTTCAACCAAATTATTAAAGTTGATTTATCGCTACATTCTGAGAAAACTAATGGTAATTTAAAAAAGAGTAAAGCGAATTTTTAAAGAAATAATTTAAGAAAATAAATATTACCCTTAGCACAGCATGAGAAATGTTCTTGTTCTACGAAGGTAGAACCTCCTTTCAACCAAATTATTAAAGTTGATTTATCGCTACATTCTGAGAAAACTAATGGTAATTTAAAAAAGAGTAAAGCGAATTTTTAAAGAAATAATTTAAGAAAATAAATATTACCCTTAGCACAGCATGAGAAATGTTCTTGTTCTACGAAGGTAGAACCCCCTTTCAACCAAATTATTAAAGTTGATTTATCGCTACATTCTGAGAAAACTAATGGTAATTTAAAAAAGAATAAAGCGAATTTTTAAAGAAATAATTTAAGAAAATAAATATTACCCTTAGCACAGCATGAGAAATGTTCTAGTTCTACGAAGGTAGAACCCCCTTTCAACCAAATTATTAAAGTTGATTTATCGCTACATTCTGAGAAAACTAATGGTAATTTAAAAAAGAGTAAAGCGAATTTTTAAAGAAATAATTTAAGAAAATAAATATTACCCTTAGCACAGCATGAGAAATGTTCTTGTTCTACGAAGGTAGAACCCCCTTTCAACCAAATTATTAAAGTTGATTTATCGCTACATTCTGAGAAAACTAATGGTAATTTAAAAAAGAGTAAAGCGAATTTTTAAAGAAATAATTTAAGAAAATAAATATTACCCTTAGCACAGCATGATACACGTTCTCGTTTTACAAAGGTAGAACCCCCTTTCAACCAAATTAATAAAGTAGATTTATCGTTACATTCTGAGAAAACTAATGGTAATTTTTAAAAGAATAAAGCGAATTTTTAAAGAAATAATTTAAGAAAATAAATATTACCCTTAGCACAGCATGAGAAATGTTCTTGTTCTACGAAGGTAGAACCCCCTTTCAACCAAATTATTAAAGTTGATTTATCGCTACATTCTGAGAAAACTAATGGTAATTTAAAAAAGAGTAAAGCGAATTTTTAAAGAAATAATTTAAGAAAATAAATATTACCCTTAGCACAGCATGAGAAATGTTCTTGTTCTACGAAGGTAGAACCCCCTTTTAACCAAATTATTAAAGTTGATTTATCGCTACATTCTGAGAAAACTAATGGTAATTTAAAAAAGAGTAAAGCGAATTTTTAAAGAAATAATTTAAGAAAATAAATATTACCCTTAGCACAGCATGAGAAATGATCTTGTTCTACGAAGGTAGAACCCCCTTTCAACCAAATTATTAAAGTTGATTTATCGCTACATTCTGAGAAAACTAATGGTAATTTAAAAAAGAGTAAAGCGAATTTTTAAAGAAATAATTTAAGAAAATAAATATTACCCTTAGCACAGCATGAGAAATGTTCTTGTTCTACGAAGGTAGAACCCCCTTTCAACCAAATTATTAAAGTTGATTTATCGCTACATTCTGAGAAAACTAATGGTAATTTAAAAAAGAGTAAAGCGAATTTTTAAAGAAATAATTTAAGAAAATAAATATTACCCTTAGCACAGCATGAGAAATGTTCTTGTTCTACGAAGGTAGAACACCCTTTCAACCATATTATTAAAGTTGATTTATCGCTACATTCTGAGAAAACTAATGGTAATTTAAAAAAGAGTAAAGCGAATTTTTAAAGAAATAATTTAAGAAAATAAATATTACCCTTAGCACAGCATGAGAAATGTTCTTGTTCTACGAAGGTAGAACCCCCTTTCAACCAAATTATTAAAGTTGATTTATCGCTACATTCTGAGAAAACTAATGGTAATTTAAAAAAGAGTAAAGCGAATTTTTAAAGAAATATTTTAAGAAAATAAATATTACCCTTAGCACAGCATGAGAAATGTTCTTGTTCTACGAAGGTAGAACCCCCTTTCAACCAAATTATTAAAGTTGATTTATCGCTACATTCTGAGAAAACTAATGGTAATTTAAAAAAGAGTAAAGCGAATTTTTAAAGAAATAATTTAAGAAAATAAATATTACCCTTAGCACAGCATGAGAAATGTTCTTGTTCTACGAAGGTAGAACCCCCTTTCAACCAAATTATTAAAGTTGATTTATCGCTACATTCTGAGAAAACTAATGGTAATTTAAAAAAGAATAAAGCGAATTTTTAAAGAAATAATTTAAGAAAATAAATATTACCCTTAGCACAGCATGAGAAATGTTCTAGTTCTACGAAGGTAGAACCCCCTTTCAACCAAATTATTAAAGTTGATTTATCGCTACATTCTGAGAAAACTAATGGTAATTTAAAAAAGAGTAAAGCGAATTTTTAAAGAAATAATTTAAGAAAATAAATATTACCCTTAGCACAGCATGAGAAATGTTCTTGTTCTACGAAGGTAGAACCCCCTTTCAACCAAATTATTAAAGTTGATTTATCGCTACATTCTGAGAAAACTAAAGGTAATTTAAAAAAGAGTAAAGCGAATTTTTAAAGAAATAATTTAAGAAAATAAATATTACCCTTAGCACAGCATGATACACGTTCTCGTTTTACAAAGGTAGAACCCCCTTTCAACCAAATTAATAAAGTAGATTTATCGTTACATTCTGAGAAAACTAATGGTAATTTTTAAAAGAATAAAGCGAATTTTTAAAGAAATAATTTAAGAAAATAAATATTACCCTTAGCACAGCATGAGAAATGTTCTTGTTCTACGAAGGTAGAACCCCCTTTCAACCAAATTATTAAAGTTGATTTATCGCTACATTCTGAGAAAACTAATGGTAATTTAAAAAAGAGTAAAGCGAATTTTTAAAGAAATAATTTAAGAAAATAAATATTACCCTTAGCACAGCATGATACACGTTCTCGTTTTACGAAGGTAGAACCCCCTTTCAACCAAATTAATAAAGTAGATTTATCGTTACATTCTGAGAAAACTAATGGTAATTTTTAAAAGAATAAAGCGAATTTTTAAAGAAATAATTTAAGAAAATAAATATTACCCTTAGCACAGCATGAGAAATGTTCTTGTTCTACGAAGGTAGAACCCCCTTTCAACCAAATTATTAAAGTTGATTTATCGCTACATTCTGAGAAAACTAATGGTAATTTAAAAAAGAGTAAAGCGAATTTTTAAAGAAATAATTTAAGAAAATAAATATTACCCTTAGCACAGCATGAGAAATGTTCTTGTTCTACGAAGGTAGAACACCCTTTCAACCATATTATTAAAGTTGATTTATCGCTACATTCTGAGAAAACTAATGGTAATTTAAAAAAGAGTAAAGCGAATTTTTAAAGAAATAATTTAAGAAAATAAATATTACCCTTAGCACAGCATGAGAAATGTTCTTGTTCTACGAAGGTAGAACCCCCTTTCAACCAAATTATTAAAGTTGATTTATCGCTACATTCTGAGAAAACTAATGGTAATTTAAAAAAGAGTAAAGCGAATTTTTAAAGAAATAATTTAAGAAAATAAATATTACCCTTAGCACAGCATGAGAAATGTTCTTGTTCTACGAAGGTAGAACCCCCTTTCAACCAAATTATTAAAGTTGATTTATCGCTACATTCTGAGAAAACTAATGGTAATTTAAAAAAGAGTAAAGCGAATTTTTAAAGAAATAATTTAAGAAAATAAATATTACCCTTAGCACAGCATGAGAAATGATCTTGTTCTACGAAGGTAGAACCCCCTTTCAACCAAATTATTAAAGTTGATTTATCGCTACATTCTGAGAAAACTAATGGTAATTTAAAAAAGAGTAAAGCGAATTTTTAAAGAAATAATTTAAGAAAATAAATATTACCCTTAGCACAGCATGAGAAATGTTCTTGTTCTACGAAGGTAGAACCTCCTTTCAACCAAATTATTAAAGTTGATTTATCGCTACATTCTGAGAAAACTAATGGTAATTTAAAAAAGAGTAAAGGGAATTTTTAAAGAAATAATTTAAGAAAATAAATATTACCCTTAGCACAGCATGAGAAATGTTCTTGTTCTACGAAGGTAGAACCCCCTTTCAACCAAATTATTAAAGTTGATTTATCGCTACATTCTGAGAAAACTAATGGTAATTTAAAAAAGAGTAAAGCGAATTTTTAAAGAAATAATTTAAGAAAATAAATATTACCCTTAGCACAGCATGAGAAATGTTCTTGTTCTACGAAGGTAGAACCCCCTTTCAACCAAATTATTAAAGTTGATTTATCGTTACATTCTGAGAAAACTAATGGTAATTTAAAAAAGAGTAAAGCGAATTTTTAAAGAAATAATTTAAGAAAATAAATATTACCCTTAGCACAGCATGAGAAATGTTCTTGTTCTACGAAGGTAGAACCCCCTTTCAACCAAATTATTAAAGTTGATTTATCGCTACATTCTGAGAAAACTAATGGTAATTTAAAAAAGAGTAAAGCGAATTTTTAAAGAAATAATTTAAGAAAATAAATATTACCCTTAGCACAGCATGAGAAATGTTCTTGTTCTACGAAGGTAGAACCCCCTTTCAACCAAATTATTAAAGTTGATTTATCGCTACATTCTGAGAAAACTAATGGTAATTTAAAAAAGAGTAAAGCGAATTTTTAAAGAAATAATTTAAGAAAATAAATATTACCCTTAGCACAGCATGAGAAATGTTCTTGTTCTACGAAGGTAGAACCCCCTTTCAACCAAATTATTAAAGTTGATTTATCGCTACATTCTGAGAAAACTAATGGTAATTTAAAAAAGAGTAAAGCGAATTTTTAAAGAAATAATTTAAGAAAATAAATATTACCCTTAGCACAGCATGAGAAATGTTCTTGTTCTACGAAGGTAGAACCCCCTTTCAACCAAATTATTAAAGTTGATTTATCGCTACATTCTGAGAAAACTAATGGTAATTTAAAAAAGAGTAAAGCGAATTTTTAAAGAAATAATTTAAGAAAATAAATATTACCCTTAGCACAGCATGAGAAATGTTCTTGTTCTACGAAGGTAGAACCCCCTTTCAACCAAATTATTAAAGTTGATTTATCGCTACATTCTGAGAAAACTAATGGTAATTTAAAAAAGAATAAAGCGAATTTTTAAAGAAATAATTTAAGAAAATAAATATTACCCTTAGCACAGCATGAGAAATGATCTTGTTCTACGAAGGTAGAACCCCCTTTCAACCAAATTATTAAAGTTGATTTATCGCTACATTCTGAGAAAACTAATGGTAATTTAAAAAAGAATAAAGCGAATTTTTAAAGAAATAATTAAAGAAAATAAATATTACCCTTAGCACAGCATGAGAAATGTTCTTGTTCTACGAAGGTAGAACCCCCTTTCAACCAAATTATTAAAGTTGATTTATCGCTACATTCTGAGAAAACTAATGGTAATTTAAAAAAGAGTAAAGCGAATTTTTAAAGAAATAATTTAAGAAAATAAATATTACCCTTAGCACAGCATGAGAAATGTTCTTGTTCTACGAAGGTAGAACCCCCTTTCAACCAAATTATTAAAGTTGATTTATCGCTACATTCTGAGAAAACTAATGGTAATTTAAAAAAGAATAAAGCGAATTTTTAAAGAAATAATTTAAGAAAATAAATATTACCCTTAGCACAGCATGAGAAATGTTCTTGTTCTACGAAGGTAGAACCCCCTTTCAACCAAATTATTAAAGTTGATTTATCGCTACATTCTGAGAAAACTAATGGTAATTTAAAAAAGAATAAAGCGAATTTTTAAAGAAATAATTTAAGAAAATAAATATTACCCTTAGCACAGCATGAGAAATGTTCTTGTTCTACGAAGGTAGAACCCCCTTTCAACCAAATTATTAAAGTTGATTTATCGCTACATTCTGAGAAAACTAATGGTAATTTAAAAAAGAGTAAAGCGAATTTTTAAAGAAATAATTTAAGAAAATAAATATTACCCTTAGCACAGCATGAGAAATGTTCTTGTTCTACGAAGGTAGAACCCCCTTTCAACCAAATTATTAAAGTTGATTTATCGCTACATTCTGAGAAAACTAATGGTAATTTAAAAAAGAGTAAAGCGAATTTTTAAAGAAATAATTTAAGAAAATAAATATTACCCTTAGCACAGCATGAGAAATGTTCTTGTTCTACGAAGGTAGAACCCCCTTTCAACCACATTATTAAAGTTGATTTATCGCTACATTCTGAGAAAACTAATGGTAATTTAAAAAAGAGTAAAGCGAATTTTTAAAGAAATAATTTAAGAAAATAAATATTACCCTTAGCACAGCATGAGAAATGTTCTTGTTCTACGAAGGTAGAACCCCCTTTCAACCAAATTATTAAAGTTGATTTATCGCTACATTCTGAGAAAACTAATGGTAATTTAAAAAAGAGTAAAGCGAATTTTTAAAGAAATAATTTAAGAAAATAAATATTACCCTTAGCACAGCATGAGAAATGTTCTTGTTCTACGAAGGTAGAACCCCCTTTCAACCAAATTATTAAAGTTGATTTATCGCTACATTCTGAGAAAACTAATGGTAATTTAAAAAAGAGTAAAGCGAATTTTTAAAGAAATAATTTAAGAAAATAAATATTACCCTTAGCACAGCATGAGAAATGTTCTTGTTCTACGAAGGTAGAACCCCCTTTCAACCAAATTATTAAAGTTGATTTATCGCTACATTCTGAGAAAACTAATGGTAATTTAAAAAAGAATAAAGCGAATTTTTAAAGAAATAATTTAAGAAAATAAATATTACCCTTAGCACAGCATGAGAAATGTTCTTGTTCTACGAAGGTAGAACCCCCTTTCAACCAAATTATTAAAGTTGATTTATCGCTACATTCTGAGAAAACTAATGGTAATTTAAAAAAGAATAAAGCGAATTTTTAAAGAAATAATTTAAGAAAATAAATATTACCCTTAGCACAGCATGAGAAATGTTCTTGTTCTACGAAGGTAGAACCCCCTTTCAACCAAATTATTAAAGTTGATTTATCGCTACATTCTGAGAAAACTAATGGTAATTTAAAAAAGAGTAAAGCGAATTTTTAAAGAAATAATTTAAGAAAATAAATATTACCCTTAGCACAGCATGAGAAATGTTCTTGTTCTACGAAGGTAGAACCCCCTTTCAACCAAATTATTAAAGTTGATTTATCGCTACATTCTGAGAAAACTAATGGTAATTTAAAAAAGAATAAAGCGAATTTTTAAAGAAATAATTTAAGAAAATAAATATTACCCTTAGCACAGCATGAGAAATGTTCTTGTTCTACGAAGGTAGAACCCCCTTTCAACCAAATTATTAAAGTTGATTTATCGCTACATTCTGAGAAAACTAATGGTAATTTAAAAAAGAATAAAGCGAATTTTTAAAGAAATAATTTAAGAAAATAAATATTACCCTTAGCACAGCATGAGAAATGTTCTTGTTCTACGAAGGTAGAACCCCCTTTCAACCAAATTATTAAAGTTGATTTATCGCTACATTCTGAGAAAACTAATGGTAATTTAAAAAAGAGTAAAGCGAATTTTTAAAGAAATAATTTAAGAAAATAAATATTACCCTTAGCACAGCATGATACACGTTCTCGTTTTACAAAGGTAGAACCCCCTTTCAACCAAATTAATAAAGTAGATTTATCGTTACATTCTGAGAAAACTAATGGTAATTTTTAAAAGAATAAAGCGAATTTTTAAAGAAATAATTTAAGAAAATAAATATTACCCTTAGCACAGCATGAGAAATGTTCTTGTTCTACGAAGGTAGAACCCCCTTTCAACCAAATTATTAAAGTTGATTTATCGCTACATTCTGAGAAAACTAATGGTAATTTAAAAAAGAGTAAAGCGAATTTTTAAAGAAATAATTTAAGAAAATAAATATTACCCTTAGCACAGCATGATACACGTTCTCGTTTTACGAAGGTAGAACCCCCTTTCAACCAAATTAATAAAGTAGATTTATCGTTACATTCTGAGAAAACTAATGGTAATTTTTAAAAGAATAAAGCGAATTTTTAAAGAAATAATTTAAGAAAATAAATATTACCCTTAGCACAGCATGAGAAATGTTCTTGTTCTACGAAGGTAGAACCCCCTTTCAACCAAATTATTAAAGTTGATTTATCGCTACATTCTGAGAAAACTAATGGTAATTTAAAAAAGAGTAAAGCGAATTTTTAAAGAAATAATTTAAGAAAATAAATATTACCCTTAGCACAGCATGAGAAATGTTCTTGTTCTACGAAGGTAGAACACCCTTTCAACCATATTATTAAAGTTGATTTATCGCTACATTCTGAGAAAACTAATGGTAATTTAAAAAAGAGTAAAGCGAATTTTTAAAGAAATAATTTAAGAAAATAAATATTACCCTTAGCACAGCATGAGAAATGTTCTTGTTCTACGAAGGTAGAACCCCCTTTCAACCAAATTATTAAAGTTGATTTATCGCTACATTCTGAGAAAACTAATCGTAATTTAAAAAAGAGTAAAGCGAATTTTTAAAGAAATAATTTAAGAAAATAAATATTACCCTTAGCACAGCATGAGAAATGTTCTTGTTCTACGAAGGTAGAACCCCCTTTCAACCAAATTATTAAAGTTGATTTATCGCTACATTCTGAGAAAACTAATGGTAATTTAAAAAAGAGTAAAGCGAATTTTTAAAGAAATAATTTAAGAAAATAAATATTACCCTTAGCACAGCATGAGAAATGATCTTGTTCTACGAAGGTAGAACCCCCTTTCAACCAAATTATTAAAGTTGATTTATCGCTACATTCTGAGAAAACTAATGGTAATTTAAAAAAGAGTAAAGCGAATTTTTAAAGAAATAATTTAAGAAAATAAATATTACCCTTAGCACAGCATGAGAAATGTTCTTGTTCTACGAAGGTAGAACCTCCTTTCAACCAAATTATTAAAGTTGATTTATCGCTACATTCTGAGAAAACTAATGGTAATTTAAAAAAGAGTAAAGCGAATTTTTAAAGAAATAATTTAAGAAAATAAATATTACCCTTAGCACAGCATGAGAAATGTTCTTGTTCTACGAAGGTAGAACCCCCTTTCAACCAAATTATTAAAGTTGATTTATCGCTACATTCTGAGAAAACTAATGGTAATTTAAAAAAGAGTAAAGCGAATTTTTAAAGAAATAATTTAAGAAAATAAATATTACCCTTAGCACAGCATGAGAAATGTTCTTGTTCTACGAAGGTAGAACCCCCTTTCAACCAAATTATTAAAGTTGATTTATCGCTACATTCTGAGAAAACTAATGGTAATTTAAAAAAGAGTAAAGCGAATTTTTAAAGAAATAATTTAAGAAAATAAATATTACCCTTAGCACAGCATGAGAAATGTTCTTGTTCTACGAAGGTAGAACCCCCTTTCAACCAATTTATTAAAGTTGATTTATCGCTACATTCTGAGAAAACTAATGGTAATTTAAAAAAGAGTAAAGCGAATTTTTAAAGAAATAATTTAAGAAAATAAATATTACCCTTAGCACAGCATGAGAAATGTTCTTGTTCTACGAAGGTAGAACCCCCTTTCAACCAATTTATTAAAGTTGATTTATCGCTACATTCTGAGAAAACTAATGGTAATTTAAAAAAGAGTAAAGCGAATTTTTAAAGAAATAATTTAAGAAAATAAATATTACCCTTAGCACAGCATGAGAAATGTTCTTGTTCTACGAAGGTAGAACCCCCTTTCAACCAAATTATTAAAGTTGATTTATCGCTACATTCTGAGAAAACTAATGGTAATTTAAAAAAGAGTAAAGCGAATTTTTAAAGAAATAATTTAAGAAAATAAATATTACCCTTAGCACAGCATGAGAAATGTTCTTGTTCTACGAAGGTAGAACCCCCTTTCAACCAAATTATTAAAGTTGATTTATCGCTACATTCTGAGAAAACTAATGGTAATTTAAAAAAGAGTAAAGCGAATTTTTAAAGAAATAATTTAAGAAAATAAATATTACCCTTAGCACAGCATGAGAAATGTTCTTGTTCTACGAAGGTAGAACCCCCTTTCAACCAAATTATTAAAGTTGATTTATCGCTACATTCTGAGAAAACTAATGGTAATTTAAAAAAGAGTAAAGCGAATTTTTAAAGAAATAATTTAAGAAAATAAATATTACCCTTAGCACAGCATGAGAAATGTTCTTGTTCTACGAAGGTAGAACCCCCTTTCAACCAAATTATTAAAGTTGATTTATCGCTACATTCTGAGAAAACTAATGGTAATTTAAAAAAGAGTAAAGCGAATTTTTAAAGAAATAATTTAAGAAAATAAATATTACCCTTAGCACAGCATGAGAAATGTTCTTGTTCTACGAAGGTAGAACCCCCTTTCAACCAAATTATTAAAGTTGATTTATCGCTACATTCTGAGAAAACTAATGGTAATTTAAAAAAGAATAAAGCGAATTTTTAAAGAAATAATTTAAGAAAATAAATATTACCCTTAGCACAGCATGAGAAATGATCTTGTTCTACGAAGGTAGAACCCCCTTTCAACCAAATTATTAAAGTTGATTTATCGCTACATTCTGAGAAAACTAATGGTAATTTAAAAAAGAATAAAGCGAATTTTTAAAGAAATAATTAAAGAAAATAAATATTACCCTTAGCACAGCATGAGAAATGTTCTTGTTCTACGAAGGTAGAACCCCCTTTCAACCAAATTATTAAAGTTGATTTATCGCTACATTCTGAGAAAACTAATGGTAATTTAAAAAAGAGTAAAGCGAATTTTTAAAGAAATAATTTAAGAAAATAAATATTACCCTTAGCACAGCATGAGAAATGTTCTTGTTCTACGAAGGTAGAACCCCCTTTCAACCAAATTATTAAAGTTGATTTATCGCTACATTCTGAGAAAACTAATGGTAATTTAAAAAAGAATAAAGCGAATTTTTAAAGAAATAATTTAAGAAAATAAATATTACCCTTAGCACAGCATGAGAAATGTTCTTGTTCTACGAAGGTAGAACCCCCTTTCAACCAAATTATTAAAGTTGATTTATCGCTACATTCTGAGAAAACTAATGGTAATTTAAAAAAGAATAAAGCGAATTTTTAAAGAAATAATTTAAGAAAATAAATATTACCCTTAGCACAGCATGAGAAATGTTCTTGTTCTACGAAGGTAGAACCCCCTTTCAACCAATTTATTAAAGTTGATTTATCGCTACATTCTGAGAAAACTAATGGTAATTTAAAAAAGAGTAAAGCGAATTTTTAAAGAAATAATTTAAGAAAATAAATATTACCCTTAGCACAGCATGAGAAATGTTCTTGTTCTACGAAGGTAGAACCCCCTTTCAACCAAATTATTAAAGTTGATTTATCGCTACATTCTGAGAAAACTAATGGTAATTTAAAAAAGAGTAAAGCGAATTTTTAAAGAAATAATTTAAGAAAATAAATATTACCCTTAGCACAGCATGAGAAATGTTCTTGTTCTACGAAGGTAGAACCCCCTTTCAACCAAATTATTAAAGTTGATTTATCGCTACATTCTGAGAAAACTAATGGTAATTTAAAAAAGAGTAAAGCGAATTTTTAAAGAAATAATTTAAGAAAATAAATATTACCCTTAGCACAGCATGAGAAATGTTCTTGTTCTACGAAGGTAGAACCCCCTTTCAACCAAATTATTAAAGTTGATTTATCGCTACATTCTGAGAAAACTAATGGTAATTTAAAAAAGAGTAAAGCGAATTTTTAAAGAAATAATTTAAGAAAATAAATATTACCCTTAGCACAGCATGAGAAATGTTCTTGTTCTACGAAGGTAGAACCCCCTTTCAACCAAATTATTAAAGTTGATTTATCGCTACATTCTGAGAAAACTAATGGTAATTTAAAAAAGAGTAAAGCGAATTTTTAAAGAAATAATTTAAGAAAATAAATATTACCCTTAGCACAGCATGAGAAATGTTCTTGTTCTACGAAGGTAGAACCCCCTTTCAACCAAATTATTAAAGTTGATTTATCGCTACATTCTGAGAAAACTAATGGTAATTTAAAAAAGAGTAAAGCGAATTTTTAAAGAAATAATTTAAGAAAATAAATATTACCCTTAGCACAGCATGAGAAATGTTCTTGTTCTACGAAGGTAGAACCCCCTTTCAACCAAATTATTAAAGTTGATTTATCGCTACATTCTGAGAAAACTAATGGTAATTTAAAAAAGAATAAAGCGAATTTTTAAAGAAATAATTTAAGAAAATAAATATTACCCTTAGCACAGCATGAGAAATGATCTTGTTCTACGAAGGTAGAACCCCCTTTCAACCAAATTATTAAAGTTGATTTATCGCTACATTCTGAGAAAACTAATGGTAATTTAAAAAAGAATAAAGCGAATTTTTAAAGAAATAATTAAAGAAAATAAATATTACCCTTAGCACAGCATGAGAAATGTTCTTGTTCTACGAAGGTAGAACCCCCTTTCAACCAAATTATTAAAGTTGATTTATCGCTACATTCTGAGAAAACTAATGGTAATTTAAAAAAGAGTAAAGCGAATTTTTAAAGAAATAATTTAAGAAAATAAATATTACCCTTAGCACAGCATGAGAAATGTTCTTGTTCTACGAAGGTAGAACCCCCTTTCAACCAAATTATTAAAGTTGATTTATCGCTACATTCTGAGAAAACTAATGGTAATTTAAAAAAGAATAAAGCGAATTTTTAAAGAAATAATTTAAGAAAATAAATATTACCCTTAGCACAGCATGAGAAATGTTCTTGTTCTACGAAGGTAGAACCCCCTTTCAACCAAATTATTAAAGTTGATTTATCGCTACATTCTGAGAAAACTAATGGTAATTTAAAAAAGAATAAAGCGAATTTTTAAAGAAATAATTTAAGAAAATAAATATTACCCTTAGCACAGCATGAGAAATGTTCTTGTTCTACGAAGGTAGAACCCCCTTTCAACCAATTTATTAAAGTTGATTTATCGCTACATTCTGAGAAAACTAATGGTAATTTAAAAAAGAGTAAAGCGAATTTTTAAAGAAATAATTTAAGAAAATAAATATTACCCTTAGCACAGCATGAGAAATGTTCTTGTTCTACGAAGGTAGAACCCCCTTTCAACCAAATTATTAAAGTTGATTTATCGCTACATTCTGAGAAAACTAATGGTAATTTAAAAAAGAGTAAAGCGAATTTTTAAAGAAATAATTTAAGAAAATAAATATTACCCTTAGCACAGCATGAGAAATGTTCTTGTTCTACGAAGGTAGAACCCCCTTTCAACCAAATTATTAAAGTTGATTTATCGCTACATTCTGAGAAAACTAATGGTAATTTAAAAAAGAATAAAGCGAATTTTTAAAGAAATAATTTAAGAAAATAAATATTACCCTTAGCACAGCATGAGAAATGTTCTTGTTCTACGAAGGTAGAACCCCCTTTCAACCAATTTATTAAAGTTGATTTATCGCTACATTCTGAGAAAACTAATGGTAATTTAAAAAAGAGTAAAGCGAATTTTTAAAGAAATAATTTAAGAAAATAAATATTACCCTTAGCACAGCATGAGAAATGTTCTTGTTCTACGAAGGTAGAACCCCCTTTCAACCAAATTATTAAAGTTGATTTATCGCTACATTCTGAGAAAACTAATGGTAATTTAAAAAAGAGTAAAGCGAATTTTTAAAGAAATAATTTAAGAAAATAAATATTACCCTTAGCACAGCATGAGAAATGTTCTTGTTCTACGAAGGTAGAACCCCCTTTCAACCAAATTATTAAAGTTGATTTATCGCTACATTCTGAGAAAACTAATGGTAATTTAAAAAAGAATAAAGCGAATTTTTAAAGAAATAATTTAAGAAAATAAATATTACCCTTAGCACAGCATGAGAAATGTTCTTGTTCTACGAAGGTAGAACCCCCTTTCAACCAAATTATTAAAGTTGATTTATCGCTACATTCTGAGAAAACTAATGGTAATTTAAAAAAGAATAAAGCGAATTTTTAAAGAAATAATTTAAGAAAATAAATATTACCCTTAGCACAGCATGAGAAATGTTCTTGTTCTACGAAGGTAGAACCCCCTTTCAACCAAATTATTAAAGTTGATTTATCGCTACATTCTGAGAAAACTAATGGTAATTTAAAAAAGAGTAAAGCGAATTTTTAAAGAAATAATTTAAGAAAATAAATATTACCCTTAGCACAGCATGAGAAATGTTCTTGTTCTACGAAGGTAGAACCCCCTTTCAACCAAATTATTAAAGTTGATTTATCGCTACATTCTGAGAAAACTAATGGTAATTTAAAAAAGAATAAAGCGAATTTTTAAAGAAATAATTTAAGAAAATAAATATTACCCTTAGCACAGCATGAGAAATGTTCTTGTTCTACGAAGGTAGAACCCCCTTTCAACCAAATTATTAAAGTTGATTTATCGCTACATTCTGAGAAAACTAATGGTAATTTAAAAAAGAATAAAGCGAATTTTTAAAGAAATAATTTAAGAAAATAAATATTACCCTTAGCACAGCATGAGAAATGTTCTTGTTCTACGAAGGTAGAACCCCCTTTCAACCAAATTATTAAAGTTGATTTATCGCTACATTCTGAGAAAACTAATGGTAATTTAAAAAAGAGTAAAGCGAATTTTTAAAGAAATAATTTAAGAAAATAAATATTACCCTTAGCACAGCATGAGAAATGATCTTGTTCTACGAAGGTAGAACCCCCTTTCAACCAAATTATTAAAGTTGATTTATCGCTACATTCTGAGAAAACTAATGGTAATTTAAAAAAGAGTAAAGCGAATTTTTAAAGAAATAATTTAAGAAAATAAATATTACCCTTAGCACAGCATGAGAAATGTTCTTGTTCTACGAAGGTAGAACCCCCTTTCAACCAAATTATTAAAGTTGATTTATCGCTACATTCTGAGAAAACTAATGGTAATTTAAAAAAGAGTAAAGCGAATTTTTAAGAAATAATTTAAGAAAATAAATATTACCCTTAGCACAGCATGAGAAATGTTCTTGTTCTACGAAGGTAGAACCCCCTTTCAACCAAATTATTAAAGTTGATTTATCGCTACATTCTGAGAAAACTAATGGTAATTTAAAAAAGAGTAAAGCGAATTTTTAAAGAAATAATTTAAGAAAATAAATATTACCCTTAGCACAGCATGAGAAATGTTCTTGTTCTACGAAGGTAGAACCCCCTTTCAACCAAATTATTAAAGTTGATTTATCGCTACATTCTGAGAAAACTAATGGTAATTTAAAAAAGAGTAAAGCGAATTTTTAAAGAAATAATTTAAGAAAATAAATATTACCCTTAGCACAGCATGAGAAATGTTCTTGTTCTACGAAGGTAGAACCCCCTTTCAACCAAATTATTAAAGTTGATTTATCGCTACATTCTGAGAAAACTAATGGTAATTTAAAAAAGAGTAAAGCGAATTTTTAAAGAAATAATTTAAGAAAATAAATATTACCCTTAGCACAGCATGAGAAATGTTCTTGTTCTACGAAGGTAGAACCCCCTTTCAACCAAATTAATAAAGTAGATTTATCGTTACATTCTACGAAAACTAATGGTAATTTAAAAAAGAATAAAGCGAATTTTTAAAGAAATAATCTAAGAAAATAAATATAACTTAGAGTACAGCTTGAGACACAATCCTGTTCTACGAAGGTAGAACCCCCCTTCATCCAAATTAATAAAGTAGATTTATCGTTACATTCTTGGAAAACTAATGATAATTTAAAAAAGAATAAAGCGAATTTTTAAAGAAATAATCTAAGAAAATAAATATAACTTAGAGTACAGCATGAGACACAATCTTGTTCTACGAAGGTAGAACCCCCTTCAACCAAATTAATAAAGTTGATTTATCGTTACATTCTAGGAAAACTAATGGTAATTTAAAAAAGAATAAAGGGAATTTTTAAAGAAATAATTTAAGAAAATATATATAACTTATAGCACAGAATGGGACACCATCTTATTCTACGAAGGTAGAACCCCCCCTTCATCCAAATTAATAAAGTAGATTTATCGTTACATTCTAGGAAAACTAATGATAATTTAAAAAAGAATAAAGCGAATTTTTAAAGAAATAATCTAAGAAAATAAATATAACTTAGAGTACAGCATGAGACACAATCTTGTTCTACGAAGGTAGAACCCCCTTCAACCAAATTAATAAAGTTGATTTATCGTTACATTCTGGGAAAACTAATGGTAATTTAAAAAAGAATAAAGCGAATTTTTAAAGAAATAATCTAAGAAAATAAATATAACTTAGAGTACAGCATGAGACACAATCTTGTTCTACGAAGGTAGAACCCCCTTCAACCAAATTAATAAAGTTGATTTATCGTTACATTCTAGGAAAACTAATGGTAATTTAAAAAAGAATAAAGCGAATTTTTAAAGAATTAATCTAAGAAAATAAATATAACTTATAGCACACTATGAAATACAATCTTGTTCTACGAAGGTAGAATCCCCAAATTAATAGATTTGATTTATCGTTACATTTTAGGAAAACTAATGGTAATTTAAAAAAGAATAAAGCTAATTTTTAAAGAAATAATTTAAGAAAATAAATATAACTTACAGCACACCATGAAATACGTTCTTGTTCTACGAAGGTAGATCCCCACCCCCTTTAAATAAATTAATAAAGTTGATTTATCGCTACATTATAGGAAAACTAATGGTAATTTTTAAAGGAGTAAAATGAATTTTTAAAGAAATAATTTACGAAAATAAATATAACTTATAGCACAGCATGAGACACGTTCTTGTTCTACGAAGGTAGAACCCCCAAATTAATAGATTTGATTTATCGTTAAATTTTAGGAAAACTAATGGTAATTTAAAAAAGAATAAAGCTAATTTTTAAAGAAATAATTTAAGAAAATAAATATAACTTACAGCACACCATGAAATACGTTCTTGTTCTACGAAGGTAGATCCCCACCCCCTTTAAATAAATTAATAAAGTTGATTTATCGCTACATTATAGGAAAACTAATGGTAATTTTTAAAGGAGTAAAATGAATTTTTAAAGAAATAATTTACGAAAATAAATATAACTTATAGCACAGCATGAGACACGTTCTTGTTCTACGAAGGTAGAACCCCCAAATTAATAGATTTGATTTATCGTTAAATTTTAGGAAAACTAATGGTAATTTAAAAAAGAATAAAGCTAATTTTTAAAGAAATAATTTAAGAAAATAAATATAACTTACAGCACACCATGAAATACGTTCTTGTTCTACGAAGGTAGATCCCCACCCCCTTTAAATAAATTAATAAAGTTGATTTATCGCTACATTATAGGAAAACTAATGGTAATTTTTAAAGGAGTAAAATGAATTTTTAAAGAAATAATTTACGAAAATAAATATAACTTATAGCACAGCATGAGACACGTTCTTGTTCTACGAAGGTAGAATCCCCAAATTAATAGATTTGATTTATCGTTAAATTTTAGGAAAACTAATGGTAATTTAAAAAAGAATAAAGCTAATTTTTAAAGAAATAATTTAAGAAAATAAATATAACTTACAGCACACCATGAAATACGATCTTGTTCTACGATGGTAGATCCATCCCTAATGGAAATAAAAAAGGAGGTTAAACTATACATTCCAGGAAAGCTATTGGTTATTAAAAAAGTTTAAAGAGAATTTTCAAAAAATAATTTAAGAAAATAAATATAAACAATAGCACAGCATGAGACAACATTTTGTTCTACGAAGGTAGATCCATCCTTAACTGAAATAAAAAAAGGTGATTTAACACAATCTTATTCTACGGAGGTAGAACCCCCTTCAACCAAATTAATAAAGTTGATTTATCATTACATTCCAGGAAACTAACGGTTATTCAAAAAAGATTAAAGTGAATTTAAAAAAAAATTATTTAAGAAAATAAATATAACTTATAGCACAGCATGAGACACGTTCTTGTTCTCTGAAGTTAGTACCCCCCCCCCCCTTTAACCGAAATAATAAAGTTTATTTATAGCTACATTCTAGGAAAACTAATGGTAATTTGAAAAAGAATTAGGGCGAATTTTTAAAGAAATAGTTTAAGAAAATAATTATATCTAATTTAAGAAGGGTTGAATTAGAACTACTCTCAACTGATATAATAAAGATGTGTTTTCGCTGCACTCCATTGACATGAAAGGTAATTTGAATCTGTCTGTAGATTAATTTTACGAGCTTATATCTAATAAAATAAACCTTGTGAATATAATATGATTCGGTTTTACAACATTGTAATTTTAATACCAAGGTAATAACTAAAGTAAACATACCATCAACCTATGTAGTAGATGTTCATCCCCTAAAATCGTTTGTCATACATGGTCATTCAAAATGATAACATGACATTCAGGACAATAATTTTCATAAATACACTATGTTTATACTTAAGAGGTAAGGAGTTTGGTTTGATATTCTTCGGTGTTGACCTACCAACAAGGTTCTACTGAGTAAAAGCTAGTGCATTGGTACTTTATACTCGATTTTCTAAAACCATACTATTTCACAACATTTTTTCCTATATACTACACTCGGTAAATGGTTTTATCCTCAAAATTATTTTTATAAGTTTATTCTAAGCATAAATTATGTTTTTATATGGACTTTATTATATTGTTAATAATTATTACAAATGAATTTCTTAATATTTCCAGTTGAATATTATTTTCCTTGCGTTATGATAGCTCTTCAATTTCCCAAATCACTTATCACCCTATTCAAACATTAACGTGTCAATTAAAAAAATCAACATTTGTATTTTTTACAAAATAAATAATGTATTTAACATTACATTGAAACTAATTTATGCATTTTGTTAATATTTATCAGCATTTTGTTTATTAAATATGAGAACAATTTCAACATAGGGAATCTATTACTGGCAGTATATTTGCAACATCTAAATCATTCAGTAAGTGCTGGATATGTCAAAAGTATTTACTCACTGTCAAGTCATATTTTCCATGTCTAAGATGCATTTACCGTCTACTGTTCTATTTGATCAGATGGAACTTGAACAACCTCAACGTTTGACAAATTGTTTATTACTTTAAATGCAACTATATACTTTGAATTTAGAAGATTTGATCTTTACGTTCAATTTAATGTGAATTTTTAACATTAAGATTGTTATTTTCAAAGCTTCCAAGAATGCATGCTATATGGTCGAGATGCAAACCTTCATAAATAATACCCTGAATGTTAAATTAATTTTAGCTTGAGTAATAGCGAATTTTAAAACCTTCGAATGAAAGATATACTTGACGAAGTCAGACCGTCTTATAAAATCTAACTGCAGAGATGGAAACTCCATCATTGCCTTCAAAGCAATCCAGACCAAAGGAAAGATGGGAAAGGCCATTCTGGTAAGTCAGAAATATTTTATGGTGTAAAAGACCATAAGGAACTAATTTTGTATGTAATGTTTTTAATATTTGATTAACGGAAACAAATTCAGGGCTGATAAAAGCTTGAATTTTTCATTACTGTTACTTCTTTGCAACAGTTGCAATAGCAAATCCATGGTGATACAAGATGTTTCAAAAGATAGAAAAGTACTCCATGCCAATACCTTTATTTACTTTAAAATTGAAGAAAAGTTAAGGTAATTAATCCGGAAGCTACCACTATCTAGACTTTTGCAATCTTAGTTTTCCTATAGACATTCTGAAAGCGTTACACATTCTACCAGTCTGGTTGACGGGATTTCCAACTGGTTGGTTTTGAAGCTTCTGCTTCCATGTCTAAATTACTGGACAAACTATAAAAAATGAAGGGCACAAGACATTTGTAATAAATGTATCGGAGTTTTAATCCCAGGTGTTGCTTTTGTCGGGTATTTTTACAATAAAAAAAAAATTTTCGAACTAATTACAAATGTGAAAGGTTTATAATAATAACTTGGATTTGCACTTGATTTGTGAGATCAATATAATACTATAGCATAATTTTTGCAAAAAACAATAGATCTCAATACATTCTCACAAAATGCTTAATATCTTCATCCTGTTTTGTCAATTCTTTTCCCATCAACAACCGTAAATATTAAACGAGTTCAGTCCACACTAGTTTAATAATACATAGAGGTTAGTATCGACGACGACGCAACGTTCCCAATCACTGATGGAGGAGACAAAGTCGGCGAAACAAGTCTGTACGTATTAATAAAGTAGTGTGTAATGAGAATTGAAGTGAACTCTTATTATTTACCGTTGTGAATTTGTCTCGTAAGCTTTGTCTCTAATTAACTTAATCTTGCCAACGTTAGTTGGTATATAAAATAAATATATGTTAGCGTAGCGTAATTGAATTAATAATTAAATACACTTCCTCCAAATTTTGACAGGTTTCCTTGACGATTGACAAATAGTAGTCGCGACATTTAAAACATAAATATGTTGTGTGAAATTGAGTTTTAGTACTTCTATGACACTTGTCTTTGATAAACAAACTATTAACTCTCATGGAGTTCTGCTTCCTTCAAATCATGCTCCTCCCCTCTCTATTTGAGCAGCAGATTTCATGTTTTTATTCCTTACACATTTTAACATTGTGAAAAACGAATCGACAACATAGTTTCTCCGATAGGGCGTAAGTCTCTCCTGTACAAGTGGCATATTACCCCCTCCCCTTGTCTCAGTTCCTCCCGAAAGCAACCCATTCTGTCAGGAATTTATGTCTGAGAGCATTGAAACGTCCAATTCTATAAAACCAAAGCCAGATTATATACACGTTCATTGTTTGATCAAATAAGTTATAAGCATATACGCACATTGAAAATTTGTGCAGTCGATGTTATAGTCACGTGTATATAATTAATACTTGATTCTAAAATATATTCATCAAAGTACAGTTTGCCAAGGCCTCGTCACCTCTCAGCTCCTACAGCTGGTGTTTTAAGATAAACAGTTTGTTGTCTCTAAGTAAATTTCAATTTTAAAAACTGTTCTACATGACGCCTGTAAGTCATTATTTTCTCTTTACTCTTTACAATTTTACGATTTTATTCTTTTTATTCACCATTTTGTCAATCGTATAATATTATTTACAATAGGATACGATTGTTTCAACGAGCTTTAAAATTATTTTTGACTCGTTAAGGTCGCCTTATTTTTATTTATTTCTGATTTTACTAAAATATTGTTCTCCTTTCAGGGTTACTTCGCAATCCTTTTGCTTGTGTCCGTTGCTAACATAAAGGCATCGGCTGGTGTTGGCTATGGTGTAGGATATGGTGAAGGTTCGGGCAACGGCGCTGTTGGAACCGGATACGGCAGTGGCTATGGCTCCGGGGGTGACGATAGTGGAGAAGGAGAAGGTGTTGGAATCGGAATTGGAACAGGAGCAGGAGGAAGTGGAACAGGATATGGTGTAGGATATGGTTCTGGCAGCGGCAAAGAAGGCTCTGGTTCTGGCTATGGAGCAGGATATGGTACTGGTAGTGGTAAAGACGGATATGGTTCTGGTTATGGTGCTGGATATGGTACTGGCAGTGGTAAAGATGGGTCTGGGGCTGGTTATGGTGCTGGATATGGTACTGGCAGTGGTAAAGATGGGTCTGGGGCCGGTTATGGTGCTGGATATGGTTCTGGCAGCAGTAAAGGAGGTTCTAATATTGGTTACGGTACTGGATATGGTACAGGCAGTGGTAAAGACGCATCTGGTTCTGGATATGGCTCTGGATATGGTTCTGGCAGCAGTAAAGGAGGTTCTAGTACTGGTTTCGGTACTGGTTATGGTACTGGCAGCGGTAAAGAAGGCTCTGGTTCTGGCTATGGAGCAGGATATGGTACTGGTAGTGGTAAAGAAGGGTCTGGGGCTGGTTATGGTACTGGATATGGTAGTGGCAGTGGTAAGGACGGATCTGGTTCTGGCTATGGCGCTGGATTTGGTACTGGCAGCGGTAAAGAAGGGTCTGGGGCTGGTTATGGTGCTGGATATGGTACTGGTAATGGTAAAGACGGATCTGGATCTGGCTATGGGTCTGGATATGGTTCTGGCAGTAGTAAAAGAGAATCTAGTTCTGGTTACGGTTCTGGATATGGTACTGGTGGCGGAAAACAAGGTTCCAGTTCTGGTTACGGTGCTGGATATGGAACTGGTTCTGGTAAAAAAGGCGTTGGCTCTGGATATGGTGCTGGATTTGGTTCTGGCAGTGGTAACGAAGATTCGGGTTCTGGCTATGGCGAAGGATATGGCTCTGGTAAAGAAGATTATAGTTCAGGATCTGGGGCTGAATTAGGAGCCAGTAAGAGAAGTTCAGGCCCCGTATCTGGTTCAGACAGTGCTACTAGTAAATTAAGCACTACTTCCAATTTAGGTAGTACTAAAGTAAGCTCTGGTTCCAGCTACGGTGCGGGATATGACTCTGGTACTAGTTTGAAAGGGACTGGTTCTGGCTATGGTGGCGGATACGGTTCTGGATCTGGAAAAGAGAGCTCAGGTTCCGGCTACGGTGTAGGATATGGTTCTGGTGCTGGAAATGATGGTTCTGGTTATGGTGCCGGATATGGTTCTGGATCTGGAAAAGGTGGTTCTGGTTTTGGTACCGGATTTGGTTCTGGATCTGGAAAAGATGTTTCTGGTTATGGTGCCGGATACGGTTCTGGGTCTGGAAAAGGTGGTTCTGGTTATGGTGCGGGATATGGTTCTGGATCTGGGAAAGATGGTTCTGGTTATGGTGCAGGATATGGATCTGGTTCTGGAAAAGAGAGCTCTGGTTCCGGCTACGGTGCAGGATATGGCTCTGGCGCAGGAAATGGTGGATCTGGTTCTGGCTATGGTGCTGGATACGGTTCTGGATCTGGAAACGATGCTTCTGGTTCTGGTTATGGTGTAGGATATGGCTCTGGCGCAGGAAATGAAGGTACTGGTTTTGGTGCCGGATATGGTTCTGGAACTGGGAAAAGTGGTTCTGGTTATGGTGCAGGTTATGGATCTGGTTTTGGAAAAGAAGGCTCTGGTTCCGGCTACGGTGTAGGATTTGGTTCTGGCTCTGGAAATGGTGGATCTGGTACTGGCTATGGTGTAGGATATGGTTCCGGATCTGGAAACGATGGCTCTGGTACTGGCTATGGTGTAGGATATGGTTCTGGATCTGGAAACGATGGCTCTGGTACTGGCTATGGTGTAGGATATGGTTCTGGCTCTGGATAATTAATGTAAAATATATTTAATAAACATTTTTATGTTTCAATTGCTAATAACGTTTATGTTTTGTAAAGTAAAATGTAATCCACATTTAGGAAAATGTTTTGAGTTGGTGTCGTGAGGCCATAACGTAAATTAGCCAAACGAATAGTGTAATTCATTTATTATATAGATTATTTCTATGTACCCAATGTATCCATTTATAACATCTTATATTAGATAACAGACCTACATTTATTCTACCTTTGATATACACAATTTATAATGTGAAAGTACAAGTAACGATTCTGAAGTCTTTAGTAATCCTATAATCCGCAGTTCGTTATTACTTATTGAAAGTATTAGTTGAGTTGAAACTACTCTTAACTCGAAAGAAAACCCATCCAAAATACAAATACAAATAACGTATAAAATGCTTTCTTGAAATATACTCATTTACCAACAACGTCAATACAACTCGAAATAGAACTTCATTTATACGAGAATAAAATTACGAGTGGATAAACTTATATTGACAAGAAAGATCGCTTAAAACATGATGCCAGAGTAACATGAACCTGCTTACCATGAGACAAGTCTGCTTCCGTAGCGCTAGACTTGGACTCTCTCATAAGATCTCTCATGAACTTAATATTGTCTGACACTAATCAAGGGCTCTATTTGACATCTGTCTCGTAACGTTTAACATCGATACTATATTACAGTTTTCGATTCAGGTGAGGTTAACAATGTCTGACACTAATCAAGGGCTCTATTTGACATCTGTCTCGTAACGTTTAACATCGATAATATATTACAGTTTTCGATTCAGGTGAGGTTAACAATGTCTGACACTAATCAAGGGCTCTATTTGACATCTGTCTCGTAACGTTTAACATCGATACTATATTACAGTTTTCGATTCAGGTGAGGTTAACAATGTCTGACACTAATCAAGGGCTCTATTTGACATCTGTCTCGTAACGTTTAACATCGATACTATATTACAGTTTTCGATTCAGGTGAGGTTAACAATGTCTGACACTAATCAAGGGCTCTATTTGACATCTGTCTCGTAACGTTTAACATCGATACTATATTACAGTTTTCGATTCAGGTGAGGTTAACAATGTCTGACACTAATCAAGGGCTCTATTTGACATCTGTCTCGTAACGTTTAACATCGATACTATGTTACAGTTTTCGATTCAGGTGAGGTTAACAATGTCTGACACTAATCAAGGGCTCTATTTGACATCTGTCTCGTAACGTTTAACATCGATACTATATTACAGTTTTCGATTCAGTTGAGGTTAACAATGTCTGACACTAATCAAGAGCTCTATTTGACATCTGTCTCGTAACGTTAAACATCGATACTATGTTACAGCTTTCGATAAGGTGAGCTTAATATTGTCTGACACTAATCAAGGGCTCTATTTGACATCTGTCTCGTAACGTTTAACATCGATACTATGTTACAGCTTTCGATAAGGAGAGCTTAATATTGTCTGACACTAATCAAGGGCTCTAATTGACATCTGTCTCGTAACGTTTAACATCGATACTATAATACAGCTTTCGATAAGGTGAGCTTAATATTGTCTGACACTAATCAAGGGCTCTATTTGACATCTGTCTCGTAACGTTTAACATCGATACTATGTTACAGCTTTCGATAAGGTGAGCTTAATATTGTCTGACACTAATCAAGGGCTCTATTTGACATCTGTCTCGTAACGTTTAACATCGATACTATGTTACAGCTTTCGATAAGGTGAGCATAATATTGTCTGACACTAATCAAGGGCTCTATTTGACATCTGTCTCGGAACGTTAAACATCGATACTATGTTACAGCTTTCGATAAGGTGAGCTTAATATTGTCTGACACTAATCAAGGGCTCTATTTGACATCTGTCTCGTAACGTTTAACATCGATACTATGTTACAGTTTTCGATTCAGGTGAGGTTAATATTGTCTGACACTAATCAAGGGCTCTATTTGACATCTGTCTCGGAACGTTAAACATCGATACTATGTTACAGCTTTCGATAAGGTGAGCTTAATATAGTCTGACACTAATCAAGAGCTCTATTTGACACCTGTCTCGTAACGTTTAACATCGATACTATATTACAGTTTTCGATTCAGGTGAGGTTAATATTGTCTGACACTAATCAAGGGCTCTATTTGACATCTGTCTCGTAACGTTTAACATCGATACTATATTACAGCTTTCGATAAGCTGAGCTTAATAATGTCTGACACTAATCAAGGGCTCTATTTGACATCTGTCTCGTAACGTTTAACATCGATACTATATTACAGTTTTCGATTCAGGTGACGTTAATATAGTCTGACACTAATCAAGAGCTCTATTTGACACCTGTCTCGTAACGTTTAATATCGATACTATATTACAGTTTTCGATTCAGGTGAGGTTAACAATGTCTGACACTAATCAAGAGCTCTATTTGACATCTGTCTCGTAACGTTAAACATCGATACTATGTTACAGCTTTCGATAAGCTGAGCTTAATAATGTCTGACACTAATCAAGAGCTCTATTTGACACCTGTCTCGTAACGTTTAATATCGATACTATATTACAGTTTTCGATTCAGGTGAGGTTAACAATGTCTGACACTAATCAAGAGCTCTATTTGACATCTGTCTCGTAACGTTAAACATCGATACTAAATTACAGCTTTCGATAAGCTGAGCTTAATAATGTCTGACACTAATCAAGAGCTCTATTTGACACCTTTCTCGTAACGTTTAACATCGATACTATATTACAGTTTTCGTTTCAGGTGAGGTTAACAATGTCTGACACTAATCAAGAGCTCTATTTGACATCTGTCTCGTAACGTTAAACATCGATACTATGTTACAGCTTTCGATAAGGTGAGCTTAATATTGTCTGACACTAATCAAGGGCTCTATTTGACATCTGTCTCGTAACGTTTAACATCGATACTATGTTACAGTTTTCGATTCAGGTGAGGTTAATATTGTCTGACACTAATCAAGGGCTCTATTTGACATGTCTCGTAACGTTTAACATCGATACTATATTACAGCTTTCGATAAGCTGAGCTTAATAATGTCTGACACTAATCAAGGGCTCTATTTGACATCTGTCTCGTAACGTTAAACATCGATACTATGTTACAGCTTTCGATAAGGTGAGCTTAATATTGTCTGACACTAATCAAGGGCTCTAATTGACATCTGTCTCGTAACGTTTAACATCGATACTATATTACAGTTTTCGATTCAGGTGAGGTTAATATAGTCTGACACTAATCAAGAGCTCTATTTAACATCTGTCTCGTAATGTTAAACATCGATACTAAATTACAGCTTTCGATAAGCTGAGCTTAATAATGTCTGACACTAATCAAGGGCTCTAATTGACATCTGTCTCGTAACGTTTATCATCGATACTATATTACAGCTTTCGATAAGGTGAGCTTAATATTGTCTGACACTAATCAAGGGCTCTATTTGACATCTGTCTCGTAACGTTTAACATCGATACTATATTACAGTTTTCGATTCAGGTGAGGTTAATATAGTCTGACACTAATCAAGAACTCTATTTGACATCTGTCTCGTAACGTTTAACATCGATACTATATTACAGTTTTCGATTCAGGTGAGGTTAATATTGTCTGACACTAATCAAGGGCTCTATTTGACATCTGTCTCGTAACGTTTAACATCGATACTATATTACAGCTTTCGATAAGCTGAGCTTAATAATGTCTGACACTAATCAAGGGCTCTATTTGACATCTGTCTCGTAACGTTTAACATCGATACTATATTACAGTTTTCGATTCAGGTGAGGTTAATATAGTCTGACACTAATCAAGAGCTCTATTTGACATCTGTCTCGTAACGTTTAACATCGATACTATATTACAGCTTTCGATTCAGGTGAGGTTAATATTGTCTGACACTAATCAAGGGCTCTATTTGACATCTGTCTCGTAACGTTTAACATCGATACTATATTACAGCTTTCGATAAGCTGAGCTTAATAATGTCTGACACTAATCAAGGGCTCTATTTGACATCTGTCTCGTAACGTTTAACATCGATACTATATTACAGTTTTCGATTCAGGTGACGTTAATATAGTCTGACACTAATCAAGAGCTCTATTTGACACCTGTCTCGTAACGTTTAATATCGATACTATATTACAGTTTTCGATTCAGGTGAGGTTAACAATGTCTGACACTAATCAAGAGCTCTATTTGACATCTGTCTCGTAACGTTAAACATCGATACTATGTTACAGCTTTCGATAAGCTGAGCTTAATAATGTCTGACACTAATCAAGAGCTCTATTTGACACCTGTCTCGTAACGTTTAACATCGATACTATATTACAGTTTTCGATTCAGGTGAGGTTAACAATGTCTGACACTAATCAAGAGCTCTATTTGACATCTGTCTCGTAACGTTAAACATCGATACTAAATTACAGCTTTCGATAAGCTGAGCTTAATAATGTCTGACACTAATCAAGAGCTCTATTTGACACCTTTCTCGCAACGTTTAACATCGATACTATATTACAGTTTTCGATTCAGGTGAGGTTAACAATGTCTGACACTAATCAAGAGCTCTATTTGACATCTGTCTCGTAACGTTAAACATCGATACTATGTTACAGCTTTCGATAAGGTGAGCTTAATATTGTCTGACACTAATCAAGGGCTCTATTTGACATCTGTCTCGTAACGTTTAACATCGATACTATGTTACAGTTTTCGATTCAGGTGAGGTTAATATTGTCTGACACTAATCAAGGGCTCTATTTGACATGTCTCGTAACGTTTAACATCGATACTATATTACAGCTTTCGATAAGCTGAGCTTAATAATGTCTGACACTAATCAAGGGCTCTATTTGACATCTGTCTCGTAACGTTAAACATCGATACTATGTTACAGCTTTCGATAAGGTGAGCTTAATATTGTCTGACACTAATCAAGGGCTCTAATTGACATCTGTCTCGTAACGTTTAACATCGATACTATATTACAGTTTTCGATTCAGGTGAGGTTAATATAGTCTGACACTAATCAAGAGCTCTATTTAACATCTGTCTCGTAATGTTAAACATCGATACTAAATTACAGCTTTCGATAAGCTGAGCTTAATAATGTCTGACACTAATCAAGGGCTCTAATTGACATCTGTCTCGTAACGTTTAACATCGATACTATATTACAGTTTTCGATTCAGGTGAGGTTAATATAGTCTGACACTAATCAAGAGCTCTATTTGACACCTGTCTCGTAACGTTTAACATCGATACTATATTACAGTTTTCGATTCAGGTGAGGTTAATATTGTCTGACACTAATCAAGGGCTCTATTTGACATCTGTCTCGTAACGTTTAACATCGATACTATATTACAGCTTTCGATAAGCTGAGCTTAATAATGTCTGACACTAATCAAGGGCTCTATTTGACATCTGTCTCGTAACGTTTAACATCGATACTATATTACAGTTTTCGATTCAGGTGAGGTTAATATAGTCTGACACTAATCAAGAGCTCTATTTGACATCTGTCTCGTAACGTTTAACATCGATACTATATTACAGCTTTCGATTCAGGTGAGGTTAATATTGTCTGACACTAATCAAGGGCTCTATTTGACATCTGTCTCGTAACGTTTAACATCGATACTATATTACAGCTTTCGATTCAGGTGAGGTTAATATAGTCTGACACTAATCAAGAGCTCTATTTGACATCTGTCTCGTAACGTTTAACATCGATACTATATTACAGTTTTCGATTCAGGTGAGGTTAATATTATCTGACACTAATCAAGGGCTCTATTTGACATCTGTCTCGTAACGTTTAACATCGATACTATATTACAGCTTTCGATAAGGTGAGCTTAATATTGTCTGACACTAATCAAGGGCACTATTTGACATCTGTCTCGTAACGTTTAACATCGATACTATATTACAGTTTTCGATTCAGGTGAGGTTAATATAGTCTGACACTAATCAAGAGCTCTATTTAACATCTGTCTCGTAATGTTAAACATCGATACTAAATTACAGCTTTCGATAAGCTGAGCTTAATAATGTCTGACACTAATCAAGGGCTCTAATTGACATCTGTCTCGTAACGTTTATCATCGATACTATATTACAGCTTTCGATAAGGTGAGCTTAATATTGTCTGACACTAATCAAGGGCTCTATTTGACATCTGTCTCGTAACGTTTAACATCGATACTATATTACAGTTTTCGATTCAGGTGAGGTTAATATAGTCTGACACTAATCAAGAGCTCTATTTGACACCTGTCTCGTAACGTTTAACATCGATACTATATTACAGTTTTCGATTCAGGTGAGGTTAATATAGTCTGACACTAATCAAGAGCTCTATTTGACATCTGTCTCGTAACGTTTAACATCGATACTATATTACAGCTTTCGATTCAGGTGAGGTTAATATTGTCTGACACTAATCAAGGGCTCTATTTGACATCTGTCTCGTAACGTTTAACATCGATACTATATTACAGCTTTCGATAAGCTGAGCTTAATAATGTCTGACACTAATCAAGGGCTCTATTTGACATCTGTCTCGTAACGTTTAACATCGATACTATATTACAGTTTTCGATTCAGGTGACGTTAATATAGTCTGACACTAATCAAGAGCTCTATTTGACACCTGTCTCGTAACGTTTAATATCGATACTATATTACAGTTTTCGATTCAGGTGAGGTTAACAATGTCTGACACTAATCAAGAGCTCTATTTGACATCTGTCTCGTAACGTTAAACATCGATACTATGTTACAGCTTTCGATAAGCTGAGCTTAATAATGTCTGACACTAATCAAGAGCTCTATTTGACACCTGTCTCGTAACGTTTAACATCGATACTATATTACAGTTTTCGATTCAGGTGAGGTTAACAATGTCTGACACTAATCAAGAGCTCTATTTGACATCTGTCTCGTAACGTTAAACATCGATACTAAATTACAGCTTTCGATAAGCTGAGCTTAATAATGTCTGACACTAATCAAGAGCTCTATTTGACACCTTTCTCGCAACGTTTAACATCGATACTATATTACAGTTTTCGATTCAGGTGAGGTTAACAATGTCTGACACTAATCAAGAGCTCTATTTGACATCTGTCTCGTAACGTTAAACATCGATACTATGTTACAGCTTTCGATAAGGTGAGCTTAATATTGTCTGACACTAATCAAGGGCTCTATTTGACATCTGTCTCGTAACGTTTAACATCGATACTATGTTACAGTTTTCGATTCAGGTGAGGTTAATATTGTCTGACACTAATCAAGGGCTCTATTTGACATGTCTCGTAACGTTTAACATCGATACTATATTACAGCTTTCGATAAGCTGAGCTTAATAATGTCTGACACTAATCAAGGGCTCTATTTGACATCTGTCTCGTAACGTTAAACATCGATACTATGTTACAGCTTTCGATAAGGTGAGCTTAATATTGTCTGACACTAATCAAGGGCTCTAATTGACATCTGTCTCGTAACGTTTAACATCGATACTATATTACAGTTTTCGATTCAGGTGAGGTTAATATAGTCTGACACTAATCAAGAGCTCTATTTAACATCTGTCTCGTAATGTTAAACATCGATACTAAATTACAGCTTTCGATAAGCTGAGCTTAATAATGTCTGACACTAATCAAGGGCTCTAATTGACATCTGTCTCGTAACGTTTAACATCGATACTATATTACAGTTTTCGATTCAGGTGAGGTTAATATAGTCTGACACTAATCAAGAGCTCTATTTGACACCTGTCTCGTAACGTTTAACATCGATACTACATTACAGTTTTCGATTCAGGTGAGGTTAATATTGTCTGACACTAATCAAGGGCTCTATTTGACATCTGTCTCGTAACGTTTAACATCGATACTATATTACAGCTTTCGATAAGCTGAGCTTAATAATGTCTGACACTAATCAAGGGCTCTATTTGACATCTGTCTCGTAACGTTTAACATCGATACTATATTACAGTTTTCGATTCAGGTGAGGTTAATATAGTCTGACACTAATCAAGAGCTCTATTTGACATCTGTCTCGTAACGTTTAACATCGATACTATATTACAGCTTTCGATTCAGGTGAGGTTAATATTGTCTGACACTAATCAAGGGCTCTATTTGACATCTGTCTCGTAACGTTTAACATCGATACTATATTACAGCTTTCGATTCAGGTGAGGTTAATATAGTCTGACACTAATCAAGAGCTCTATTTGACATCTGTCTCGTAACGTTTAACATCGATACTATATTACAGTTTTCGATTCAGGTGAGGTTAATATTGTCTGACACTAATCAAGGGCTCTATTTGACATCTGTCTCGTAACGTTTAACATCGATACTATATTACAGCTTTCGATAAGGTGAGCTTAATATTGTCTGACACTAATCAAGGGCTCTATTTGACATCTGTCTCGTAACGTTTAACATCGATACTATATTACAGTTTTCGATTCAGGTGAGGTTAATATAGTCTGACACTAATCAAGAGCTCTATTTAACATCTGTCTCGTAATGTTAAACATCGATACTAAATTACAGCTTTCGATAAGCTGAGCTTAATAATGTCTGACACTAATCAAGGGCTCTAATTGACATCTGTCTCGTAACGTTTATCATCGATACTATATTACAGCTTTCGATAAGGTGAGCTTAATATTGTCTGACACTAATCAAGGGCTCTATTTGACATCTGTCTCGTAACGTTTAACATCGATACTATATTACAGTTTTCGATTCAGGTGAGGTTAATATAGTCTGACACTAATCAAGAGCTCTATTTGACACCTGTCTCGTAACGTTTAACATCGATACTATATTACAGTTTTCGATTCAGGTGAGGTTAATATTGTCTGACACTAATCAAGGGCTCTATTTGACATCTGTCTCGTAACGTTTAACATCGATACTATATTACAGCTTTCGATAAGCTGAGCTTAATAATGTCTGACACTAATCATGGGCTCTATTTGACACCTGTCTCGTAACGTTAAACATCGATACTATTTTACAGTTTTCGATTCAGATGAGCGAATAATGTCTGAAAAAAATTAAGTCCTTCATGTGACATGTGTCTTTTGATCTTAAACATAAACTATAAATTGCACCTTTCAATGCATACAACCAGAAAAATATCTGGCATTGATAATGGCCTTTAAACGATACGTTTCTTTTATCGGTCAACCTAGACATTACGTCACATTTTTCGACCAAGATGCTCTGAAAAATACCTTGCTTAACCAAGGGTTTCCATCTGACTATATCTCGTCACGATAAACACAGACTTAAGCTTACAAGATGTGGTGATTATATCTGGTAATGATCCAGGCCTTCATGGGGCATGTTTTATAACGTAAACCTAGACATTAGGTCACATTTTTCGACCAAGATGCTCTGAATAATACCTGGCTTAACCAAGGGTTTCCATCTGACTATATCTCGTCACGATAAACACAGACTTAAGCTTACAAGATGTGCTGATTATATCTGGTAATGATCAAGGCCTTCATGGGGCATGTTTTATAACGTAAACCTAGACACTAGGTCACATTTTTCGACCAAGATGCTCTGAATGTTACCTTGCTTAACCAAGGCCTTCCATCTGACTATATCTCGTCACGATAAACACAGACTTAAGCTTACAAAATGTGGTGATTATATCTGATAATGATCAAGGCCTTCATGGGGCATGTTTTATAACGTAAACCTAGACACTAGGTCACATTTTTCGACCAAGATGCTCTGAATGTTACCTTGCTTAACCAAGGCCTTCCATCTGACTATATCTCGTCACGATAAACACAGACTTAAGCTTACAAGATGTGCTGATTATATCTGGTAATGATCAAGGCCTTCATGGGGCATGTTTTATAACGTAAACCTAGACATTAGGTCACATTTTTCGACCAAGATATTCTGAATAATACCTTGCTTAACCAAGGGTTTCCATCTGACTATATCTCGTCACGATAAACACAGACTTAAGCTTACAAAATGTGGTGATTATATCTGATAATGATCAAGGCCTTCATGGGGCATGTTTTATAACGTAAACCTAGACATTAGGTCACATTTTTCGACCAAGATGCTCTGAATAATACCTTGCTTAACGAAGGCCTTCCATCTGACTATATCTCGTCACGATAAACACAGACTTAAGCTTACAAAATGTGGTGATTATATCTGATAATGATCAAGGCCTTCATGGGGCATGTTTTATAACGTAAACCTAGACATTAGGTCACATTTTTCGACCAAGATGCTCTGAATAATACCTTGCTTAACCAAGGGTTTCCATCTGACTATATCTCGTCACGATAAACACAGACTTAAGCTTACAAGATGTGGTGATTATATCTGGTAATGATCAAGGCCTTCATGGGGCATGTTTTATAACGTAAACCTAGACATTAGGTCACATTTTTCGACCAAGATGCTCTGAATAATACCTTGCTTAACCAAGGGTTTCCATCTGACTATATCTCGTCACGATAAACACAGACTTAAGCTTACAAGATGTGCTGATTATATCTGGTAATGATCAAGGCCTTCATGGGGCATGTTTTATAACGTAAACCTAGACATTAGGTCACATTTTTCGACCAAGATGCTCTGAATGTTACCTTGCTTAACCAAGGCCTTCCATCTGACTATATCTCGTCACGATAAACACAGACTTAAGCTTACAAAATGTGGTGATTATATCTGATAATGATCAAGGCCTTCATGGGGCATGTTTTATAACGTAAACCTAGACATTAGGTCACATTTTTCGACCAAGATGCTCTGAATAATACCTTGCTTAACCAAGGGTTTCCATCTGACTATATCTCGTCACGATAAACACAGACTTAAGCTTACAAGATGTGGTGATTATATCTGGTAATGATCAAGGCCTTCATGGGACATGTTTTATAACGTAAACCTAGGCATTAGGTCAAATTTTTCGACCAAGATGCTCTGAATAATACCTTGCTTAACCAAGGGTTTCCATCTGACTATATCTCGTCACGATAAACACAGACTTAAGCTTACAAGATCAGGTGATTATATCTAATAATGATCAAGGCATTCATCTGACGTGTGTCTTATAACGGTTAACCTAGACATTACGTCACATTTTTCGACCAAGATGCTCTGAATAATACCTTGCTTAACCAAGGGTTTCCATCTGACTATATCTCGTCACGATAAACACAGACTTAAGCTTAAGAGATCAGGTGATTATATCTAATAATGATCAAGGCATTCATCTGACGTGTGTCTTATAACGGTTAACCTAGACATTACGTCACATTTTTCGACCAAGATGCTCTGAATGTTACCTTGCTTAACCAAGGGTTTCCATCTGACTATATCTCGTTACGATAAACACAGACTTAAGCTTACAAGATCAGGTGATTATATCTAATAATGATCAAGGCATTCATCTGACGTGTGTCTTATAACGGTTAACCTAGACATTACGTCACATTTTTCGACCAAGATGCTCTGAATAATACCTTGCTTAACCAAGGGTTTCCATCTGACTATATCTCGTCACGATAAACACAGACTTAAGCTTACAAGATGTGCTGATTATATCTAATAATGATCAAGGCATTCATCTGACGTGTGTCTTATAACGGTTAACCTAGACATTACGTCACATTTTTCGACCAAGATGCTCTGAATAATACCTTGCTTAACCAAGGCCTTCCATCTGACTATATCTCGTCACGATAAACACAGACTTAAGCTTACAAGATGTGCTGATTATATCTAATAATGATCAAGGCATTCATCTGACGTGTGTCTTATAACGGTTAACCTAGACATTACGTCACATTTTTCGACCAAGATGCTCTGAATAATACCTTGCTTAACCAAGGGTTTCCATCTGACTATATCTCGTCACGATAAACACAGACTTAAGCTTACAAGATCAGGTGATTATATCTAATAATGATCAAGGCATTCATCTGACGTGTGTCTTATAACGGTTAACCTAGACATTACGTCACATTTTTCGACCAAGATGCTCTGAATAATACCTTGCTTAACCAAGGGTTTCCATCTGACTATATCTCGTCACGATAAACACAGACTTAAGCTTACAAGATGTGCTGATTATATCTAATTATGATCAAGGCATTCATCTGACGTGTGTCTTATAACGGTTAACCTAGACATTACGTCACATTTTTCGACAAAGATGCTCTGAATAATACCTTGCTTAACCAAGGCCTTCCATCTGACTATATCTCGTCACGATAAACACAGACTTAAGCTTACAAGATGTGCTGATTATATCTAATAATGATCAAGGCATTCATCTGACGTGTGTCTTATAACGGTTAACCTAGACATTACGTCACATTTTTCGACCAAGATGCTCTGAATAATACCTTGCTTAACCAAGGCCTTCCATCTGACTATATCTCGTCACGATAAACACAGACTTAAGCTTACAAGATGTGCTGATTATATCTAATAATGATCAAGGCATTCATCTGACGTGTGTCTTATAACGGTTAACCTAGACATTACGTCACATTTTTCGACCAAGATGCTCTGAATAATACCTTGCTTAACCAAGGGTTTCCATCTGACTATATCTCGTCACGATAAACACAGACTTAAGCTTACAAAATGTGCTGATTATATCTAATAATGATCAAGGCATTCATCTGACGTGTGTCTTATAACGGTTAACCTAGACATTACGTCACATTTTTCGACCAAGATGCTCTGAATAATACCTTGCTTAACCAAGGGTTTCCATCTGACTATATCTCGTCACGATAAACACAGACATAAGCTTACAAGATGTGCTGATTATATCTAATAATGATCAAGGCATTCATCTGACGTGTGTCTTATAACGGTTAACCTAGACATTACGTCACATTTTTCGACCAAGATGCTCTGAATAATACCTTGCTTAACCAAGGGTTTCCATCTGACTATATCTCGTCACGATAAACACAGACTTAAGCTTACAAGATGTGCTGATTATATCTAATAATGATCAAGGCATTCATCTGACGTGTGTCTTATAACGGTTAACCTAGACATTACGTCACATTTTTCGACCAAGATGCTCTGAATAATACCTTGCTTAACCAAGGGTTTCCATCTGACTATATCTCGTCACGATAAACACAGACTTAAGCTTACAAGATGTGCTGATTATATCTAATAATGATCAAGGCATTCATCTGACGTGTGTCTTATAACGGTTAACCTAGACATTACGTCACATTTTTCGACCAAGATGCTCTGAATAATACCTTGCTTAACCAAGGCCTTCCATCTGACTATATCTCGTCACGATAAACACAGACTTAAGCTTACAAGATGTGCTGATTATATCTAATAATGATCAAGGCATTCATCTGACGTGTGTCTTATAACGGTTAACCTAGACATTACGTCACATTTTTCGACCAAGATGCTCTGAATAATACCTTGCTTAACCAAGGGTTTCCATCTGACTATATCTCGTCACGATAAACACAGACTTAAGCTTACAAGATGTGCTGATTATATCTAATAATGATCAAGGCATTCATCTGACGTGTGTCTTATAACGGTTAACCTAGACATTACGTCACATTTTTCGACCAAGATGCTCTGAATAATACCTTGCTTAACCAAGGGTTTCCATCTGACTATATCTCGTCACGATAAACACAGACTTAAGCTTACAAGATGTGCTGATTATATCTAATAATGATCAAGGCATTCATCTGACGTGTGTCTTATAACGGTTAACCTAGACATTACGTCACATTTTTCGACCAAGATGCTCTGAATAATACCTTGCTTAACCAAGGCCTTCCATCTGACTATATCTCGTCACGATAAACACAGACTTAAGCTTACAAGATGTGCTGATTATATCTAATAATGATCAAGGCATTCATCTGACGTGTGTCTTATAACGGTTAACCTAGACATTACGTCACATTTTTCGACCAAGATGCTCTGAATAATACCTTGCTTAACCAAGGGTTTCCATCTGACTATATCTCGTCACGATAAACACAGAATTAAGCTTACAAGATCAGGTGATTATATCTAATAATGATCAAGGCATTCATCTGACGTGTGTCTTATAACGGTTAACCTAGACATTACGTCACATTTTTCGACCAAGATGCTCTGAATAATACCTTGCTTAACCAAGGGTTTCCATCTGACTATATCTCGTCACGATAAACACAGACTTAAGCTTACAAGATCAGGTGATTATATCTAATAATGATCAAGGCATTCATCTGACGTGTGTCTTATAACGGTTAACCTAGACATTACGTCACATTTTTCGACCAAGATGCTCTGAATAATACCTTGCTTAACCAAGGGTTTCCATCTGACTATATCTCGTCACGATAAACACAGACTTAAGCTTACAAGATGTGGTGATTATATCTGGTAATGATCAAGGCATTCATCTGACGTGTGTCTTATAACGGTTAACCTAGACATTACGTCACATTTTTCGACCAAGATGCTCTGAATAATACCTTGCTTAACCAAGGGTTTCCATCTGACTATATCTCGTCACGATAAACACAGACTTAAGCTTACAAGATGTGCTGATTATATCTAATAATGATCAAAGCATTCATCTGACGTGTGTCTTATAACGGTTAACCTAGACATTACGTCACATTTTTCGACCAAGATGCTCTGAATAATACCTTGCTTAACCAAGGGTTTCCATCTGACTATATCTCGTCACGATAAACACAGACTTAAGTTTACAACATGTGCTGATTATATCTAATAATGATCAAGGCATTCATCTGACGTGTGTCTTATAACGGTTAACCTAGACATTACGTCACATTTTTCGACCAAGATGCTCTGAATAATACCTTGCTTAACCAAGGCCTTCCATCTGACTATATCTCGTCACGATAAACACAGACTTAAGCTTACAAGATGTGGTGATTATATCTGGTAATGATCAAGGCCTTCATGGGACATGTTTTATAACGTAAACCTAGGCATTAGGTCAAATTTTTCGACCAAGATGCTCTGAATAATACCTTGCTTAACCAAGGGTTTCCATCTGACTATATCTCGTCACGATAAACACAGACTTGAGCTTACATGATGTGGTGATTATATCTGGTAATGATCAAGGCATTCATCTGACGTGTGTCTTATAACGGTTAACCTAGACATTACGTCACCTTTTTCGACCAAGATGCTCTGAATAATACCTTGCTTAACCAAGGCCTTCCATCTGATTATATCTCGTCACGATAAACACAGACTTAAGCTTACAAGATGTGGTGATTATATCTGGTAATGATCAAGGCCTTCATGGGACATGTTTTATAACGTAAACCTAGGCATTAGGTCAAATTTTTCGACCAAGATGCTCTGAATAATACCTTGCTTAACCAAGGCCTTCCATCTGACTATATCTCGTCACGATAAACACAGACTTAAGCTTACAAGATGTGGTGATTATATCTGGTAATGATCAAGGCCTTCATGGGACATGTTTTATAACGTAAACCTAGGCATTAGGTCAAATTTTTCGACCAAGATGCTCTGAATAATACCTTGCTTAACCAAGGGTTTCCATCTGACTATATCTCGTCACGATAAACACAGACTTAAGCTTACAAGATCAGGTGATTATATCTGGTAATGATCAAGGCCTTCATGGGACATGTTTTATAACGTAAACCTAGGCATTAGGTCAAATTTTTCGACCAAGATGCTCTGAATAATACCTTGCTTAACCAAGGCCTTCCATCTGACTATATCTCGTCACGATAAACACAGACTTAAGCTTACAAGATGTGGTGATTATATCTGGTAAAGATCAAGGCCTTCATGGGACATGTTTTATAACGTAAACCTAGGCATTAGGTCAAATTTTTCGACCAAGATGCTCTGAATAATACCTTGCTTAACCAAGGGTTTCCATCTGACTATATCTCGTCACGATAAACACAGACTTAAGCTTACAAGATGTGCTGATTATATTTAATAATGATCAAGGCATTCATCTGACGTGTGTCTTATAACGGTTAACCTAGACATTACGTCACATTTTTCGACCAAGATGCTCTGAATAATAACTTGCTTAACCAAGGGTTTCCATCTGACTATATCTCGTCACGATAAACACAGACTTAAGCTTACAAGATGTGCTGATTATATCTAATAATGATCAAGGCATTCATCTGACGTGTGTCTTATAACGGTTAACCTAGACATTACGTCACATTTTTCGACCAAGATGCTCTGAATAATACCTTGCTTAACCAAGGGTTTCCATCTGACTATATCTCGTCACGATAAACACAGACTTAAGCTTACAAGATCAGGTGATTATATCTGGTAATGATCAAGGCCTTCATGGGGCATGTTTTATAACGTAAACCTAGGCATTAGGTCAAATTTTTCGACCAAGATGCTCTGAATAATACCTTGCTTAACCAAGGGTTTCCATCTGACTATATCTCGTCACGATAAACACAGACTTAAGCTTACAAGATGTGGTGATTATATCTTTTAATGATCAAGGCCTTCATGGGACATGTTTTATAACGTAAACCTAGGCATTAGGTCAAATTTTTCGACCAAGATGCTCTGAATAATACCTTGCTTAACCAAGGCCTTCCATCTGACTATATCTCGTCACGATAAACACAGACTTAAGCTTACAAGATGTGGTGATTATATCTGGTAAAGATCAAGGCCTTCATGGGACATGTTTTATAACGTAAACCTAGGCATTAGGTCAAATTTTTCGACCAAGATGCTCTGAATAATACCTTGCTTAACCAAGGGTTTCCATCTGACTATATCTCGTCACGATAAACACAGACTTAAGCTTACAAGATGTGGTGATTATATCTGGTAATGATCAAGGCCTTCATGGGACATGTTTTATAACGTAAACCTAGGCATTAGGTCAAATTTTTCGACCAAGATGCTCTGAATAATACCTTGCTTAACCAAGGGTTTCCATCTGACTATATCTCGTCACGATAAACACAGACTTGAGCTTACATGATGTGGTGATTATATCTGGTAATGATCAAGGCATTCATCTGACGTGTGTCTTATAACGGTTAACCTAGACATTACGTCACCTTTTTCGACCAAGATGCTCTGAATAATACCTTGCTTAACCAAGGCCTTCCATCTGATTATATCTCGTCACGATAAACACAGACTTAAGCTTACAAGATGTGGTGATTATATCTGGTAATGATCAAGGCCTTCATGGGACATGTTTTATAACGTAAACCTAGGCATTAGGTCAAATTTTTCGACCAAGATGCTCTGAATAATACCTTGCTTAACCAAGGCCTTCCATCTGACTATATCTCGTCACGATAAACACAGACTTAAGCTTACAAGATGTGGTGATTATATCTGGTAATGATCAAGGCCTTCATGGGACATGTTTTATAACGTAAACCTAGGCATTAGGTCAAATTTTTCGACCAAGATGCTCTGAATAATACCTTGCTTAACCAAGGGTTTCCATCTGACTATATCTCGTCACGATAAACACAGACTTAAGCTTACAAGATCAGGTGATTATATCTGGTAATGATCAAGGCCTTCATGGGACATGTTTTATAACGTAAACCTAGGCATTAGGTCAAATTTTTCGACCAAGATGCTCTGAATAATACCTTGCTTAACCAAGGCCTTCCATCTGACTATATCTCGTCACGATAAACACAGACTTAAGCTTACAAGATGTGGTGATTATATCTGGTAAAGATCAAGGCCTTCATGGGACATGTTTTATAACGTAAACCTAGGCATTAGGTCAAATTTTTCGACCAAGATGCTCTGAATAATACCTTGCTTAACCAAGGGTTTCCATCTGACTATATCTCGTCACGATAAACACAGACTTAAGCTTACAAGATCAGGTGATTATATCTGGTAATGATCAAGGCCTTCATGGGGCATGTTTTATAACGTAAACCTAGACACTAGGTCACATTTTTCGACCAAGATGCTCTGAATAATACCTTGCTTAACCAAGGCCTTCCATCTGACTATATCTCGTCACGATAAACACAGACTTAAGCTTACAAGATCAGCTGATTATATCTGGTAATGATCAAGGCATTCATCTGACGTGTGTCTTATAACGGTTAACCTAGACATTACGTCACATTTTTCGACCAAGATGCTCTGAAAAATACCTGGCTTAACGAAGGCCTTCCATCTGACTATATCTCGTCACGATAAACACAGACTTAAGCTTACAAGATGTGGTGATTATATCTGGTAATGATCAAGGCATTCATCTGACGTGTGTCTTATAACGGTTAACCTAGACATTACGTCACATTTTTCGACCAAGATGCTCTGAAAAATACCTGGGTTAACGAAGGCCTTCCATCTGACTATATCTCGTCACGATAAACACAGACTTAAGCTTACAAGATGTGGTGATTATATCTGGTAATGATCAAGGCATTCATCTGACGTGTGTCTTATAACGGTTAACCTAGACATTACGTCACATTTTTCGACCAAGATGCTCTGAAAAATACCTGGCTTAACGAAGGCCTTCCATCTGACTATATCTCGTCACGATAAACACAGACTTAAGCTTACAAGATGTGGTGATTATATCTGGTAATGATCAAGGCATTCATCTGACGTGTGTCTTATAACGGTTAACCTAGACATTACGTCACATTTTTCGACCAAGATGCTCTGAAAAATACCTGGCTTAACGAAGGCCTTCCATCTGACTATATCTCGTCACGATAAACACAGACTTAAGCTTACAAGATGTGGTGATTATATCTGGTAATGATCAAGGCATTCATCTGACGTGTGTCTTATAACGGTTAACCTAGACATTACGTCACATTTTTCGACCAAGATGCTCTGAAAAATACCTGGCTTAACGAAGGCCTTCCATCTGACTATATCTCGTCACGATAAACACAGACTTAAGCTTACAAGATGTGGTGATTATATCTGGTAATGATCAAGGCATTCATCTGACGTGTGTCTTATAACGGTTAACCTAGACATTACGTCACATTTTTCGACCAAGATGCTCTGAAAAATACCTGGCTTAACGAAGGCCTTCCATCTGACTATATCTCGTCACGATAAACACAGACTTAAGCTTACAAGATGTGGTGATTATATCTGGTAATGATCAAGGCATTCATCTGACGTGTGTCTTATAACGGTTAACCTAGACATTACGTCACATTTTTCGACCAAGATGCTCTGAAAAATACCTGGCTTAACGAAGGCCTTCCATCTGACTATATCTCGTCACGATAAACACAGACTTAAGCTTACAAGATGTGGTGATTATATCTGGTAATGATCAAGGCATTCATCTGACGTGTGTCTTATAACGGTTAACCTAGACATTACGTCACATTTTTCGACCAAGATGCTCTGAAAAATACCTGGCTTAACGAAGGCCTTCCATCTGACTATATCTCGTCACGATAAACACAGACTTAAGCTTACAAGATGTGGTGATTATATCTGGTAATGATCAAGGCATTCATCTGACGTGTGTCTTATAACGGTTAACCTAGACATTACGTCACATTTTTCGACCAAGATGCTCTGAAAAATACCTGGCTTAACGAAGGCCTTCCATCTGACTATATCTCGTCACGATAAACACAGACTTTAAGTTACAAGATGAGCTGATTATAACCTGGCATTGATCAAGGCCTTCATGGGCATGTGTCTTATAACGTTGAAACTAAACACTAGGTCACATTTTACCAACAAGATGCCCTGAAGAATGTCTAGCATTAAACAAGCCCATCCATTCTACAAGGTTTTCTGGCGCTAAACATAAGGACTAATGTACAGTTTTTGATCCAGAAGAGCTAAACAAACCCTGTAATTGAATAATTCCTCCATTTCAAGTATTTCTAGGACCAATAAACTTTGACAACTAATTATTCGATTCTGAAACATTGTAAATAGCCAGGCATGAAAAACGCCTGTGTAATACAAGTCCGTAAGCTGATATGTTTCATGTGACTGTAAACTTTGACACGTAATACAATCAAGATACTTTGCAAAACTGCTGGTATTGAACAAGTCCTCTATTTGATATGTCTTTCATAGCGCTCAACGTTAACACTTAGTTTTCGATTAAGGTGAACTGAAATTAGAGTCAATTTGACATATCTCTCGTAACGCTAAATGTACTCATTGCTGTACATTCTCAATCAATGTGTATTGCAAAGCGTTTCCTAAAGAAAGTCTTCATCTGACAAGTTTGGAAAATTACAGAAGGTTAAAATTAGAATGCTACATACTAAAATATGAATGTACTTTAATAAAACAGTGCGAAACCTACTTAGAATATTCTTAAATTAAATCGGCTTCGAATGTTGAAAGAAACGTTTTTTTCCAAAATTTGAGACATTTTGACGTATAGCACTTGAGTAATACAGGTGAAAAACGACAAATATCTAAAACGTTTAATAATGATGAGAGGCATTCCGTCTCTGTCGGGAAACAAATTTTTATGAAGCACGAACTGTAGTCTGGGACATTTACACAAATGAGACTATACACTTGATAAATTGCACATACCATTAATTTAGATTTTTGTGTGCAATGATACAGTTTTAGCTTCAAGCTATTTGCGAGGTTTTTGTTCCTATTTTCTATAAAGATTCTTAAAATAATTTAATTCGTATGTCTCCTACAACAACTAAATCTAAAATTAGAAAAAAATAATAAATGTTTTTATAAATTCACATGTCAAAATGCCTGTAAAACCTCAAATTGCGATATAGGCGAATTTAAAATCTGGTCAAAAATATGTCTTTCATTACGATCGAAAAAATCCTATAAAATGCTGATGTTCGGTTCTTGATTCATCGAATCTTGTTCACAACTTCAACATGGCAAAAGCGACCGTGGTGAGTTAAGATTAAATTGTATGAGTTTCTTGTTTAAGAATGAAAAAATAGAATATATTAGTATAATTTACTTATGTCTACGTATTAGTTCACACTCTCCCTATATATAAACCTTGTTCAAGTTTTCAATCGTTATTAAAATACTTTTTATTCATCCACTCAAGTACAAATGCATTTTTAAACTTGTAGTGGATGACACTTGATGTTAATATAGTTTTTTTTCAAATATTATTTCAATAATTAAACTTATTGGAATAATTTTAGTTCTATATGAAAAAAACATTTTCACAAAAGAGGCAATATAGTCACTTTATCCCATTTGGCTTAAAATAAGTGATAGCAAATGATTTCATAAAACAGCTGATTTTAAGTTATTGACTATATAGTAAAACACCTGTTTTAACGCATAGGTTATGTTATTGTGTTTATACAAATTGTAATAATTTAATAAAATGTAAGTAAAATAATATTTTTCTTGGTTGACCTAGTTAGGAGTTGACTTTTTTGTCTATATTACTTGTGTTGATAAATTTACTAAAACAAACTTTTAATTTTTAGAGTTTTATTATCGTCCTCATCTTGGCAGGTGTTTCTAATATCCTGGCCTCATACGGTAGCGGATCTGGAGTTGGAATTGGTAGCGGTAATGGAGACACTGGTTATGGATATGGTGCCGGGGAAGGCTTTGGTTCTGGTAACGGTGGTTCTGGTTATGGACGTGGTGAAGGAATAGGAATTGGGTCTGGTAACGGTGGCACAGGTATTGGACAAGGCGTAGGATATGGAACTGGTAGTGGTAACGGAGGCACTGGTTATGGATATGGCGCCGGATACGGTACCGGTTCAGGTTAAAGATAAGCCAAAAACTATTTGTTTGTAAGCTTACCAATGTACCGAATAGTTTATAAAATGTATTACAAATAAAATTCATGTAAGACAATTAATTGAGTTATAAATTGATATAATGTAATACACCTTCCTTTAGTACGCATTTAATATCCCACAAACGTTTAGTCTCGCCTCACTTTTGGAATAACGAGTCTTTTTGTACAATCTTCAGCCTGTTTTACAAAATGCGTTCAGAAAAGAAACAAGACAACGAAACTAAAACATGATACATTGCTTTGTATGATCAATGTAAGAATCAATATAGTTTTTAAATAAAATACAGATGATATATAAGAACATTTAAATTGTTTCTTTATACACACAACGTTTCGGCTACTATTTTGCAGTCTCTTCAAGCACAAAATAATATTAAAAATTATATAACCGACCGAAATATATAATTATTAAAATAATGTTTTTTACTTTATATAAGTTTCATGTATTTTCTAGGCCTGCAAAGGTGGAAAAATAATCGCTGGCAATTTTACCTTTTGTGATTAGGCACCTTTCGGTCACTTGACCATTTTCGAATCACTCAGAATGGTCAAGTGACCAAAAGGTGCTTCATCACAAAAGGTAAAATTATTGCACTTGGTGGTAGAAAAAATTATTTACAAGTAATATTATTAACTTCATAAAGTCATTGCAACGGAAAAATAATGGACAACGTGAAATATCACTATATATATATATATATATATATATATATATATATATATATATATATATATATATATATAATGAAACCTAACATTTTTGTAAATGTTTTACGTTTAGTTTATATTATATTTACCTTACCTTTCTATAGTCACAACTTCAGGTTTCTAAATCATTAAACAATCATATAAATTTAACATCATCTACATTTAATCATCCGATATCCATTTATTACAAATTATACCAAATTTACATTAATACGATGCAGTGACAAAGATTAGTAGCTCAACTCATACTACAATTACTAAATTGGTGAACACTTGAGGCTTCTGAACCCTTTGTCAAGTAAGTAACTGCTTCAATGCACTTGTTGGTGTACTAGGATCGAGAAGTGATAACGTGAGAATGGGGTATGGAAGTGGAAGTGGTTACGGATCAGGCAGTGACGATGAAGAAGAGACAATGGCTCTGTTTCTGGAGACAGTAAAGGTTATGGTGCAGGTTCTGGTTAAGGAGGATTTAGTTCTAAACATGGTGCCGGATATGGTGGTGGTTCTGGTAGAGAAAGCTTTGATTCTGGATAAGGTGAAGGGTATGGTGCTGGTACTGGTAAAAGAGTATCTGGCTCTGGATACGGTAAAGTTATGGGGCCAGTTTCGGTAAAAGGGGCTCTGGTTCTGGATACGGTGGAGGGTATGATGCAAGTTCCAGTAGAGGAGGCTCTGGTTCTAGATATGGTGAAGGGTATGATGCAAGTTCCAGTAGAGAAGGCTCTGGTTCTGGATACGGTGAAGGGTATGATGCAGATCCAGCAGATGAGGCTCTGGTTCTAGATACGGTGAAGGGTATGATGCAAGTTCCAGTAGAGGAGGCTCTGGTTCTGGATACGGTGAAGGGTATGATGCAAGTTCCAGTAGAGGAGGCTCTGGTTCTGGATACGGTGAAGGGTATGATGCAAGTTCCAGTAGAGGAGGCTCTGGTTCTAGATACGGTGCAGGTTTCGGTAAGGGAGGCTCTGTTTGTGGAAATGGTGCTAGTTCCGGTAAATGTGGCTATGGTTCTGGACCTAGTGCCGGATATGGTGCTGATTCCTGTAAATGAGGCTCTGTTTTTGGACATAGTGCCGGATATAGTGCTAGTTCCTGTAAAGGAGGCTCTGGTTGTGGATAAGGTGAAGGGTATGATGCAAGTTCCAGTAGAGGAGGCTTTGGTTCTAGATAAGGCGCTGGTTTCAGTAAGGGAGGCTCTGTTTGTTGAAATGGTGCTAGTTCCGGTAAAGGCGGCCCTGGTTTTGGACATAGTGCCGGATATGGTGCTGGTTCCTGTAAAGGAGGCTCTGGTTCTGGATACGGTGAAAGGTATGATGCAAGTTCCAGTAGAGGAGGCTCTGGTTCTAGATATGGCGCTGGTTTCGGTAAAGGAGGCTCTGGTTCTGTAAATGGTGCTAGATATGGTACTGGTTCAGGTAAAGGAGTCTCGTGTTCTGGATACGGTAAAGGATATGGTGCTGGTTTCGGTAAGGAGGCTCTGGTTCTGGAAATGGTGCCGGATATGGTGCTGGTTCCGGTAAAAGAGGCTTTGGTTCTAGATACGGTGAAGGATATGGTGCTGATTTTGGTAAAGGAAACTCTTGTTCAGGAAACGGTGAAAGGTACGGTGCTGGTTCCGGTAAAGGGGGCTATGGTTCTGGATATGGTGCCGGTTATGGTGCTGGCTCCGGCAAAGGAGGCTTTGGTTCTGAAAACGGTGAAAGGTACGGTGCTGGTTCCGGTATAGGGGGTTCTGGTTCTGAAAACGGTGAAAGGTACGGTGCTGGTTCCAGTAAAGGGGGTTCTGGTTCGGGATATGTAGCCGGTTATGGAGCATTGTTACAAACAGCGTACGACTTTAGCAATAAAAAAATATTATATGAGTTTATATACTAACTGTTATTTCTTAAAACTTTCCTTTATTAGTATATGGTCTAAATCTATCAAAAGTTTAATGTGGCCCACGTTATAAGTGGTATAGTAGTTATTAACAACTGAAAGTTTCTTAACAACGCCAACGACGTTTACATATTTGCTTAATACCTTGCATGATTTGTTCTCACTTTGAGAACTTCACCCACAAACAACGGTTTTCGTCTATATTGCACATTGTCAATAATTTTTAAAAAACTGAAAAACACTATGTTAACCAAATCAGTTTCAAAAAATTATTATTTTTGTAAAATTTGTATACTACTGTACAAGCTGCCCCAGGAAGAAACTAGGAAACTTTCCGGGCTTGTTCCTCAAGGAAACTAATGCTAAATGTTCCTACATATAGATAAAGGAAGTGCAAATTCACATCAGAGTTAAAACTTCCGTTACAATTTTCAAATGAAGAATATACGATACAACTTTCTTTTACAGATACTCTAATGGGAATGCGGAAGCTGCATGACGGGCTTTGAGATAACACTTCCCGAAACTGTCATATACATAAAGGAAGTGTAAAGTGACATTAGAGTTAAAACTTCCGTTACAATTTTCAAATGAAGAATATACGATACAACTATCTGTTACGGATACTGCAAAGGGAATGCGGAAGCTGCATGACGTGATATCAGATAACACTTCCCGAAACTGTCATATACATAAAGGAAGTGTAAAGTGACATTAGAGTTAAAACTTCCGCTACAATATTCAAATGAAGAATATACGATACAACTTTCTGTTACGGATACTGTAATGGGAATGCGAAAGCTGCATGACGGGCTTTGAGATAACACTTCCCGAAACTGTCATATACATAAAGGAAGTGTAAAGTGACATTAGAGTTAAAACTTCCGTTACAATTTTCAAATGAAGAATATACGATACAACTTTCTGTTACGGATACTGTAAAGGGAATGCGGAAGCTGCATGACGTGATATCAGATAACACTTCCCGAAACTGTCATATACATAAAGGAAGTGTAAAGTGACATTAGAGTTAAAACTTCCGTTACAATATTCAAATGAAGAATATACGATACAACTTTCTGTTACGGATACTGTAAAGGGAATGCGGAAGCTGCATGACGGGCTTTGAGATAACACTTCCCAAAACTGTCATATACATAAAGGAAGTGTAAAGTGACATTAGAGTTAAAACTTCCGTTACAATTTTCAAATGAAGAATATACGATACAACTTTCTGTTACGGATACTGTAAAGGGAATGCGGAAGCTGCATGACGTGATATCAGATAACACTTCCCGAAACTGTCATATACATAAAGGAAGTGTAAAGTGACATTAGAGTTAAAACTTCCGTTACAATATTCAAATGAAGAATATACGATACAACTTTCTGTTACGGATACTGTAAAGGGAATGCGGAAGCTGCATGACGGGCTTTGAGATAACACTTCCCAAAACTGTCATATACATAAAGGAAGTGTAAAGTGACATTAGAGTTAAAACTTCCGTTACAATTTTCAAATGAAGAATATACGATACAACTTTCTGTTACGGATACTGTAAAGGGAATGCGGAAGCTGCATAACGTGATATCAGATAACACTTCCCGAAACTGTCATATACATAAAGGAAGTGTAAAGTGACATTAGAGTTAAAACTTCCGTTACAATATTCAAATGAAGAATATACGATACAACTTTGTGTTACGGATACTGTAAAGGGAATGCGGAAGCTGCATAACGTGATATCAGATAACACTTCCCGAAACTGTCATATACATAAAGGAAGTGTAAAGTGACATTAGAGTTAAAACTTCCGTTACAATATTCAAATGAAGAATATACGATACAACTTTCTGTTACGGATACTGTAAAGGGAATGCGGAAGCTGCATAACGTGATATCAGATAACACTTCCCGAAACTGTCATATACATAAAGGAAGTGTAAAGTGACATTAGAGTTAAAACTTCCGTTACAATATTCAAATGAAGAATATACGATACAACTTTCTGTTACGGATACTGTAAAGGGAATGCGGAAGCTGCATAACGTGATATCAGATAACACTTCCCGAAACTGTCATATACATAAAGGAAGTGTAAAGTGACATTAGAGTTAAAACTTCCGTTACAATATTCAAATGAAGAATATACGATACAACTTTCTGTTACGGATACTGTAAAGGGAATGCGGAAGCTGCATAACGTGATATCAGATAACACTTCCCGAAAAACAAAGTCCAAATGCGAAAACGTTTTCTTTAGTTTATCAGTTTTTACAGACGAATGAGTCATTTCCAACGAACGCCAAATAGAACAAGGTTTTGATGAGGAACAAGCTACAAGTACGAGGCAAATTACCCATCCCATTGGTTGATCAAGAAATATATTGTGGGACATTCTACGCAAAGAAAAACTTTACCCTTTTGTCCTTCAGATGGTTCATATTCACTCACAAGCCAGCTCGAATATTGTTTAAAAGTTACTTTATTAACGATTAAAAATTAAGTCGTAGCTAAGAAAATGTAATGTGGGACATTCTACGTAAAGAAGAACTTAACCCTTTCCCCTGCAGAGGTTCAACATTTGTATTGATGTATTACCCTGTCCCATTAAACGTCTCTCATTGGCAATGCTGATAACGTAATTTTAATTTACTCTTGAAACTACTTTTTCAAGAATCGCGATTTCTAATTCTAACAGGTAATATAAACAAAACATTTTTAAAGTCAATTCTTACTTGAGTCATCAAAATTTACTTATGTCTTTAAAATAAATTATTTTAATTACTTTTTTTAAATCATTAGAATTAATAAGTTATAAATAAAGAAACATAACCTATCCGTTAAAACCGCTGTTTTACCAGTAAACTTATAACATAAAATCACCTGTTTTCTGTTTTGTGAAACCATATGTTATTAGTTATTTTAATCCAAATGTGAAGAAATATCTACATTGCATAACATGCCCTTTTGTGAAAAGTTTTTCTCCAGTATAAAACTAATATGAACTAATCAAATTTAGTTATTTAGTTAATATTATTTTCCTAAACTGTATTAACATAAAGAGCCATCCCCCACAAATTTATAAAAATGAATGAATAAAAAGTACTTAATTAACGATTAAAAATTTGAACATGGTATATAAATAAAAAAAAGGGTGAGTGAAATAATTGGAAAGAATTGAAAAATAGACATTTATGGAGCAACGAAAATCTACGTGGTATCGTGTAAAATAAATTTCTAACACAGATTCCACGTTAATATTTGGACTGGTGTTATCGATGACTAAATTCTGGAACTAATTGATTTTAATGGAAACCTTAAAGATGATGTTTACAAAGAATTTCTGGAAATGATCTATCGTTTCTTTTGGGAAACATAGACTATGTGCCATAGTAATAAGGACCTATAGTGCGAAGTGTAATTCCGTGTACTTGTGCTTAATGCTGAAGTACCAAATACGACCTATCTCGACGATGTAACAATAAATGAAGAATTTCAACGCCGAACCTATTAAACCTTTAAAAGACGCCATAGATTATGTAATTTTGAAAAGTGAAACAAACTTTCAAATTATCAAACTATGTTAACCTATTTGGAGTAAAAATTTAATGAAAGAAGACAAGCACAACCATTTATCAAATGCAGTGCCGAGGGAAGACTGACTTCAAAATCAGAATTTCGCCAAAAGACAATTGAAAATATGCGCAAAGTTTTTATAAACTTCAACTTATGCTAATTTATAACCTTATTTCGAACATTATTAATTAAAATTCGAAATGTATTCAAGATAAATAGCATAAGAGAGAGATATTCCTTTCAGGATAATAGAGTAAATTTATTAATTTTCCACATATAACTTTTTGTTTGTAATGGAGAGTGGGAATTATTTCATAATATAAATTCAAATATAGCTTAACTAAGCAAATAAATTATGAATAGTTATTCTATTAGTTATAGGTTATGAATAATAGTAACTGTATAAAGATAAATATGTGTTACACTATTATTAAGTTTAACACAATTATTTTAACCTAAAATATTAACTCTGCTATTTGTATAAACGACGAAAATAAATTTAAAATAATATATTTTGACTTTTGGCACATAAATTTTATTTTATTAATTGCAGGCTATAAAGACTAATAAATATTGTGTTATGGTTAAATATATGTTTTTATGTTAATATTAGGCTTAAAACAGAAATTGTAACCTTAAATAAATACTTCGATAATTGTATAGAAAAACGAAACCTGATTTTAATAGTTATACATTTCTGCTTACGATAAAGGAATTTAATAATTATCTGTAATATGGGCGATATATTAACAAAACTTCGTAAGGACATAAAATGAATAATTAATTTTTTGAAATGAAACAATAATTTAATAAATAAGCTTTTCATGTAATATGAATTTTAATTTGATATTTGTATTTCTGAGTAGTTATAATAATATTATATAGGTTAGACTAGTAAAGTGGCAATACGAGCACATACAGTACGTCAGTTTTATAGCTCGTTGTTCTTGGGTTTGGGGCTTCCGGAGTCAACAAGCATTGTTAATACAGTATTATAAGTTATGGGTTAATTAGGGTAATAAAATAACAAATTAAAATAAAAATTGAATCAAACTGTTTAATGAAAAAAATATTGTAAAATGTAAAAGTGAATCAAATTAAAATTAATTATTATAAAGAAATACAAAAAATGTACTGTAAAACATATTATTAAGTACTTTAAAATTTAATAAAAACAAATTTTTTATTTACCCATTAGGAAGGGATTTTTATTTATATAAAATAAGTTTCACTGAAGAATAACTGCAAAAAGCCGTTAAGTCAAATATGTCTCTCAAATTATAAATTCAGGAGCTCGTTCTGAGAGATACATTTCTTGAGATATAGTTTTCTAACAAGAGATCGACTTACGAAGTAAATCATAAGTTTTTTATGGACAAGATGTGGTGAAATATCGAAGAGTGGGAGGTTGGATATGAGTTGGACGGAGGTAAGCAGGTTTGGTAGTTACGAGTAAGGTAAGTAAAGGTCCGCGCGCGCGCTCGCGCGCGAGTGTGTGTGTGTGTGTGTGTGTGTGTGTGTGTGTGTGTGTGTGTGTGTGTGTGTGTGTGTGTATGTGCGTGTGTGTGAGCGTGTGCGTGTGCGTGTGAGTGTGAGTGTGTGTGCGCGTGTGTGTGCGCGTGTGCGTGTGCGTGTGCGCGTGCACCTGTGCATGTGCATGTGCGTGTGCGCGTGCACGTGAGCATGTGCGTGTGCGTGCGTGTGTGTGCGTGTGCATGTGCGTGTGTGTGTGTTTGTGACTAAGATCAATCAAGCCATATCTTCCCTAGAGCAGACAAACCATCAGCCTAGATAGTCAGAGTATTTTCCTAACTTCTCTCAAGAGTCATGAATACGGATTTGTAAAAGTGGATTTTGTTAAATGAACTTTATCTGTGACAAATAAAATATTGATAACTAAGTAATTATTTACTCCTGTTTTAGTAGAGTGACTTCATTAATGGGGTTAAACGTGTAACGCCGTGTTTGTTACACCTAAATAATTAAGTAAGATTTCGATATATCGAAAGTACTTACTCACTGTCAAGTCATAAACTCCATATTCAAGATTACCATTAACCGTCAACTGTTCTATTTAAACAGATGAGACTTGATGCCAATAACTGAATTTGTGAAAAATTGTTTTTTACTTTAAATGCCGCTATAAGCATTGAATTTAGAAGGTTTTATCTTCGCGCCTAATTTAATATATTTTTTTAAATAAAATATTTGTTTTATATGCTCCTATATAATTGTTACTTTCGTCGAAAGGCATCTAATAAAAAAAAAGATAACTTAGAAGTACTAGCACAGGTCATAGCGAATTTTAAACTCTTCGCACAAAAGATATACTCCACGACGTCCAAAAACGGTTGTATAAAATGAATCTTCGGAAATAGCAATTCACTTATTGCCTACAACTGTGCAGAGCAACATGAGAAAAGCTTTTCGGGTAAGTTAGAAAGGTTTTACAGTCAGATGTTTGGCGTAAAACACAATAAGCATCGACTAATTTGTGGGTATGTTTAAGCGATGACTGCTGTTTAAAACAAAATTCAGTATTTGTATATAAAATATTTTATTTATACTTGTTGTCTATTACAGAGTAGAGAGTGTAAATCATAGAAGCTGAGCTTTCATAGCGATACATACTTCTCCCACCCTATTACGGAAACGTGTCCTTAATCTCTTCCCCGATAGACAGTAGGTCTCTGAGATACAGCCTTTATTCTCCACTATATGTTAGCCCCTGCATAATCCCTACCAGAAATTCCTCTTCATAGTGAATGCTTATCTTAGTCACAAAGCACATTAAATAAGAGACCTTTATCACAAGGAACATGTCTTAGGCTTATTCGAAAGAAATGAAGTATTAGTAGGCCTCAAGGACGAGAATTATGTTATACATTACCTACATTTGCTTACGAACCTGGTACCTGTTTCATTATCAACTTATATAAAATCTACCTTCCCCGTCACGTGTGCTGCGATATTAGGAAAAAAGGGTTTGATAAGAAAACTCGTTCTGAAAAAATTAAATTTAAATTGTGTAGTTTTCATGAAAATAGATTATTTACATGGGAGAAAATTTTCAAAGTTTCGTTATATTCTATTTATTTATTTGAGTGTTTTATATAATTATATCTCCCTATAAGATTCTTATCCACTTTTAATATAACAAAGAACTCTATTCATTAAGTTCTATCTTGTGTTTACAGTTACTGAAAATCAGCTATAGTTCACTGCCCGTGTTATATGAAACCATTTTGCACCATAGATAACTAAATTTTAATAAAGGGTTTCTAGAACCTAAGCCTAATAATAGTAAATAAATTTTTATTGTTCTCAGAACAAAACAATTTAACTAAAATTTATAAGAATTGCGTTCAAATAATATGTAACACACAAAAGGTAGAATCCATTTTTCATACTAAACTCTTTTGATAAGATTTATTTTTTAAATTATTATATTTATTAACTTACAAATTAAAGACATTTTCAGTTCAATAGCATTTTAAACTAATAATTAACATTAAATAAATCAAAATAACCTTCGTTTTTAAACAGCTGTTATACAATCTAACCCTCTTTGCGACCAACAATTCAATAGAAATTGGAGTGTGCCATAGTGCATGTGAGATGATCCTTATTTATATATTATTTATTATTATTTATTTATATATTATTTATTATTATTTATTTATTATTATATATATTTACTTATTTATAATATTTATTTTAAAGCCCTCTTTGAAATAGCATTATTGGTTTTTAATCCATTTGGTAATAGAATACTGAATATCCTGTTTACCTGTTCCAGATAATCCCACATGTAAATGTCCATGGAGAAACAGAGTGCAAATAAATACGATCATATTGAAATGTTTGGCCTTGAGCTTTATTAATTGCAATAACGAGCGAAACTTAATGGGGACTTGAAGTCCTTTAATTAAACGGGAAAGGTAAATCAGTAGGTATTCCAGGGTATAAAACGAATTCCTGCAGCTGATCCCGTAAGAATAGTAACCTCTATAGCAATACTACTCATAACTCTTACTTGCAGTCTCGTACTGTTAGGGCGTCCCTACACTCCCTACTTGGATACTCCTTAGCTTCCCCTCTTACGTGATCTAAAATAGTAATAATTTCTGATGCAGACACGCTCCCTATCGGCCACTGCGAGCAGCTAAGCGTGTTGCATAGTGGCGGTCACAGTACGCCGAAGGACGTCCTTACTCTCCCTACTTGGATACTCCTTAGCTTCTCCCCTTACGTGATCTAAAATAGTAATAATTTCTGATGCAGACACGCTCCCTATCGGCCACTGCGAGCAGCTAAGCGTGTTGCATAGTGGCGGTCACAGTACGCCGAAGGACGTCCCTACTCTCCCTACTTGGATACTCCTTAGCTTCTCCTCTTACGTGATCTAAAATAGTAATAATTTCTGATGCAGACACGCTCCCTATCGGCCACTGCGAGCAGCTAAGCGTGTTGCATAGTGGCGGTCACAGTACGCCGAAGGACGTCCCTACTCTCCCTACTTGGATACTCCTTAGCTTCTCCCCTTACGTGATCTAAAATAGTAATAATTTCTGATGCAGACACGCTCCCTATCGGCCACTGCGAGCAGCTAAGCGTGTTGCATAGTGGCGGTCACAGTACGCCGAAGGACGTCCCTACTCTCCCTACTTGGATACTCCTTAGCTTCTCCCCTTACGTGATCTAAAATAGTAATAATTTCTGATGCAGACACGCTTCCTATCGGCCACTGCGAGCAGCTAAGCGTGTTGCATAGTGGCGGTCACAGTACGCCGAAGGACGTCCCTACTCTCCCTACTTGGATACTCCTTAGCTTCTCCTCTTACGTGATCTAAAATAGTAATAATTTCTGATGCAGACACGCTCCCTATCGGCCACTGCGAGCAGCTAAGCGTGTTGCATAGTGGCGGTCACAGTACGCCGAAGGACGTCCCCACTCTCCCTACTTGGATACTCCTTAGCTTCTCCTCTTACGTGATCTAAAATAGTAATAATTTCTGATGCAGACACGCTCCCTATCGGCCACTGCGAGCAGCTAAGCGTGTTGCATAGTGGCGGTCACAGTACGCCGAAGGACGTCCCCACTCTCCCTACTTGGATACTCCTTAGCTTCTCCTCTTACGTGATCTAAAATAGTAATAATTTCTGATGCAGACACGCTCCCTATCGGCCACTGCGAGCAGCTAAGCGTGTTGCATAGTGGCGGTCACAGTACGCCGAAGCACGTCCCTACTCTCCCTACTTGGATACTCCTTAGCTTCTCCTCTTACGTGATCTAAAATAGTAATAATTTCTGATGCAGACACGCTCCCTATCGGCCACTGCGAGCAGCTAAGCGTGTTGCATAGTGGCGGTCACAGTACGCCGAAGCACGTCCCTACTCTCCCTACTTGGATACTCCTTAGCTTCTCCTCTTACGTGATCTAAAATAATAATAATTTCTGATGCAGACACGCTCCCTATCGGCCACTGCGAGCAGCTAAGCGTGTTGCATAGTGGCGACCACAGTACGCCGAAGGACGTCCCCACTCTCCCTACTTGGATACTTCTTAGCTTCTCCTCCTACGTGATCTAAAATATTAATAATTTCTAATGCAGACACGCTCCCTATCGGCCACTGCGAGCAGCTAAGCGTGTTGCATAGTGGCGACCACAGTACGCCGAAGGACGTCCCCACTCTTTCTACTTGGATACTCCTTAGCTTCTCCCCTTACTGGATCTAAAATAGTAATAATTTCTGATGCAGACACGCTCCCTATCGGCCACTGCGAGCAGCTAAGCGTGTTGCATAGTGGCGGTCACAGTACGCCGAAGGACGTCCCCACTCTTTCTACTTGGATACTCCTTAGCTTCTCCCCTTACTGGATCTAAAATAGTAATAATTTCTGATGCAGATACGCTCCCTATCGGCCACTGCGAGCAGCTAAGCGTGTTGCATAGTGGCGGTCACAGTACGCCGAAGGACGTCCCCACTCTTTCTACTTGGATACTCCTTAGCTTCTCCCCTTACGTGATCTAAAATAGTAATAATTTCTGATGCAGACACGCTCCCTATCGGCCACTGCGAGCAGATAAGCGTGTTGCATAGTGGCGGTCACAGTACGCCGAAGGACGTCCCCACTCTTTCTACTTGGATACTCCTTAGCTTCTCCCCTTACGTGATCTAAAATAGTAATAATTTCTGATGCAGACACGCTCCCTATCAGCCACTGCGAGCAGCTAAGCGTGTTGCATAGTGGCGGTCACAGTACGCCGAAGGACGTCCTTACTCTCCCTACTTGGATACTCCTTAGCTTCTCCTATTACGTGATCTAAAATATTAATAATTTCTGATGCAGACACGCTCCCTATCGGCCACTGCGAGCAGCTCAGCGTGTTGCATAGTGGCGGTCACAGTACGCCGAAAGACGTCCCTACTCTCCCTACTTGGATACTCCTTAGCTTCTCCTCTTACGTGATCTAAAATAGTAATAATTTCTGATGCAGACACGTTCCCTATCGGCCACTGCGAGCAGCTAAGCGTGTTGCATAGTGGCGGTCACAGTACGCCGAAAGACGTCCCTACTCTCCCTACTTGGATACTCCTTAGCTTCTCCTCTTACGTGATCTAAAATAGTAATAATTTCTGATGCAGACACGCTCCCTATCAGCCACTGCGAGCAGCTAAGCGTGTTGCATAGTGGCGGTCACAGTACGCCGAAGGACGTCCTTACTCTCCCTACTTGGATACTCCTTAGCTTCTCCTATTACGTGATCTAAAATATTAATAATTTCTGATGCAGACACGCTCCCTATCGGCCACTGCGAGCAGCTCAGCGTGTTGCATAGTGGCGGTCACAGTACGCCGAAAGACGTCCCTACTCTCCCTACTTGGATACTCCTTAGCTTCTCCTCTTACGTGATCTAAAATATTAATAATTTCTGATGCAGACACGTTCCCTATCGGCCACTGCGAGCAGCTAAGCGTGTTGCATAGTGGCGGTCACAGTACGCCGAAAGACGTCCCTACTCTCCCTACTTGGATACTCCTTAGCTTCTCCTCTTACGTGATCTAAAATAGTAATAATTTCTGATGCAGACACGCTCCCTATCGGCCACTGCGAGCAGCTAAGCGTGTTGCATAGTGGCGGTCACAGTACGCCGAAGGACGTCCCTACTCTCCCTACTTGGATACTCCTTAGCTTCTCCTCTTACGTGATCTAAAATAGTAATAATTTCTGATGCAGACACGCTCCCTATCGGCCACTGCGAGCAGCTAAGCGTGTTGCATAGTGGCGGTCACAGTACGCCGAAGGACGTCCCTACTCTCCCTACTTGGATACTCCTTAGCTTCTCGTCTTACGTGATCTAAAATAGTAATAATTTCTGATGCAGACACGCTCCCTATCGGCCACTGCGAGCAGCTAAGCGTGTTGCATAGTGGCGGTCACAGTACGCCGAAGGACGTCCCCACTCTCCCTACTTGGATACTCCTTAGCTTCTCCTCTTACGTGATCTAAAATAGTAATAATTTCTGATGCAGACACGTTCCCTATCGGCCACTGCGAGCAGCTAAGCGTGTTGCATAGTGGCGGTCACAGTACGCCGAAAGACGTCCCTACTCTCCCTACTTGGATACTCCTTAGCTTCTCCTCTTACGTGATCTAAAATAGTAATAATTTCTGATGCAGACACGCTCCCTATCGGCCACTGCGAGCAGCTAAGCGTGTTGCATAGTGGCGGTCACAGTACGCCGAAGGACGTCCCCACTCTCCCTACTTGGATACTCCTTAGCTTCTCCTCTTACGTGATCTAAAATATTAATAATTTCTGATGCAGACACGTTCCCTATCGGCCACTGCGAGCAGCTAAGCGTGTTGCATAGTGGCGGTCACAGTACGCCGAAGGACGTCCCCACTCTCCCTACTTGGATACTCCTTAGCTTCTCCTCTTACGTGATCTAAAATATTAATAATTTCTGATGCAGACACGCTCCCTATCGGCCACTGCGAGCAGCTCAGCGTGTTGCATAGTGGCGGTCACAGTACGCCGAAAGACGTCCCTACTCTCCCTACTTGGATAATCCTTAGCTTCTCCTCTTAAGTGATCTAAAATAGTAATAATTTCTGATGCAGACACGCTCCCTATCGGCCACTGCGAGCAGCTCAGCGTGTTGCATAGTGGCGGTCACAGTACGCCGAAAGACGTCCCTACTCTCCCTACTTGGATAATCCTTAGCTTCTCCTCTTAAGTGATCTAAAATATTAATAATTTCTGATGCAGACACGCTCCCTATCGGCCACTGCGAGCAGCTCAGCGTGTTGCATAGTGGCGGTCACAGTACGCCGAAAGACGTCCCTACTCTCCCTACTTGGATAATCCTTAGCTTCTCCTCTTAAGTGATCTAAAATAGTAATAATTTCTGATGCAGACACGCTCCCTATCGGCCACTGCGAGCAGCTAAGCGTGTTGCATAGTGGCGGTCACAGTACGCCGAAAGACGTCCCTACTCTCCCTACTTGGATACTCCTTAGCTTCTCCCCTTACGTGATCTAAAATAGTAATAATTTCTGATGCAGACACGCTCCCTATCGGCCACTGCGAGCAGCTAAGCGTGTTGCATAGTGGCGGTCACAGTACGCCGAAGGACGTCCTTACTCTCCCTACTTGGATAATCCTTAGCTTCTCCTCTTAAGTGATCTAAAATAGTAATAATTTCTGATGCAGACACGCTCCCTATCGGCCACTGCGAGCAGCTAAGCGTGTTACATAGTGGCGGTCACAGTACGCCGAAGGAAGTCCTTACTCTCCCTACTTGGATACTCCTTAGCTTCTCGTCTTACGTGATCTAAAATAGTAATAATTTCTGATGCAGACACGCTCCCTATCGGCCACTGCGAGCAGCTAAGCGTGTTGCATAGTGGCGGCCACAGTACGCCGAAGGACGTCCCTACTCTCCCTACTTGGATACTCCTTAGCTTCTCCTCTTACGTGATCTAAAATAGTAATAATTTCTGATGCAGACACGCTCCCTATCGGCCACTGCGAGCAGCTAAGCGTGTTACATAGTGGCGGTCACAGTACGCCGAAGGAAGTCCTTACTCTCCCTACTTAGATACTCCTTAGCTTCTCGTCTTACGTGATCTAAAATAGTAATAATTTCTGATGCAGACACGCTCCCTATCGGCCACTGCGAGCAGCTAAGCGTGTTGCATAGTGGCGGCCACAGTACGCCGAAGGACGTCCCTACTCTCCCTACTTGGATACTCCTTAGCTTCTCCTCTTACGTGATCTAAAATAGTAATAATTTCTGATGCAGACACGCTCCCTATCGGCCACTGCGAGCAGCTCAGCGTGTTGCATAGTGGCGGTCACAGTACGCCGAAAGACGTCCCTACTCTCCCTACTTGGATAATCCTTAGCTTCTCCTCTTAAGTGATCTAAAATAGTAATAATTTCTGATGCAGACACGCTCCCTATCGGCCACTGCGAGCAGCTAAGCGTGTTACATAGTGGCGGTCACAGTACGCCGAAGGAAGTCCTTACTCTCCCTACTTGGATACTCCTTAGCTTCTCGTCTTACGTGATCTAAAATAGTAATAATTTCTGATGCAGACACGCTCCCTATCGGCCACTGCGAGCAGCTCAGCGTGTTGCATAGTGGCGGTCACAGTACGCCGAAAGACGTCCCTACTCTCCCTACTTGGATAATCCTTAGCTTCTCCTCTTAAGTGATCTAAAATAGTAATAATTTCTGATGCAGACACGCTCCCTATCGGCCACTGCGAGCAGCTAAGCGTGTTGCATAGTGGCGGTCACAGTACGCCGAAGGACGTCCCCACTCTCCCTACTTGGATACTCCTTAGCTTCTCCTCTTACGTGATCTAAAATATTAATAATTTCTGATGCAGACACGCTCCCTATCGGCCACTGCGAGCAGCTCAGCGTGTTGCATAGTGGCGGTCACAGTACGCCGAAAGACGTCCCTACTCTCCCTACTTGGATACTCCTTAGCTTCTCCTCTTACGTGATCTAAAATATTAATAATTTCTGATGCAGACACGCTCCCTATCGGCCACTGCGAGCAGCTCAGCGTGTTACATAGTGGCGGTCACAGTACGCCGAAGGAAGTCCCTACTCTCCCTACTTGGATACTCCTTAGCTTCTCCTCTTACGTGATCTAAAATATTAATAATTTCTGATGCAGACACGCTCCCTATCGGCCACTGCGAGCAGCTCAGCGTGTTGCATAGTGGCGGTCACAGTACGCCGAAAGACGTCCCTACTCTCCCTACTTGGATACTCCTTAGCTTCTCCTCTTACGTGATCTAAAATATTAATAATTTCTGATGCAGACACGCTCCCTATCGGCCACTGCGAGCAGCTCAGCGTGTTACATAGTGGCGGTCACAGTACGCCGAAGGAAGTCCCTACTCTCCCTACTTGGATACTCCTTAGCTTCTCCTCTTACGTGATCTAAAATATTAATAATTTCTGATGCAGACACGCTCCCTATCGGCCACTGCGAGCAGCTCAGCGTGTTGCATAGTGGCGGTCACAGTACGCCGAAAGACGTCCCTACTCTCCCTACTTGGATAATCCTTAGCTTCTCCTCTTAAGTGATCTAAAATAGTAATAATTTCTGATGCAGACACGCTCCCTATCGGCCACTGCGAGCAGCTAAGCGTGTTACATAGTGGCGGTCACAGTACGCCGAAGGAAGTCCTTACTCTCCCTACTTGGATACTCCTTAGCTTCTCGTCTTACGTGATCTAAAATAGTAATAATTTCTGATGCAGACACGCTCCCTATCGGCCACTGCGAGCAGCTAAGCGTGTTGCATAGTGGCGGCCACAGTACGCCGAAGGACGTCCCTACTCTCCCTACTTGGATACTCCTTAGCTTCTCCTCTTACGTGATCTAAAATAGTAATAATTTCTGATGCAGACACGCTCCCTATCGGCCACTGCGAGCAGCTAAGCGTGTTGCATAGTGGCGACCACAGTACGCCGAAGGAAGTCCTTACTCTCCCTACTTGGATACTCCTTAGCTTCTCGTCTTACGTGATCTAAAATAGTAATAATTTCTGATGCAGACACGCTCCCTATCGGCCACTGCGAGCAGCTAAGCGTGTTGCATAGTGGCGGCCACAGTACGCCGAAGGACGTCCCTACTCTCCCTACTTGGATACTCCTTAGCTTCTCCTCTTACGTGATCTAAAATAGTAATAATTTCTGATGCAGACACGCTCCCTATCGGCCACTGCGAGCAGCTAAGCGTGTTACATAGTGGCGGTCACAGTACGCCGAAGGAAGTCCTTACTCTCCCTACTTGGATACTCCTTAGCTTCTCGTCTTACGTGATCTAAAATAGTAATAATTTCTGATGCAGACACGCTCCCTATCGGCCACTGCGAGCAGCTAAGCGTGTTGCATAGTGGCGGCCACAGTACGCCGAAGGACGTCCTTACTCTCCCTACTTGGATACTCCTTAGCTTCTCCTCTTACGTGATCTAAAATAGTAATAATTTCTGATGCAGACACGCTCCCTATCGGCCACTGCGAGCAGCTAAGCGTGTTGCATAGTGGCGGCCACAGTACGCCGAAGGACGTCCCCACTCTCCCTACTTGGATACTCCTTAGCTTCTCCTCTTACGTGAACTAAAATAGTAATGATTTCTGATGCAGACACGCTCCCTATCGGCCACTGCGAGCAGCTAAGCGTGTTGCATAGTGGCGACCACAGTACGCCGAAGGACGTCCCCACTCTCCCTACTTGGATACTCCTTAGCTTCTCCTCTTACGTGATCTAAAATAGTAATAATTCTGATGCAGACACGCTCCCTATCGGCCACTGCGAGCAGCTAAGCGTGTTGCATAGTGGCGGCCACAGTACGCCGAAGCACGTCCCTACTCTCCCTACTTGGATACTCCTTAGCTTCTCCTCTTACGTGATCTAAAATAGTAATAATTTCTGATGCAGACACGCTCCCTATCCGCCACTGCGAGCAGCTAAGCGTTTTACATAGTGGCGGTCACAGTACGCCGAAGGACGTCCTTACTCTCCCTACTTGGATACTCCTTAGCTTCTCCTCTTACGTGATCTAAAATAGTAATAATTTCTGATGCAGACACGCTCCCTATCGGCCACTGCGAGCAGCTAAGCGTGTTGCATAGTGGCGGTCACAGTACGCCGAAGGACGTCCCCACTCTCCCTACTTGGATACTCCTTAGCTTCTCCTCTTACGTGATCTAAAATAGTAATAATTTCTGATGCAGACACGCTCCCTATCGGCCACTGCGAGCAGCTAAGCGTGTTGCACGCCGAAGGACGTCCCTACTCTCCCTACTTGGATACTCCTTAGCTTCTCCTCTTACGTGATCTAAAATAGTAATAATTTCTGATACAGACACGCTCCCTATCGGCCACTGCGAGCAGCTAAGCGTGTTGCACGCCGAAGCACGTCCCTACTCTCCCTACTTGGATACTCCTTAGCTTCTCCTTTTACGTGATCTAAAATAGTAATAATTTCTGATGCAGACACGCTCCCTATCGGCCACTGCGAGCAGCTAAGCGTGTTGCATAGTGGCGGTCACAGTACGCCGAAGGACGTCCCCACTCTCCCTACTTGGATACTCCTTAGCTTCTCCTCTTACGTGATCTAAAATAGTAATAATTTCTGATGCAGACACGCTCCCTATCGGCCACTGCGAGCAGCTAAGCGTTTTACATAGTGGCGGCAGTTTTTTTCGCAATGGATTTAAAAAGAACGTATACTTTATACAGGCTATGACATTCAACGTGTAGTAAAGAATCTTCATTTAAAATTTCAAAATATTCAATCATGTTGCATTCAACATTTTTGCTGACATACAAGCGCTGTCTCTCTATATAATAGTAAGATACTGTAAAAAAGTAAAATTGACGAATGGATAGCCATAAAAAACAAGTAATATACACAAAAAAATGTTTAAAGTCAATTCCTACTTAGGTCAACCAAGAAAAAATCTATTTTAGTTACTTTTCATTAAATAATTACAATTAATATGATTGAAGTAGCAACATATAAAATTAAAACAGCTGACCTACCTATAGCCCATAACCTGTAACATAAAACCAGCTGTTTCTTGTGTTATCTCTAATTTTAAGCCTAAAGGGATGAAATAACTATATTATATACCTTGCCTCTTTTGTAAAACGTTTTCTCTCATATAAAACTAATTAATGAGTTAATATTTGGGGGAAACGGTAATAATATCAAGTCCGACTATAGGTTTAAGAAGATTTACTTGAACTTTTGCGTAAAAGTATTTAAAAACGATGTATAAAAAATATTGAAATAACGATTAAAAATTAGAACTATATATATATATATATATATATATATATATATATATATATATATATATAAGCCTATATAGTTCATATTTTCAATCGTTAATTAAATACTATTTAAGCATCCATGAAGTTTATTTGAACTTGAGTCTCTCTCTCTCACTCTCTCTCTCTCTCTCTCTCTCTCTCTCTCTCTCTCTATATATATATATATATATATATATATATATATATATATATATATAATATGTATATATATATATACATATATATATGTATATACATATATATATATATATATATATATATATATATATATATATATATATATATATATATATATATATATATGATATGTTTTAGGCCTATAGCTTACGTTATTGTAATTTTCATTCCTGATAATGTTGGTACTGTTTGCCAACGAAAAGCTTTGGTTTGTACATTCAATAAATTATTCTTGTATTTTTATTTGTCTTATTTCTTTATTAATACACAAGAATACATATTGACATATTGTAGTATTTATATATATGGGCTATATACATATATATATATATATATATATATATATATATATATATATATATATAAGAAGAGTATAAAATAATAGAAGTAATTCAAAAAAAGAAAAGCTAAGACAAAATGAAAAAAATATCTACTGCCTTCAATTGCCCGCATAAATAGAGAGCATTGAAACTTTACAATGCCGATTTAGGCTTAAAAAGCATAACCAATGTTTTCAGTAGGAACGTGTGTGGCAAATGTGACCCGAAGCTGTTATATAACGACGTCTTTAACTGATTTTTAGGTTAACTATATTGTAGTTGTTCAAAACTCGAATACTTCTCGACAACGTTGTAAGACGTTAACACTTTGTCAGTAGTACAAATACGAGTAGATTTCAACTTTAGGCAAGAGAGTAACAGTTCTATTTTACACAAATATGTCATTTGTGTTTGCTGAAGACTAACATTACTTTTTTAAGTATACTAAAACACTATTCTCCTTTCAGATTTTCATCTCAATCCTTTTGCTTGCATCAGTTTCTAATATCCAAGCATCCTCTGGTGTTGGCTATGGTGTGGGATATGGTGAAGGTTCGGGCAACGGCGCAGTAGGGACTGGCTACGGCAGTGGTTATGGCTCAGGAAGTGACGGCAACGGAAAAGGAGAAGGTGTCGGTGTCGGTATTGGAACAGGAACGGGAGGGAGTGGAACTGGATATGGCGTAGGATATGGTACTGGAAGTGGTAAAGACGGATTTGGTTCTGGCTATGGTGTAGGTTATGGATCGGGATCTGGTTCCGAAAGCTCTGGATCTGACAGCGGAAAAGGGGACTCTGGCTTTGACAATTCATCTGGTTCTAATAAAGGAGGCTCGGGTACTGAATTAAAGAGAAAGAAGAGAACCATAGGAAGTAGGTCTGGATCAGGTAAAGCTACCAGTAAATTAACTAATATTTTAGGTTTAGGTAACGGTAAGGAAGGATCTGGCTATGGTGGTTGTGCAAAAGGCAGGAAAGTAAAAGCTAGAAAGGAGTCAGGTTCATTTGAGGAATCGCGAAATAATAAAAGACGCTCAAGACCTGAAAATGAATCGAGTAAAGTTTACAGTAAGGAAAGAAATACTCCAAGTTTAGGAAAAGGTGGATATGATAGTGGTAAAGGAGGCTCAGGCTCAGGCTATGGTGCCGGCTATGGTTCAGGTTCAGGAAAAGAAGGCTCAGGCTCAGGCTATGGTGCCGGCTATGGTTCAGGTTCAGGAAAAGAAGGCTCAGGCTATGGTGCCGGCTATGGTTCAGGTTCAGGAAAAGAAGGCTCAGGCTCAGGCTATGGTGCCGGCTATGGTTCAGGTTCAGGAAAAGAAGGCTCAGGCTCAGGCTATGGTGCCGGCTATGGTTCAGGTTCAGGAAAAGAAGGCTCGGGTTCTGGCTACGGTGAAGGATATGGTTCTGGCTCTGGAAAAGAAGGCACAGGCTCAGGCTATGGTGCCGGCTATGGTTCAGGTTCAGGAAAAGAAGGCTCGGGTTCTGGCTACGGTGAAGGATATGGTTCTGGCTCTGGAAAAGAAGGCACAGGCTCAGGCTATGGTGCCGGCTATGGTTCAGGTTCAGGAAAAGAAGGCTCGGGTTCTGGTTACGGTGCAGGATATGGCTCTGGCTCTGGAAAGGATAACTCTGGATCCGGTTTCGGTGCAGGATATGGTTCTGGTTCTGGCTAAGGTGCAGGATATGGTACTAGCTCTGGAACTAGTTCTGGTCTAAGATAAGATTCTGACATTGTGAATTTCTTCAGCGCTTAATAATGTCTAAGCTAATTACACAAAATTGTAAACTTAATGCATAGTTTTAAAAAATTCGGAATGCATGTTTATAAATGTGATTTATATAAGTATTGGAAAATAATAAAATTAGTTTTGCTAACAATATTTGACATAGAATGGTTTCTTATTAACTATCATCAATTTGAATAGCCCAAACGATTAATTGAATAATACTAATTATTCATAAACTTTTCTAAAAATTTTTAACGTTCTTGATCATTTAGGAGATAGAACAATCTTATCGACAAACATTTTACCGCCTGAGACAATTCTTAACTACATATTTAGATACAAATATAAAATCATTCCTTGAAAAACGGTAGTAGAATTACCATCAATCTCCAGACTGTACTAAAGGAATTTCGATTGCAAGATAATTAAATTAAAAATGAATGAACCTGTTTCACGAAAATCTGAATAATAAAGATGTAAACCGGAGAGTAAAACGCACAGCAATATGACTTCCCTTAAGCAAGACGTAATATCTGACAACTGTATCGTAACACTAAATGCAGACTTTGCTGGCCCCTTTGTCATTACAAGTGCTCTAAAGTAAATCATGCGTAAAGCAATGATCTACTGTAAACTTAGTCACTACTAAACCGTCTTAATTACAAGTGGACAGACCTAATCCTTGCCTTTGGACGTGCCCTGCAATCTAACTAATGTCAACGCTAACCTTTAGTCACTACTGAACCATCTTACAAGTGCACAGACATAATCCTTGCCATTGCATGTGCCTTACAAACTGACAACTGTCTATAATAAGCTTTAGCCACTAATGAACCGTCTTAGTTACAAGTGCGCAGACGTAATCTTAGCCATTGGACTTGCATTACAATCTGACAACTGTCAACGCTAAGCTTTAGCCACTACTGAACCGTCATAGATACAAGTGCACAGACGCAATCGTTGCCACTGCACGTGCCCTACAATCTAACAAATGTCAACGCTAAACTTTAGTCACTACTGAACCGTCTTAGTTACAAGTGCACAGACCTAATCCTTGCAATTGCACATGCCCTACAATCTAACAAATGTCAACGCTAAACTTTAGTCACTACTGAACCGTCTTAGTTACAAGTGCACAGACCTAATCCTTGACATTGCACGTGCCCTACAATCTAACAAATATCAAAGCTAACCTTTAGTCACTAATGAACTGTCTTAGTTACAAGTGCACAGACCTAATACTTCCCATTGCACATGCCCTACAATCTAACAAATATCAAAGCTAACCTTTAGTCACTAATAAACTGTCTTAGTTACAAGTGCACAGACCTAATACTTCCCATTGCACGTGCCCTACAATCTAACAAATGTCAACGCTAAACTTTAGTCACTACTGAACCGTCTTAGTTACAAGTGCACAGACCTAATCCTTGACATTGCACGTGCCCTACAATCTAACAAATGTCAACGCTAAACTTTAGTCACTACTGAACCGTCTTAGTTACAAGTGCACAGACCTAATCCTTGCCACTGCACGTGCCCTACAGTCTAACAAATGTCAACGCTAAACTATAGTCACTACTGAACCGTCTTAGTTACAAGTGCACAGACCTAATCCTTGCCACTGCACGTGCCCTACAATCTAACAAATGTCAACGCTAAACTTTAGTCACTAATGAACTGTCTTAGTTACAAGTGCACAGACCTAATCCTTGACATTGCACGTGCCCTACAATCTAACAAATGTCAACGCTAAACTTTAGTCACTACTGAACCGTCTTAGTTACAAGTGCACAGACCTAATCCTTGACATTGCACGTGCCCTACAATCTAACAAATGTCAACGCTAAACTTTAGTCACTACTGATCCGTCTTAGTTACAAGTACACAGACCTAATCCTTGCCACTGCACGTGCCCTACAATCTAACAAATGTCAACGCTAAACTTTAGTCACTAATGAACTGTCTTAGTTACAAGTGCACAGACCTAATACTTCCCATTGCACGTGCCCTACAATCTAACAAATGTCAACGCTAAACTTTAGTCACTACTGAACCGTCTTAGTTACAAGTGCACAGACCTAATCCTTGCCACTGCACGTGCCCTACAATCTAACAAATGTCAACGCTAAACTTTAGTCACTAATGAACTGTCTTAGTTACAAGTGCACAGACCTTATACTTCCCATTGCACGTGCCCTACAATCTAACAAATATCAAAGCTAACCTTTAGTCACTACTGAACCGTCTTAGTTACAAGTGCACAGACCTAATCCTTGACATTGCACGTGCCCTACAATCTAACAAATGTCAACGCTAAACTTTAGTCACTACTGATCCGTATTAGTTACAAGTGCACAGACCTAATCCTTGCCACTGCACGTGCCCTACAATCTAACAAATGTCAACGCTAAACTTTAGTCACTAATGAACTGTCTTAGTTACAAGTGCACAGACCTAATCCTTGCCACTGCACGTGCCCTACAATCTAACAAATGTCAACGCTAACCTTTAGTCACTAATGAACTGTCTTAGTTACAAGTGCACAGACCTAATCCTTGACATTGCACGTGCCCTACAATCTAACAAATGTCAACGCTAACCTTTAGTCACTACTGAACCGTCTTAGTTACAAGTGCACAGACCTAATCCTTGCCACTGCACGTGCCCTACAATCTAACAAATGTCAACGCTAAACTTTAGTCACTACTGAACCGTCTTAGTTACAAGTGCACAGACCTAATCCTTGCCACTGCACGTGCCCTACAATCTAACAAATGTCAACGCTAACCTTTAGTCACTAATGAACCGTCTTAGTTACAAGTGCACAGACCTAATCCTTGCCACTGCACGTGCCCTACAATCTAACAAATGTCAACGCTAAACTTTAGTCACTACTGATCCGTCTTAGTTACAAGTGCACAGACCTAATCCTTGCCACTGCACGTGCCCTACAATCTAACAAATGTCAACGCTAACCTTTAGTCACTACTGAACCGTCTTAGTTACAAGTGCACAGACCTAATCCTTGACATTGCACGTGCCCTACAATCTAACAAATGTCAACGCTAACCTTTAGTCACTACTGAACCGTCTTAGTTACAAGTGCACAGACCTAATCCTTGCCACTGCACGTGCCCTACAATCTAACAAATGTCAACGCTAAACTTTAGTCACTACTGATCCGTCTTAGTTACAAGTGCACAGACCTAATCCTTGCCACTGCACGTGCCCTACAAACTAACAAATGTCAACGCTAACCTTTAGTCACTAATGAACTGTCTTAGTTACAAGTGCACAGACCTAATCCTTGACATTGCACGTGCCCTACAATCTAACAAATGTCAACGCTAAACTTTAGTCACTACTGAACCGTCTTAGTTACAAGTGCACAGACCTAATCCTTGACATTGCACGTGCCCTACAATCTAACAAATGTCAACGCTAAACTTTAGTCACTACTGATCCGTCTTAGTTACAAGTGCACAGACCTAATCCTTGCCACTGCACGTGCCCTACAATCTAACAAATGTCAACGCTAAACTTTAGTCACTAATGAACTGTCTTAGTTACAAGTGCACAGACCTAATCCTTGCCACTGCACGTGCCCTACAATCTAACAAATGTCAACGCTAACCTTTAGTCACTAATGAACTGTCTTAGTTACAAGTGCACAGACCTAATCCTTGACATTGCACGTGCCCTACAATCTAACAAATGTCAACGCTAACCTTTAGTCACTACTGAACCGTCTTAGTTACAAGTGCACAGACCTAATACTTCCCATTGCACGTGCCCTACAATCTAACAAATGTCAAAGCTAACCTTTAGTCACTACTGATCCGTCTTAGTTACAAGTGCACAGACCTAATCCTTGCCACTGCACGTGCCCTACAATCTAACAAATGTCAACGCTAACCTTTAGTCACTAATGAACTGTCTTAGTTACAAGTGCACAGACCTAATCCTTGCCACTGCACGTGCCCTACAATCTAACAAATGTCAACGCTAACCTTTAGTCACTAATGAACTGTCTTAGTTACAAGTGCACAGACCTAATCCTTGACATTGCACGTGCCCTACAATCTAACAAATGTCAACGCTAACCTTTAGTCACTACTGAACCGTCTTAGTTACAAGTGCACAGACCTAATCCTTGACATTGCACGTGCCCTACAATCTAACAAATGTCAACGCTAACCTTTAGTCACTAATGAACTGTCTTAGTTACAAGTGCACAGACCTAATCCTTGACATTGCACGTGCCCTACAATCTAACAAATGTCAAGGCTAACCTTTAGTCACTACTGATCCGTCTTAGTTACAATTGCACAGACCTAATCCTTGCCACTGCACGTGCCCTACAATCTAACAAATGTCAACGCTAACCTTTAGTCACTAATGAACTGTCTTAGTTACAAGTGCACAGACCTAATCCTTGCCACTGCACGTGCCCTACAATCTAACAAATGTCAACGCTAACCTTTAGTCACTAATGAACTGTCTTAGTTACAAGTGCACAGACCTAATCCTTGACATTGCACGTGCCCTACAATCTAACAAATGTCAAAGCTAACCTTTAGTCACTACTGAACCATCTTAGTTACAATTGCACAGACCTAATCCTTGACATTGCACGTGTCCTACAATCTAACAAATGTCAAAGCTAACCTTTAGTCACTACTGATCCGTCTTAGTTACAAGTGCACAGACCTAATCCTTGACATTGCACGTGTCCTACAATCTAACAAATGTCAAAGCTAATCTTTAGTCACTACTGAACCATCTTAGTTACAAGTGCACAGACCTAATCCTTGACATTGCACGTGCCCTACAATCTAACAACTGTCAACACTAAACTTTAGTCACTACTGAACCATCTTAGTTACAATTGCACAGACCTAATCCTTGACATGCACGTGCCCTACAATCTAACAAATGTCAAAGCTAACCTTTAGTCACTACTGATCCGTCTTAGTTACAAGTGCACAGACCTAATCCTTGCCACTGCACGTGCCCTACAATCTAACAAATGTCAACGCTAACCTTTAGTCACTAATGAACTGTCTTAGTTACAAGTGCACAGACCTAATCCTTGCCACTGCACGTGCCCTACAATCTAACAAATGTCAACGCTAACCTTTAGTCACTAATGAACTGTCTTAGTTACAAGTGCACAGACCTAATCCTTGACATTGCACGTGCCCTACAATCTAACAAATGTCAACGCTAACCTTTAGTCACTACTGAACCGTCTTAGTTACAAGTGCACAGACCTAATCCTTGACATTGCACGTGCCCTACAATCTAACAAATGTCAACGCTAACCTTTAGTCACTAATGAACTGTCTTAGTTACAAGTGCACAGACCTAATCCTTGACATTGCACGTGCCCTACAATCTAACAAATGTCAAAGCTAACCTTTAGTCACTACTGATCCGTCTTAGTTACAATTGCACAGACCTAATCCTTGCCACTGCACGTGCCCTACAATCTAACAAATGTCAACGCTAACCTTTAGTCACTAATGAACTGTCTTAGTTACAAGTGCACAGACCTAATCTTTGACATTGCACGTGCCCTACAATCTAACAAATGTCAACGCTAAACTTTAGTCACTACTGAACCGTCTTAGTTACAAGTGCACAGACCTAATCCTTGACATTGCACGTGCCCTACAATCTAACAAATGTCAACGCTAAACTTTAGTCACTACTGATCCGTCTTAGTTACAAGTGCACAGACCTAATCCTTGCCACTGCACGTGCCCTACAATCTAACAAATGTCAACGCTAAACTTTAGTCACTAATGAACTGTCTTAGTTACAAGTGCACAGACCTAATACTTCCCATTGCACGTGCCCTACAATCTAACAAATGTCAACGCTAAACTTTAGTCACTACTGAACCGTCTTAGTTACAAGTGCACAGACCTAATCCTTGCCACTGCACGTGCCCTACAATCTAACAAATGTCAACGCTAAACTTTAGTCACTAATGAACTGTCTTAGTTACAAGTGCACAGACCTTATACTTCCCATTGCACGTGCCCTACAATCTAACAAATATCAAAGCTAACCTTTAGTCACTACTGAACCGTCTTAGTTACAAGTGCACAGACCTAATCCTTGACATTGCACGTGCCCTACAATCTAACAAATGTCAACGCTAAACTTTAGTCACTACTGAGCCGTCGTAGTTACAAGTACACAGACCTAATCCTTGCCACTGCACGTGCCCTACAATCTAACAAATGTCAACGCTAAACTTTAGTCACTACTGAACCGTCTTAGTTACAAGTGCACATACCTCATCCTTGCCACTGCACGTGACCTACAATCTAACAAATGTCAACGCTAAACTTTAGTCACTACTGAACCGTCTTAGTTACAAGTGCACAGACCTCATCCTTGCCACTGCACGTGCCCTACAATCTAACAAATGTCAACGCTAAACTTTAGTCACTACTGAACCGTCTTAGTTACAAGTGCACAGAACTAATCCTTGACATTGCACGTGCCCTACAATCTAACAAATGTCAACCCTAAACTTTAGTCACTACTGAACCGTCTTAGTTACAAGTGTACAGACCTAATCCTTGCCATTGCACGTGCCCTACAATCTAACAAATGTCAACGCTAAACTTTAGTCACTACTGAACCGTCTTAGTTACAAGTGCACAGACCTAATCCTTGCCATTGCACGTGTCCTACAATCTAACAAATGTCAACCCTAAACTTTAGTCACTACTGAACCGTCTTAGTTACAAGTGCACAGACCTAATCCTTGACATTGCACGTGCCCTACAATCTAACAAATGTCAACCCTAAACTTTAGTCACTACTGAACCGTCTTAGTTACAAGTGCACAGACCTAATCCTTGCCACTGCACGTGTCCTACAATCTAACAAATGTCAACGCTAAACTTTAGTCACTAATGAACTGTCTTAGTTACAAGTGCACAGACCTAATACTTCCCATTGCACGTGCCCTTCAATCTAACAAATGTCAACGCTAAACTTTAGTCACTACTGAACCGTCTTAGTTACAAGTGCACAGACCTAATACTTCCCATTTCACGTGCCCTACAATCTAACAAATGTCAACGCTAAACTTTAGTCACTACTGAACCGTCTTAGTTACAAGTGCACAGACCTAATCCTTGCCACTGCACGTGCCCTACAATCTAACAAATGTCAACGCTAAACTTTAGTCACTACTGAACCGTCTTAGTTACAAGTGCACAGACCTAATACTTCCCATTGCACGTGCCCTACAATCTAACAAATGTCAACGCTAAACTTTAGTCACTACTGAACCGTCTTACTTACAACTGCACAGACCTAATACTTCCCATTGCACGTGCCCTACAATCTAACAAATGTCAACGCTAAACTTTAGTCACTACTGAACCGTCTTACTTACAACTGCACAGACCTAATACTTCAAATTGCACGTGCCCTACAATCTAACAAATGTCAACGCTAAACTTTAGTCACTACTGAACCGTCTTACTTACAACTGCACAGACCTAATACTTCCCATTGCAGGTGCCCTACAATCTAACAAATGTCAACGCTAAACTTTAGTCACTACTGAACCGTCTTACTTACAACTGCACAGACCTAATACTTCCCAGTGCACGTGCCCTACAATCTAACAAATGTCAACGCTAAACGTTAGTCACTACTGAATAGTCTTAGTTACAAGTGCACAGACCTAATACTTCCCATTGCACGTGCCCTACAATCTAACAAATGTCAACGCTAAACTTTAGTCACTACTGAACCGTCTTAGTTACAAGTGCACAGACCTAATCCTTGCCACTGCACGTGTCCTAAAATCTAACAAATGTCAACGCTAAACTTTAGTCACTAATGAACTGTCTAAGTTACAAGTGCACAGACCTAATCCTTGCCACTGCACGTGCCCTACAATCTAACAAATGTCAACGCTAACCTTTAGTCACTAATGAACTGTCTTAGTTACAAGTGCACAGACCTAATACTTCCCATTGCACGTGCCCTACAATCTAACAAATATCAAAGCTAACCTTTAGTCACTACTGAACCGTCTTAGTTACAAGTGCACAGACCTAATCCTTGCAATTGCACAAGCCCTACAATCTAACAAATGTCAACGCTAAACTTTAGTCACTACTGAACCGTCTTAGTTACAAGTGCACAGACCTAATCCTTGCCACTGCACGTGCCCTACAATCTAACAAATGTCAACGCTAAACTTTAGTCACTACTGAGCCGTCTTAGTTACAAGTGCACAGACATAATCCTTGCCACTGCACGTGCCCTACAATCTAACAAATATCAAAGCTAACCTTTAGTCACTAATGAACTGTCTTAGTTACAAGTGCACAGACCTAATACTTCCCATTGCACGTGCCCTACAATCTAACAAATATCAAAGCTAACCTTTAGTCACTACTGAACCGTCTTAGTTACAAGTGCACAGACCTAATCCTTGCCACTGCACGTGCCCTACAATCTAATAAATGTCAACGCTAAACTTTAGTCACTACTGAGCCGTCTTAGTTACAAGTGCACAGACATAATCCTTGCCACTGCACGTGCCCTACAATCTAACAAATATCAAAGCTAAACTTTAGTCACTACTGAGCCGTCTTAGTTACAAGTGCACAGACCTAATACTTCCCATTGCACGTGCCCTACAATCTAACAAATATCAAAGCTAAACTTTAGTCACTACTGAGCCGTCTTAGTTACAAGTGCACAGACCTAATACTTCCCACTGCACGTGCCCTACAATCTAACAAATGTCAACGCTAAACGTTAGTCACTACTGAGCCGTCTTAGTTACAAGTGCACAGACCTAATACTTCCCATTGCACGTGCCCTACAATCTAACAAATATCAAAGCTAAACTTTAGTCACTACTGAACCGTCTTAGTTACAAGTGCACAGACCTAATCCTTGCCACTGCACGTGCCCTTCAATCTAACAAATGTCAACGATAAACTTTAGTCACTACTCAGCCGTCTTAGTTACAAGTGCACAGACATAATCCTTGCCACTGCACGTGCCCTACAATCTAACAAATATCAAAGCTAACCTTTAGTCACTAATGAACTGTCTTAGTTACAAGTGCACAGACCTAATACTTCCCATTGCACGTGCCCTACAATCTAACAAATATCAAAGCTAACCTTTAGTCACTAATGAACTGTCTTAGTTACAAGTGCACAGACCTAATACTTGCACGTGCCCTACAATCTAACAAATATCAAAGCTAACCTTTAGTCACTACTGAACCGTCTTAGTTACAAGTGCACAGACCTAATCCTTGCCATTGCACGTGCCCTACAATCTAACAAATGTCAACGCTAAACTTTAGTCACTAATGAACTGTCTTAGTTACAAGTGCACAGACCTAATACTTCCCATTGCACGTGCCCTACAATCTAAGAAATGTCAACGCTAAACTTTAGTCACTACTGAACCGTCTTAGTTACAAGTGCACAGACCTAATACTTCCCATTGCACGTGCCCTACAATCTAACAAATATCAAAGCTAAACTTTAGTCAATACTGAACCGTCTTAGTTACAAGTGCACAGACCTAATACTTCCCATTGCACGTGCCCTACAATCTAACAAATGTCAACGCTAAACTTTAGTCACTACTGAACCGTCTTAGTTACAAGTGCACATACCTAATCCTTGCCACTGCACGTGCCCTACAATCTAACAAATGTCAACGCTAAACTTTAGTCACTACTGAACCGTCTTAGTTACAAGTGCACAGACCTAATCCTTGCCACTGCATGTGCCCTACAATCTAACAAATATCAAAGCTAAACTTTAGTCACTAATGAACTGTCTTAGTTACAAGTGCACAGACCTAATACTTCCCATTGCACGTGCCCTACAATCTAACAAATGTCAACGCTAAACTTTAGTCACTACTGAACCGTCTTACTTACAACTGCACAGACCTAATACTTCAAATTGCACGTGCCCTACAATCTAACAAATGTCAACGCTAAACTTTAGTCACTACTGAACCGTCTTACTTACAACTGCACAGACCTAATACTTCCCATTGCAGGTGCCCTACAATCTAACAAATGTCAACGCTAAACTTTAGTCACTACTGAACCGTCTTACTTACAACTGCACAGACCTAATACTTCCCAGTGCACGTGCCCTACAATCTAACAAATGTCAACGCTAAACGTTAGTCACTACTGAATAGTCTTAGTTACAAGTGCACAGACCTAATACTTCCCATTGCACGTGCCCTACAATCTAACAAATGTCAACGCTAAACTTTAGTCACTACTGAACCGTCTTAGTTACAAGTGCACAGACCTAATCCTTGCCACTGCACGTGTCCTAAAATCTAACAAATGTCAACGCTAAACTTTAGTCACTAATGAACTGTCTAAGTTACAAGTGCACAGACCTAATCCTTGCCACTGCACGTGCCCTACAATCTAACAAATGTCAACGCTAACCTTTAGTCACTAATGAACTGTCTTAGTTACAAGTGCACAGACCTAATACTTCCCATTGCACGTGCCCTACAATCTAACAAATATCAAAGCTAACCTTTAGTCACTACTGAACCGTCTTAGTTACAAGTGCACAGACCTAATCCTTGCAATTGCACAAGCCCTACAATCTAACAAATGTCAACGCTAAACTTTAGTCACTACTGAACCGTCTTAGTTACAAGTGCACAGACCTAATCCTTGCCACTGCACGTGCCCTACAATCTAACAAATGTCAACGCTAAACTTTAGTCACTACTGAGCCGTCTTAGTTACAAGTGCACAGACATAATCCTTGCCACTGCACGTGCCCTACAATCTAACAAATATCAAAGCTAACCTTTAGTCACTAATGAACTGTCTTAGTTACAAGTGCACAGACCTAATACTTCCCATTGCACGTGCCCTACAATCTAACAAATATCAAAGCTAACCTTTAGTCACTACTGAACCGTCTTAGTTACAAGTGCACAGACCTAATCCTTGCCACTGCACGTGCCCTACAATCTAATAAATGTCAACGCTAAACTTTAGTCACTACTGAGCCGTCTTAGTTACAAGTGCACAGACATAATCCTTGCCACTGCACGTGCCCTACAATCTAACAAATATCAAAGCTAAACTTTAGTCACTACTGAGCCGTCTTAGTTACAAGTGCACAGACCTAATACTTCCCATTGCACGTGCCCTACAATCTAACAAATATCAAAGCTAAACTTTAGTCACTACTGAGCCGTCTTAGTTACAAGTGCACAGACCTAATACTTCCCACTGCACGTGCCCTACAATCTAACAAATGTCAACGCTAAACGTTAGTCACTACTGAGCCGTCTTAGTTACAAGTGCACAGACCTAATACTTCCCATTGCACGTGCCCTACAATCTAACAAATATCAAAGCTAAACTTTAGTCACTACTGAACCGTCTTAGTTACAAGTGCACAGACCTAATCCTTGCCACTGCACGTGCCCTTCAATCTAACAAATGTCAACGATAAACTTTAGTCACTACTCAGCCGTCTTAGTTACAAGTGCACAGACATAATCCTTGCCACTGCACGTGCCCTACAATCTAACAAATATCAAAGCTAACCTTTAGTCACTAATGAACTGTCTTAGTTACAAGTGCACAGACCTAATACTTCCCATTGCACGTGCCCTACAATCTAACAAATATCAAAGCTAACCTTTAGTCACTAATGAACTGTCTTAGTTACAAGTGCACAGACCTAATACTTGCACGTGCCCTACAATCTAACAAATATCAAAGCTAACCTTTAGTCACTACTGAACCGTCTTAGTTACAAGTGCACAGACCTAATCCTTGCCATTGCACGTGCCCTACAATCTAACAAATGTCAACGCTAAACTTTAGTCACTAATGAACTGTCTTAGTTACAAGTGCACAGACCTAATACTTCCCATTGCACGTGCCCTACAATCTAAGAAATGTCAACGCTAAACTTTAGTCACTACTGAACCGTCTTAGTTACAAGTGCACAGACCTAATACTTCCCATTGCACGTGCCCTACAATCTAACAAATATCAAAGCTAAACTTTAGTCAATACTGAACCGTCTTAGTTACAAGTGCACAGACCTAATACTTCCCATTGCACGTGCCCTACAATCTAACAAATGTCAACGCTAAACTTTAGTCACTACTGAACCGTCTTAGTTACAAGTGCACATACCTAATCCTTGCCACTGCACGTGCCCTACAATCTAACAAATGTCAACGCTAAACTTTAGTCACTACTGAACCGTCTTAGTTACAAGTGCACAGACCTAATCCTTGCCACTGCATGTGCCCTACAATCTAACAAATATCAAAGCTAAACTTTAGTCACTAATGAACTGTCTTAGTTACAAGTGCACAGACCTAATACTTCCCATTGCACGTGCCCTACAATCTAACAAATGTCAACGCTAAACTTTAGTCACTACTGAACCGTCTTAGTTACAAGTGCACAGACCTAATCCTTGCCATTGCACGTGCCCTACAATCTAACAAATATCAAAGCTAAACTTTAGTCACTAATGAACTGTCGTAGTTACAAGTGCACAGACCTAATACTTCCCATTGCACGTGCCCTACAATCTAACAAATATCAAAGCTAAACTTTAGTCACTAATGAACTGTCTTAGTTACAAGTGCACAGACATAATACTTCCCATTGCACCTGCCCTACAATCTAACAAATATCAAAGCTAACCTTTAGTCACTACTGAACCGTCTTAGTTACAAGTGCACAGACCTAATCCTTGCAATTGCACATGCCCTACAATCTAACAAATGTCAACGCTAAACTTTAGTCACTACTGAACCGTCTTAGTTACAAGTGCACAGACCTAATCCTTGCCACTGCATGTGCCCTACAATCTAACAAATATCAAAGCTAAACTTTAGTCACTAGTGAACCGTCTTAGTTACAAGTGCACAGACCTAATACTTGCACGTGCCCTACAATCTAACAAATATCAAAGCTAACCTTTAGTCACTACTGAACCGTCTTAGTTACAAGTGCACAGACCTAATCCTTGCAATTGCACATGCCCTACAATCTAACAAATGTCAACGCTAAACTTTAGTCAATACTGAACCGTCTTAGTTACAAGTGCACAGACCTAATCCTTGCCACTGCACGTGCCCTAAAATCTAACAAATATCAAAGCTAAACTTTAGTCACTACTGAACCGTCTTAGTTACAAGTGCACAGACCTAATACTTCCCATTGCACGTGCCCTACAATCTAACAAATGTCAACGCTAAACTTTAGTCACTACTGAACCGTCTTAGTTACAAGTGCACAGACCTAATCATTGCCACTACACGTGCCCTACAATCTAACAAATGTCAACGCTAAACTTTAGTCACTAATGAACTGTCTTAGTTACAAGTGCACAGACCTAATCCTTGCCACTGCACGTGCTATACAATCTAACAAATGTCAACGCTAAACTTTAGTCACTACTGAACCGTCTTAGTTACAAGTGCACAGACCTAATCCTTGCCACTGCACGTGTCCTACAATCTAACAAATGTCAACGCTAAACTTTAGTCACTAATGAACTGTCTTAGTTACAAGTGCACAGACCTAATACTTCCCATTGCACGTGCCCTACAATCTAACTAATGTCAACGCTAAACTTTAGTCACTACTAAACCGTCTTAGTTACAAGTGCACAGACCTAATACTTCCCATTTCACGTGCCCTACAACCTAACAAATGTCAACGCTAAACATTATTCACTACTGAACCGTCTTAGTTACAAGTGCACAGACCTAATACTTCCCATTGCACGTGCCCTACAATCTAACAAATGTCAACGCTAAACTTTAGTCACTAATGAACTGTCTTAGTTACAAGTGCACAGACCTCATCCTTGCCACTGCACGTGCCCTACAATCTAACAAATGTCAACGCTAAACTTTAGTCACTACTGAACCGTCTTAGTTACAAGTACACAGACTTAATCCTTGCCACTGCACGTGTCCTACAATCTAACAAATGTCAACGCTAAACTTTAGTCACTAATGAACTGTCTTAGTTACAAGTGCACAGACCTAATACTTCCCATTGCACGTGCCCTTCAATCTAACAAATGTCAACGCTAAACTTTAGTCACTACTGAACCGTCTTAGTTACAAGTGCACAGACCTAATACTTCCCATTTCACGTGCCCTACAATCTAACAAATGTCAACGCTAAACTTTAGTCACTACTGAACCGTCTTACTTACAACTGCACAGACCTAATACTTCCCATTGCACGTGCCCTACAATCTAACAAATGTCAACGCTAAACTTTAGTCACTACTGAACCGTCTTAGTTACAAGTGCACAGACCTAATCCTTGCCACTGCACGTGTCCTACAATCTAACAAATGTCAACGCTAAACTTTAGTCACTAATGAACTGTCTTAGTTACAAGTGCACAGACCTAATACTTCCCATTGCACGTGCCCTACAATCTAACAAATGTCAACGCTAAACTTTAGTCACTACTGAACCGTCTTAGTTACAAGTGCACAGACCTAATACTTCAAATTTCACGTGCCCTACAATCTAACAAATGTCAACGCTAAACTTTATTCACTACTGAACCGTCTTAGTTACAAGTGCACAGACCTAATACTTCCCATTGCACGTGCCCTACAATCTAACAAATGTCAACGCTAAACTTTAGTCACTACTGAACCGTCTTAGTTACAAGTGCACAGACCTAATACTTCCCATTGCACGTGCCCTACAATCTAACAAATATCAAAGCTAACCTTTAGTCACTAATGAACTGTCTTAGTTACAAGTGCACAGACCTAATACTTCCCATTGCACGTGCATTACAATCTAACAAATATCAAAGCTAAACTTTAGTCACTAATGAACTGTCTTAGTTACAAGTGCACAGACCTAATACTTCCCATTGCACGTGCCCTTCAATCTAACAAATGTCAACGCTAAACTTTAGTCACTAATGAACTGTCTTAGTTACAAGTGCACAGACCTAATACTTCCCATTGCACGTGCCCTACAATCTAACAAATATCAAAGCTAAACTTTAGTCACTAATGAACTGTCTTAGTTACAAGTGCACAGACCTAATACTTCCCATTGCACGTGCCCTACAATCTAACAAATGTCAACGCTAAACTTTAGTCACTACTGAACCGTCTTAGTTACAAGTGCACAGACCTAATACTTCAAATTTCACGTGCCCTACAATCTAACAAATGTCAACGCTAAACTTTATTCACTACTGAACCGTCTTAGTTACAAGTGCACAGACCTACTACTTCCCATTGCACGTGCCCTACAATCTAACAAATGTCAACGCTAAACTTTAGTCACTAATGAACTGTCTTAGTTACAAGTGCACAGACCTAATACTTCCCCTTGCACGTGCCCTACAATCTAACAAATATCAAAGCTAAACTTTAGTCACTAATGAACTGTCTTAGTTACAAGTGCACAGACCTAATACTTCCCATTGCACGTGCCCTACAATCTAACAAATATCAAAGCTAAACTTTAGTCACTAATGAACTGTCTTAGTTACAAGTGCACAGACCTAATACTTCCCATTGCACGTGCCCTACAATCTAACAAATATCAAAGCTAAATTTTAGTCACTAATGAACTGTCTTACTTACAAGTGCACAGACCTAATACTTCCCATTGCACGTGCCCTACAATCTAACAAATATCAAAGCTTAACTTTAGTCACTACTGAACCGTCTTAGTTACAAGTGCACAGACCTAATACTTCCCATTGCACGTGCCCTACAATCTAACAACTGTCAACGCTGATCTTTAGTCATTAGTGAACCGTCTTAGTTACAAGTGCACAGACCTAATCTTTGCCATTGCACGTGCCCTACAATATTATAACTGTCAACACTAAACTTTAGTCACTAATGAACCGTCTTAGTTACAAGTGCAAAGACGTAATCCTTCCCATTGCACGTGCCCTACAATCTAACAACTGTCAACGCTAAACTTTAGTCGTAACTGAACCGTCTTAGTTACAAGTGCACAGACGTAATCCTTCCCATTGCACTTGCCGTACAATCTAACAACTTTCAACGCTAACCTTTACTCACTACTGAACCGTCTTACTTACAACTGCACAGACCTAATCCTTGACATTGCACGTGTCCTACAATATAACCAATGTCAACACTAACCTTTAGTCGTAACTGAACCGTCTTAGTTACAAGTGCACAGACGTAATCCTTCCCATTGCACGTGCCCTACAATCTAACAACTGTCAACGCTAACCTTTAGTCGTAACTGAACCGTCTTAGTTACAAGTGCACAGACGTAATCCTTCCCATTGCACTTGCCGTACAATCTAACAACTTTCAACGCTAACCTTTACTCACTACTGAACCGTCTTACTTACAACTGCACAGACCTAACCCTTGACATTGCACGTGTCCTACAATATAAAAAATGTCAACGCTAACCTTTAATCGTAACTGAACCGTCTTAGTTACAAGTGCACAGACAAAACCTTGCCATTGCACGTGCCCTACAATCTAACAAATGTCAACGCTAAACTTTAGTCACTACTGGACCGTCTTAGTTACAAGTGCACAGACCTAATCCTTGCCACTGCACTTGCCCTACAATCTAACAACTGTCAACGCTGATCTTGAGTCACTAGTGAACCGTCTTAGTTACAAGTGCACAGACCTAATACTTTCCATTGCACGTGCCCTACAATCTAACAACTGTCAACGCTGATCTTGAGTCACTAGTGAACCGTCTTAGTTACAAGTGCACAGACCTAATACTTCCCATTGCACGTGCCCTACAATCTAACAAATGTCAACGCTAAACTTTAGTCACTACTGAACCGTCTTACTTACAACTGCACAGACCTAATACTTCCCATTGCACGTGCCCTACAATCTAACAAATGTCAACGCTAAACTTTAGTCACTACTGAACCGTCTTACTTACAACTGCACAGACCTAATACTTCCCATTGCACGTGCCCTACAATCTAACAAATGTCAACGCTAAACTTTAGTCACTACTGAACCGTCTTACTTACAACTGCACAGACCTAATACTTCCCATTGCAGGTGCCCTACAATCTAACAAATGTCAACGCTAAACTTTAGTCACTACTGAACCGTCTTACTTACAACTGCACAGACCTAATACTTCCCAGTGCACGTGCCCTACAATCTAACAAATGTCAACGCTAAACTTTAGTCACTACTGAATAGTCTTAGTTACAATTGCACAGACCTAATACTTCCCATTGCACGTGCCCTACAATCTAACAAATGTCAACGCTAAACTTTAGTCACTACTGAACCGTCTTAGTTACAAGTGCACAGACCTAATCCTTGCCACTGCACGTGTCCTACAATCTAACAAATGTCAACGCTAAACTTTAGTCACTAATGAACTGTCTAAGTTACAAGTGCACAGACCTAATCCTTGCCACTGCACGTGCCCTACAATCTAACAAATGACAACGCTAACCTTTAGTCACTAATGAACTGTCTTAGTTACAAGTGCACAGACCTAATACTTCCCATTGCACGTGCCCTACAATCTAACAAATATCAAAGCTAACCTTTAGTCACTACTGAACCGTCTTAGTTACAAGTGCACAGACCTAATCCTTGCAATTGCACATGCCCTACAATCTAACAAATGTCAACGCTAAACTTTAGTCACTACTGAACCGTCTTAGTTACAAGTGCACAGACCTAATCCTTGCCACTGCACGTGCCCTACAATCTAACAAATGTCAACGCTAAACTTTAGTCACTACTGAGCCGTCTTAGTTACAAGTGCACAGACATAATCCTTGCCACTGCACGTGCCCTACAATCTAACAAATATCAAAGCTAACCTTTAGTCACTAATGATTTGTCTTAGTTACAAGTGCACAGACCTAATACTTCCCATTGCACGTGCCCTACAATCTAACAAATATCAAAGCTAACCTTTAGTCACTACTGAACCGTCTTAGTTACAAGTGCACAGACCTAATCCTTGCCACTGCACGTGCCCTACAATCTAACAAATGTCAACGCTAAACTTTAGTCATTACTGAGCCGTCTTAGTTACAAGTGCACAGACATAATCCTTGCCACTGCACGTGCCCTACAATCTAACAAATATCAAAGCTAAACTTTAGTCACTACTGAGCCGTCTTAGTTACAAGTGCACAGACCTAATACTTCCCATTGCACGTGCCCTACAATCTAACAAATATCAAAGCTAAACTTTAGTCACTACTGAGCCGTCTTAGTTACAAGTGCACAGACCTAATACTTCCCACTGCACGTGCCCTACAATCTAACAAATGTCAACGCTAAACTTTAGTCACTACTGAGCCGTCTTAGTTACAAGTGCACAGACCTAATACTTCCCATTGCACGTGCCCTACAATCTAACAAATATCAAAGCTAAACTTTAGTCACTACTGAACCGTCTTAGTTACAAGTGCACAGACCTAATCCTTGCCACTGCACGTGCCCTACAATCTAACAAATGTCAACGCTAAACTTTAGTCACTACTGAGCCGTCTTAGTTACAAGTGCACAGACATAATCCTTGCCACTGCACGTGCCCTACAATCTAACAAATATCAAAGCTAACCTTTAGTCACTAATGAACTGTCTTAGTTACAAGTGCACAGACCTAATACTTCCCATTGCACGTGCCCTACAATCTAACAAATATCAAAGCTAACCTTTAGTCACTACTGAACCGTCTTAGTTACAAGTGCACAGACCTAATCCTTGCCATTGCACGTGCCCTACAATCTATCAAATGTCAACGCTAAACTTTAGTCACTAATGAACTGTCTTAGTTACAAGTGCACAGACCTAATACTTCCCATTGCACGTGCCCTACAATCTAACAAATGTCAACGCTAAACTTTAGTCACTACTGAACCGTCTTAGTTACAAGTGCACAGACCTAATACTTCCCATTGCACGTGCCCTACAATCTAACAAATATCAAAGCTAACCTTTAGTCACTACTGAACCGTCTTAGTTACAAGTGCACAGACCTAATACTTCCCATTGCACGTGCCCTACAATCTAACAAATGTCAACGCTAAACTTTAGTCACTACTGAACCGTCTTAGTTACAAGTGCACATACCTAATCCTTGCCACTGCACGTGCCCTACAATCTAACAAATGTCAACGCTAAAGTTTAGTCACTACTGAACCGTCTTAGTTACAAGTGCACAGACCTAATCCTTGCCACTGCATGTGCCCTACAATCTAACAAATATCAAAGCTAAACTTTAGTCACTAATGAACTGTCTTAGTTACAAGTGCACAGACCTAATACTTCCCATTGCACGTGCCCTACAATCTAACAAATGTCAACGCTAAACTTTAGTCACTACTGAACCGTCTTAGTTACAAGTGCACAGACCTAATCCTTGCCATTGCACGTGCCCTACAATCTAACAAATATCAAAGCTAAACTTTAGTCACTAATGAACTGTCGTAGTTACAAGTGCACAGACCTAATACTTCCCATTGCACGTGCCCTACAATCTAACAAATATCAAAGCTAAACTTTAGTCACTAATGAACTGTCTTAGTTACAAGTGCACAGACATAATACTTCCCATTGCACGTGCCCTACAATCTAACAAATATCAAAGCTAACCTTTAGTCACTACTGAACCGTCTTAGTTACAAGTGCACAGACCTAATCCTTGCAATTGCACATGCCCTACAATCTAACAAATGTCAACGCTAAACTTTAGTCACTACTGAACCGTCTTAGTTACAAGTGCACAGACCTAATCCTTGCCACTGCATGTGCCCTACAATCTAACAAATATCAAAGCTAAACTTTAGTCACTAGTGAACCGTCTTAGTTACAAGTGCACAGACCTAATACTTGCACGTGCCCTACAATCTAACAAATATCAAAGCTAACCTTTAGTCACTACTGAACCGTCTTAGTTACAAGTGCACAGACCTAATCCTTGCAATTGCACATGCCCTACAATCTTACAAATGTCAACGCTAAACTTTAGTCAATACTGAACCGTCTTAGTTACAAGTGCACAGACCTAATCCTTGCCACTGCACGTGCCCTAAAATCTAACAAATATCAAAGCTAAACTTTAGTCACTACTGAACCGTCTTAGTTACAAGTGCACAGACCTAATACTTCCCATTGCACGTGCCCTACAATCTAAGAAATGTCAACGCTAAACTTTAGTCACTACTGAACCGTCTTAGTTACAAGTGCACAGACCTAATCATTGCCACTACACGTGCCCTACAATCTAACAAATGTCAACGCTAAACTTTAGTCACTAATGAACTGTCTTAGTTACAAGTGCACAGACCTAATCCTTGCCACTGCACGTGCTATTCAATCTAACAAATGTCAACGCTAAACTTTAGTCACTACTGAACCGTCTTAGTTACAAGTGCACAGACCTAATCCTTGCCACTGCACGTGTCCTACAATCTAACAAATGTCAACGCTAAACTTTAGTCACTAATGAACTGTCTTAGTTACAAGTGCACAGACCTAATACTTCCCATTGCACGTGCCCTACAATCTAACAAATGTCAACGCTAAACTTTAGTCACTACTGAACCGTCTTAGTTACAAGTGCACAGACCTAATCATTGCCACTACACGTGCCCTACAATCTAACAAATGTCAACGCTAAACTTTAGTCACTAATGAACTGTCTTAGTTACAAGTGCACAGACCTAATACTTCCCATTGCACGTGCCCTACAATCTAACAAATGTCAACGCTAAACTTTAGTCACTACTGAACCGTCTTAGTTACAAGTGCACAGACCTAATCCTTGCCATTGCACGTGCCCTACAATCTAACAAATATCAAAGCTAAACTTTAGTCACTAATGAACTGTCGTAGTTACAAGTGCACAGACCTAATACTTCCCATTGCACGTGCCCTACAATCTAACAAATAATAAAGCTAAACTTTAGTCACTAATGAACTGTCTTAGTTAGAAGTGCACAGACATAATACTTCCCATTGCACGTGCCCTACAATCTAACAAATATCAAAGCTAACCTTTAGTCACTACTGAACCGTCTTAGTTACAAGTGCACAGACCTAATCCTTGCAATTGCACATGCCCTACAATCTAACAAATGTCAACGCTAAACTTTAGTCAATACTGAACCGTCTTAGTTACAAGTGCACAGACCTAATCCTTGCCACTGCACGTGCCCTAAAATCTAACAAATATCAAAGCTAAACTTTAGTCACTACTGAACCGTCTTAGTTACAAGTGCACAGACCTAATACTTCCCATCGCACGTGCCCTACAATCTAACAAATGTCAACGCTAAACTTTAGTCACTAGTGAACCGTCTTAGTTACAAGTGCACAGACCTAATACTTGCACGTGCCCTACAATCTAACAAATATCAAAGCTAACCTTTAGTCACTACTGAACCGTCTTAGTTACAAGTGCACAGACCTAATCCTTGCAATTGCACATGCCCTACAATCTAACAAATGTCAACGCTAAACTTTAGTCAATACTGAACCGTCTTAGTTACAAGTGCACAGACCTAATCCTTGCCACTGCACGTGCCCTAAAATCTAACAAATATCAAAGCTAAACTTTAGTCACTACTGAACCGTCTTAGTTACAAGTTGCACAGACCTAATCCTTGCAATTGCACATGCCCTACAATCTAACAAATGTCAACGCTAAACTTTAGTCACTACTGAACCGTCTTAGTTACAAGTGCACAGACCTAATCCTTGCCACTGCACGTGCCCTACAATCTAACAAATGTCAACGCTAAACTTTAGTCACTACTGAGCCGTCTTAGTTACAAGTGCACAGACATAATCCTTGCCACTGCACGTGCCCTACAATCTAACAAATATCAAAGCTAACCTTTAGTCACTAATGAACTGTCTTAGTTACAAGTGCACAGACCTAATACTTCCCATTGCACGTGCCCTACAATCTAACAAATATCAAAGCTAACCTTTAGTCACTACTGAACCGTCTTAGTTACAAGTGCACAGACCTAATCCTTGCCACTGCACGTGCCCTACAATCTAACAAATGTCAACGCTAAACTTTAGTCATTACTGAGCCGTCTTAGTTACAAGTGCACAGACATAATCCTTGCCACTGCACGTGCCCTACAATCTAACAAATATCAAAGCTAAACTTTAGTCACTACTGAGCCGTCTTAGTTACAAGTGCACAGACCTAATACTTCCCATTGCACGTGCCCTACAATCTAACAAATATCAAAGCTAAACTTTAGTCACTACTGAGCCGTCTTAGTTACAAGTGCACAGACCTAATACTTCCCACTGCACGTGCCCTACAATCTAACAAATGTCAACGCTAAACTTTAGTCACTACTGAGCCGTCCTAGTTACAAGTGCACAGACCTAATACTTCCCATTGCACGTGCCCTACAATCTAACAAATATCAAAGCTAAACTTTAGTCACTACTGAACCGTCTTAGTTACAAGTGCACAGACCTAATCCTTGCCACTGCACGTGCCCTACAATCTAACAAATGTCAACGCTAAACTTTAGTCACTACTGAGCCGTCTTAGTTACAAGTGCACAGACATAATCCTTGCCACTGCACGTGCCCTACAATCTAACAAATATCAAAGCTAACCTTTAGTCACTAATGAACTGTCTTAGTTACAAGTGCACAGACCTAATACTTCCCATTGCACGTGCCCTACAATCTAACAAATATCAAAGCTAACCTTTAGTCACTACTGAACCGTCTTAGTTACAAGTGCACAGACCTAATCCTTGCCATTGCACGTGCCCTACAATCTAACAAATGTCAACGCTAAACTTTAGTCACTAATGAACTGTCTTAGTTACAAGTGCACAGACCTAATACTTCCCATTGCACGTGCCCTACAATCTAACAAATGTCAACGCTAAACTTTAGTCACTACTGAACCGTCTTAGTTACAAGTGCACAGACCTAATACTTCCCATTGCACGTGCCCTACAATCTAACTAATATCAAAGCTAACCTTTAGTCACTACTGAACCGTCTTAGTTACAAGTGCACAGACCTAATACTTCCCATTGCACGTGCCCTACAATCTAACAAATGTCAACGCTAAACTTTAGTCACTACTGAACCGTCTTAGTTACAAGTGCACATACCTAATCCTTGAAACTGCACGTGCCCTACAATCTAACAAATGTCAACGCTAAACTTTAGTCACTACTGAACCGTCTTAGTTACAAGTGCACAGACCTAATCATTGCCACTGCATGTGCCCTACAATCTAACAAATATCAAAGCTAAACTTTAGTCACTAATGAACTGTCTTAGTTACAAGTGCACAGACCTAATACTTCCCATTGCACGTGCCCTACAATCTAACAAATGTCAACGCTAAACTTTAGTCACTACTGAACCGTCTTAGTTACAAGTGCACAGACCTAATCCTTGCCATTGCACGTGCCCTACAATCTAACAAATATCAAAGCTAAACTTTAGTCACTAATGAACTGTCGTAGTTACAAGTGCACAGACCTAATACTTCCCATTGCACGTGCCCTACAATCTAACAAATATCAAAGCTAAACTTTAGTCACTAATGAACTGTCTTAGTTACAAGTGCACAGACATAATACTTCCCATTGCACGTGCCCTACAATCTAACAAATATCAAAGCTAACCTTTAGTCACTACTGAACCGTCTTAGTTACAAGTGCACAGACCTAATCCTTGCAATTGCACATGCCCTACAATCTAACAAATGTCAACGCTAAACTTTAGTCACTACTGAACCGTCTTAGTTACAAGTGCACAGACCTAATCCTTGCCACTGCATGTGCCCTACAATCTAACAAATATCAAAGCTAAACTTTAGTCACTAGTGAACCGTCTTAGTTACAAGTGCACAGACCTAATACTTCCCATTGCACGTGCCCTACAATCTAACAAATGTCAACGCTAAACTTTAGTCACTACTGAACCGTCTTAGTTACAAGTGCACAGACCTAATACTTCCCATTGCACGTGCCCTACAATCTAACTAATATCAAAGCTAACCTTTAGTCACTACTGAACCGTCTTAGTTACAAGTGCACAGACCTAATACTTCCCATTGCACGTGCCCTACAATCTAACAAATGTCAACGCTAAACTTTAGTCACTACTGAACCGTCTTAGTTACAAGTGCACATACCTAATCCTTGCCACTGCACGTGCCCTACAATCTAACAAATGTCAACGCTAAACTTTAGTCACTACTGAACCGTCTTAGTTACAAGTGCACAGACCTAGTCCTTGACACTGCATGTGCCCTACAATCTAACAAATATCAAAGCTAAACTTTAGTCACTAATGAACTGTCTTAGTTACAAGTGCACAGACCTAATACTTCCCATTGCACGTGCCCTACAATCTAACAAATGTCAACGCTAAACTTTAGTCACTACTGAACCGTCTTAGTTACAAGTGCACAGACCTAATCCTTGCCATTGCACGTGCCCTACAATCTAACAAATATCAAAGCTAAACTTTAGTCACTAATGAACTGTCGTAGTTACAAGTGCACAGACCTAATACTTCCCATTGCACGTGCCCTACAATCTAACAAATATCAAAGCTAAACTTTAGTCACTAATGAACTGTCTTAGTTACAAGTGCACAGACATAATACTTCCCATTGCACGTGCCCTACAATCTAACAAATATCAAAGCTAACCTTTAGTCACTACTGAACCGTCTTAGTTACAAGTGCACAGACCTAATCCTTGCAATTGCACATGCCCTACAATCTAACAAATGTCAACGCTAAACTTTAGTCACTACTGAACCGTCTTAGTTACAAGTGCACAGACCTAATCCTTGCCACTGCATGTGCCCTACAATCTAACAAATATCAAAGCTAAACTTTAGTCACTAGTGAACCGTCTTAGTTACAAGTGCACAGACCTAATACTTGCACGTGCCCTACAATCTAACAAATATCAAAGCTAACCTTTAGTCACTACTGAACCGTCTTAGTTACAAGTGCACAGACCTAATCCTTGCAATTGCACATGCCCTACAATCTAACAAATGTCAACGCTAAACTTTAGTCAATACTGAACCGTCTTAGTTACAAGTGCACAGACCTAATCCTTGCCACTGCACGTGCCCTAAAATCTAACAAATATCAAAGCTAAACTTTAGTCACTACTGAACCGTCTTAGTTACAAGTGCACAGACCTAATACTTCCCATTGCACGTGCCCTACAATCTAACAAATGTCAACGCTAAACTTTAGTCACTACTGAACCGTCTTAGTTACAAGTGCACAGACCTAATCATTGCCACTACACGTGCCCTACAATCTAACAAATGTCAACGCTAAACTTTAGTCACTAATGAACTGTCTTAGTTACAAGTGCACAGACCTAATACTTCCCATTGCACGTGCTATACAATCTAACAAATGTCAACGCTAAACTTTAGTCACTACTGAACCGTCTTAGTTACAAGTGCACAGACCTAATCCTTGCCACTGCACGTGTCCTACAATCTAACAAATGTCAACGCTAAACTTTAGTCACTAATGAACTGTCTTAGTTACAAGTGCACAGACCTAATACTTCCCATTGCACGTGCCCTACAATCTAACAAATGTCAACGCTAAACTTTAGTCACTACTAAACCGTCTTAGTTACAAGTGCACAGACCTAATACTTCCCATTTCACGTGCCCTACAACCTAACAAATGTCAACGCTAAACTTTATTCACTACTGAACCGTCTTAGTTACAAGTGCACAGACCTAATACTTCCCATTGCACGTGCCCTACAATCTAACAAATGTCAACGCTAAACTTTAGTCACTACTGAACCGTCTTAGTTACAAGTGCACAGACCTAATACTTCCCATTGCACGTGCCCTACAATCTAACAAATGTCAACGCTAAACTTTAGTCACTACTGAACCGTCTTAGTTACAAGTGCACAGACCTAATACTTCCCATTGCACGTGCCCTACAATCTAACAAATGTCAACGCTAAACTTTAGTCACTAATGAACTGTCTTAGTTACAAGTGCACAGACCTCATCCTTGCCACTGCACGTGCCCTACAATCTAACAAATGTCAACGCTAAACTTTAGTCACTACTGAACCGTCTTAGTTACAAGTACACAGACTTAATCCTTGCCACTGCACGTGTCCTACAATCTAACAAATGTCAACGCTAAACTTTAGTCACTAATGAACTGTCTTAGTTACAAGTGCACAGACCTAATACTTCCCATTGTACGTGCCCTTCAATCTAACAAATGTCAACGCTAAACTTTAGTCACTACTGAACCGTCTTAGTTACAAGTGCACAGACCTAATACTTCCCATTTCACGTGCCCTACAATCTAACAAATGTCAACGCTAAACTTTAGTCACTACTGAACCGTCTTACTTACAACTGCACAGACCTAATACTTCCCATTGCACGTACCCTACAATCTAACAAATGTCAACGCTAAACTTTAGTCACTACTGAACCGTCTTAGTTACAAGTGCACAGACCTAATCCTTGCCACTGCACGTGTCCTACCATCTAACAAATGTCAACGCTAAACTTTAGTCACTAATGAACTGTCTTAGTTACAAGTGCACAGACCTAATACTTCCCATTGCACGTGCCCTACAATCTAACAAATGTCAACGCTAAACTTTAGTCACTACTGAACCGTCTTAGTTACAAGTGCACAGACCTAATACTTCCCATTTCACGTGCCCTACAATCTAACAAATGTCAACGCTAAACTTTATTCACTACTGAACCGTCTTAGTTACAAGTGCACAGACCTAATACTTCCCATTGCACGTGCCCTACAATCTAACAAATGTCAACGCTAAACTTTAGTCACTACTGAACCGTCTTAGTTACAAGTGCACAGACCTAATACTTCCCATTGCACGTGCCCTACAATCTAACAAATATCAAAGCTAACCTTTAGTCACTAATGAACTGTCTTAGTTACAAGTGCACAGACCTAATACTTCCCATTGCACGTGCATTACAATCTAACAAATATCAAAGCTAAACTTTAGTCACTAATGAACTGTCTTAGTTACAAGTGCACAGACCTAATACTTCCCATTGCACGTGCCCTTCAATCTAACAAATGTCAACGCTAAACTTTAGTCACTAATGAACTGTCTTAGTTACAAGTGCACAGACCTAATACTTCCCATTGCACGTGCCCTACAATCTAACAAATATCAAAGCTAAACTTTAGTCACTAATGAACTGTCTTAGTTACAAGTGCACAGACCTAATACTTCCCATTGCACGTGCCCTACAATCTAACAAATATCAAAGTTAAACTTTAGTCACTAATGAACTGTCTTAGTTACAAGTGCACAGACCTAATACTTCCCATTGCACGTGCCCTACAATCTAACAAATATCAAAGCTAAACTTTAGTCACTAATGAATTGTCTTAGTTACAAGTGCACAGACCTACTACTTCCCATTGCACGTGCCCTACAATCTAACAAATGTCAACGCTAAACTTTAGTCACTAATGAACTGTCTTAGTTACAAGTGCACAGACCTAATACTTCCCCTTGCACGTGCCCTACAATCTAACAAATATCAAAGCTAAACTTTAGTCACTAATGAACTGTCTTAGTTACAAGTGCACAGACCTAATACTTCCCATTGCACGTGCCCTACAATCTAACAAATATCAAAGCTAAACTTTAGTCACTACTGAACTGTCTTAGTTACAAGTGCACAGACCTAATACTTCCCATTGCACGTGCCCTACAATCTAACAAATATCAAAGCTAAATTTTAGTCACTAATGAACTGTCTTACTTACAAGTGCACAGACCTAATACTTCCCATTGCACGTGCCCTACAATCTAACAAATATCAAAGCTTAACTTTAGTCACTACTGAACCGTCTTAGTTACAAGTGCACAGACCTAATACTTCCCATTGCACGTGCCCTACAATCTAACAACTGTCAACGCTGATCTTTAGTCATTAGTGAACCGTCTTAGTTACAAGTGCACAGACCTAATCTTTGCCATTGCACGTGCCCTACAATCTAACAACTGTCAACGCTAACCTTTAGTCACTAATGAACCGTCTTAGTTACAAGTGCAAAGACGTAATCCTTCCCATTGCACGTGCCCTACAATCTAACAACTGTCAACGCTAACCTTTAGTCGTAACTGAACCGTCTTAGTTACAAGTGCACAGACGTAATCCTTCCCATTGCACTTGCCGTACAATCTAACAACTTTCAACGCTAACCTTTACTCACTACTGAACCGTCTTACTTACAACTGCACAGACCTAATCCTTTACATTGCACGTGTCCTACAATATAACCAATGTCAACACTAACCTTTAGTCGTAACTGAACCGTCTTAGTTACAAGTGCACAGACGTAATCCTTCCCATTGCACGTGCCCTACAATCTAACAACTGTCAACGCTAACCTTTAGTCGTAACTGAACCGTCTTAGTTACAAGTGCACAGACGTAATCCTTCCCATTGCACTTGCCGTACAATCTAACAACTTTCAACGCTAACCTTTACTCACTACTGAACCGTCTTACTTACAACTGCACAGACCTAATCCTTGACATTGCACGTGTCCTACAATATAACCAATGTCAACGCTAACCTTTAGTCGTAACTGAACCGTCTTAGTTACAAGTGCACAGACAAAACCTTGCCATTGCACGTGCCCTACAATCTAACAAATGTCAACGCTAAACTTTAGTCACTACTGAACCGTCTTAGTTACAAGTGCACAGACCTAATCCTTGCCACTGCACTTGCCCTACAATCTAACAACTGTCAACGCTGATCTTGAGTCACTAGTGAACCGTCTTAGTTACAAGTGCACAGACCTAATACTTTCCATTGCACGTGCCCTACAATCTAACAACTGTCAACGCTGATCTTGAGTCACTAGTGAACCGTCTTAGTTACAAGTGCACAGACCTAATACTTCCCATTGCACGTGCCCTACAATCTAACAACTGTCAACGCTAAACTTTAGTCACTACTGAACCGTCTTAGTTACAAGTGCACAGACCTAATACTTCCCATTGCACGTGCCCTTTAATCTAACAACTGTCAACGCTGATCTTGAGTCACTAGTGAACCGTCTTAGTTACAAGTGCACAGACCTAATACTTCCCATTGCACGTGCCCTACAATCTAACAAATGTCAACGCTAAACTTTAGTCACTACTGAACCGTCTTAGTTACAAGTGCACAGACCTAATCCTTGCCACTGCACGTGCCCTACAATCTAACAAATGTCAACGCTAAACTTTAGTCACTAATGAACTGTCTTAGTTACAAGTGCACAGACCTAATACTTCCCATTGCACGTGCCCTACAATCTAACAAATGTCAACGCTAAACTTTAGTCACTACTGAACCGTCTGACCTACAAGTGCACAGACCTAATCATTGCAATTGCACGTGCCCTACAATCTAACAACTGTCAAAGCTAAAATTTAGTCACTACCGAACTGTCTTAGTTACAAGTGCACAGACATAATCCTTGCCATTGAACGTTCCTTACAATCTGACAGCGGGCAACGCTAACCTTTATTCACTACTAATCCTAGTAATTGGACGTGCCTTACAATCAGACAATTGTTAACGCTAAGTTATAGTCACTACCGTACCGTATTAGTTACAAGTTCACAGACATAATCCTTGCCATTGAACGTTCCTTACAATCTAACAACTGTCAACGCTAACCTTTAGTCACTAATGAACCGTCTTAGTTATAAGTCCACAGACGTACTCCTTCCATTGTACGTGCCTTATAATCTGACAACTGTCAACACTAAACTTTTGTCACTACCGAACCGTCTTATTTACAAGTGCACAGACGTAATCCTTGCCATTGGGTGTTCCCTACAATCTAACAACTGTCAACGCTAACCTTTAGTCACTACTGAACCGTCTTAGTTACAAGTGCACAGATATAAACCTTACCATTGGACGTGCCCTACAATCTAATAACTGTCAACGCTAACCTTTAGTCACTACTGAACCGTCTTAGTTACAAGTGCACAGATACCTTACCATTGGACCTGCCTTACAATCTGACAACTGTCGATGCTGAGCTTTAGGCATTACTGAAACAAAGCGTATCAATAGAAAATGTAGTCTCCAGACATGTGTCTTATAACATGTCACTGCACCAATTGTTAAATACGATGCCCTGAAAAATGCTATTAATTGATAAATGGAGTCATCTGACTTTTGTTTTATAACGTAAAGCTAGACACTTGGTCATATTTTTAGATTACGATGTCCTACAAAAGCCCTATCACAACTGAAAAGAGTCATCTATCATCTATGTTATAATGTAAACCTAGACATTATGCCATATTTTTCGGTTACTATGTCCTGAAAAATTCCTATCACTAACAAGATGAGTCATTTAAAATGTGTTTTTTAACGTAAACCTAGACACTATGCCATATTTTTCGGTTACGATGTCCTGAAAAATTCCTATCACTAACAAGATGAGTCATTTAAAATGTGTTTTTTAACGTAAACCTAGACACTATGCCATATTTTTCGGTTACTATGTCCTGAAAAATTCCTATCACTAACAAGATGAGTCATTTAAAATGTGTTTTTTAACGTAAACCTAGACATTATGCCATATTTTTCGGTTACGATGTCCTGAAAAATTCCTATCACTAACAAGATGAGTCATTTAAAATGTGTTTTTTAACGTAAACCTAGACACTATGCCATATTTTTCGGTTACGATGTCCTGAAAAATTCCTATCACTAACAAGATGAGTCATTTTGAAATGTGTTTTTTAACGTAAACCTAGACATTATGCCATATTTTTCGGTTACGATGTCCTGAAAAATTCCTATCACTAACAAGATGAGTCATTTAAAATGTGTTTTTTAACGTAAACCTAGACATTATGCCATATTTTTCGGCTACGATGTCCTGAAAAATTAATATCACTAACAAGATGAGTCATTTAAAATGTGTTTTTTAACGTAAACCTAGACACTATGCCATATTTTTCGGTTACGATGTCCTGAAAAATTCCTATCACTAACAAGATGAGTCATTTAAAATGTGTTTTTTAACGTAAACCTAGACATTATGCCATATTTTTCGGTTACGATGTCCTGAAAAATTCCTATCACTAACAAGATGAGTCATTTAAAATGTGTTTTTTAACGTAAAGCTAGACACTATGCCATATTTTTCGGTTACGATGTCCTGAAAAATTCCTATCACTAACAAGATGAGTCATTTAAAATGTGTTTTTTAACGTAAACCTAGACATTATGCCATATTTTTCGGTTACGATGTCCTGAAAAATTCCTATCACTAACAAGATGAGTCATTTAAAATGTGTTTTTTAACGTAAACCTAGACACTATGCCATATTTTTCGGTTACGATGTCCTGAAAAATTCCTATCACTAACAAGATGAGTCATTTAAAATGTGTTTTTTAACGTAAACCTAGACACTATGCCATATTTTTCGGTTACGATGTCCTGAAAAATTCCTATCACTAACAAGATGAGTCATTTAAAATGTGTTTTTTAACGTAAACCTAGACATTATGCCATATTTTTCGGTTACGATGTCCTGAAAAATTCCTATCACTAACAAGATGAGTCATTTAAAATGTGTTTTTTAACGTAAACCTAGACATTATGCCATATTTTTCGGTTACGATGTCCTGAAAAATTCCTATCACTAACAAGATGAGTCATTTAAAATGTGTTTTTTAACGTAAACCTAGACATTATGCCATATTTTTCGGTTACGATGTCCTGAAAAATTCCTATCACTAACAAGATGAGTCATTTAAAATGTGTTTTTTAACGTAAACCTAGACATTATGCCATATTTTTCGGTTACGATGTCCTGAAAAATTCCTATCACTAACAAGATGAGTCATTTAAAATGTGTTTTTTAACGTAAACCTAGACATTATGCCATATTTTTCGGTTACGATGTCCTGAAAAATTCCTATCACTAACAAGATGAGTCATTTAAAATGTGTTTTTTAACGTAAACCTAGACATTATGCCATATTTTTCGGTTACGATGTCCTGAAAAATTCCTATCACTAACAAGATGAGTCATTTAAAATGTGTTTTTTAACGTAAACCTAGACATTATGCCATATTTTTCGGTTACGATGTCCTGAAAAATTCCTATCACTAACAAGATGAGTCATTTAAAATGTGTTTTTTAACGTAAACCTAGACATTATGCCATATTTTTCGGTTACGATGTCCTGAAAAATTCCTATCACTAACAAGATGAGTCATTTAAAATGTGTTTTTTAACGTAAACCTAGACACTATGCCATATTTTTCGGTTACGATGTCCTGAAAAATTCCTATCACTAACAAGATGAGTCATTTAAAATGTGTTTTTTAACGTAAACCTAGACATTATGCCATATTATTCGGTTACGATGTCCTGAAAAATTCCTATCACTAACAAGATGAGTCATTTAAAATGTGTTTTTTAACGTAAACCTAGACATTATGCCATATTTTTCGGTTACGATGTCCTGAAAAATTCCTATCACTAACAAGATGAGTCATTTAAAATGTGTTTTTTAACGTAAACCTAGACATTATGCCATATTTTTCGGTTACGATGTCCTGAAAAATTCCTATCACTAACAAGATGATTCATTTAAAATGTGTTTTTTAACGTAAACCTAGACACTATGCCATATTTTTCGGTTACGATGTCCTGAAAAATTCCTATCACTAACAAGATGAGTCATTTAAAATGTGTTTTTTAACGTAAAGCTAGACATTATGCCATATTTTTCGGTTACGATGTCCTGAAAAATTCCTATCACTAACAAGATGAGTCATTTAAAATGTGTTTTTTAACGTAAAGCTAGACACTATGCCATATTTTTCGGTTACGATGTCCTGAAAAATTCCTATCACTAACAAGATGAGTCATTTAAAATGTGTTTTTTAACGTAAACCTAGACATTATGCCATATTTTTCGGTTACGATGTCCTGAAAAATTCCTATCACTAACAAGATGAGTCATTTAAAATGTGTTTTTTAACGTAAACCTAGACACTATGCCATATTTTTCGGTTACGATGTCCTGAAAAATTCCTATCACTAACAAGATGAGTCATTTAAAATGTGTTTTTTAACGTAAACCTAGACACTATGCCATATTTTTCGGTTACGATGTCCTGAAAAATTCCCATCACTAACAAGATGAGTCATTTAAAATGTGTTTTTTAACGTAAACCTAGACATTATGCCATATTTTTCGGTTACGATGTCCTGAAAAATTCCTATCACTAACAAGATGAGTCATTTAAAATGTGTTTTTTAACGTAAACCTAGACATTATGCCATATTTTTCGGTTACGATGTCCTGAAAAATTCCTATCACTAACAAGATGAGTCATTTAAAATGTGTTTTTTAACGTAAACCTAGACATTAAGCCATATTTTTCGGTTACGATGTCCTGAAAAATTCCTATCACTAACAAGATGAGTCATTTAAAATGTGTTTTTTAACGTAAACCTAGACATTATGCCATATTTTTCGGTTACGATGTCCTGAAAAATTCCTATCACTAACAAGATGAGTCATTTAAAATGTGTTTTTTAACGTAAACCTAGACATTATGCCATATTTTTCGGTTACGATGTCCTGAAAAATTCCTATCACTAACAAGATGAGTCATTTAAAATGTGTTTTTTAACGTAAACCTAGACATTATGCCATATTTTTCGGTTACGATGTCCTGAAAAATTCCTATCACTAACAAGATGAGTCATTTAAAATGTGTTTTTTAACGTAAACCTAGACATTATGCCATATTTTTCGGTTACGATGTCCTGAAAAATTCCTATCACTAACAAGATGAGTCATTTAAAATGTGTTTTTTAACGTAAACCTAGACATTATGCCATATTTTTCGGTTACGATGTCCTGAAAAATTCCTATCACTAACAAGATGAGTCATTTAAAATGTGTTTTTTAACGTAAACCTAGACATTATGCCATATTTTTCGGTTACGATGTCCTGAAAAATTCCTATCACTAACAAGATGAGTCATTTAAAATGTGTTTTTTAACGTAAACCTAGACATTATGCCATATTTTTCGGTTACGATGTCCTGAAAAATTCCTATCACTAACAAGATGAGTCATTTAAAATGTGTTTTTTAACGTAAACCTAGACACTATGCCATATTTTTCGGTTACGATGTCCTGAAAAATTCCTATCACTAACAAGATGAGTCATTTAAAATGTGTTTTTTAACGTAAACCTAGACATTATGCCATATTTTTCGGTTACGATGTCCTGAAAAATTCCTATCACTAACAAGATGAGTCATTTAAAATGTGTTTTTTAACGTAAACCTAGACACTATGCCATATTTTTCGGTTACGATGTCCTGAAAAATTCCTATCACTAACAAGATGAGTCATTTAAAATGTGTTTTTTAACGTAAACCTAGACACTATGCCATATTTTTCGGTTACGATGTCCTGAAAAATTCCTATCACTAACAAGATGAGTCATTTAAAATGTGTTTTTTAACGTAAACCTAGACACTATGCCATATTTTTCGGTTACGATGTCCTGAAAAATTCCTATCACTAACAAGATGAGTCATTTAAAATGTGTTTTTTAACGTAAACCTAGACATTATGCCATATTTTTCGGTTACGATGTCCTGAAAAATTCCTATCACTAACAAGATGAGTCATTTAAAATGTGTTTTTTAACGTAAACCTAGACATTATGCCATATTTTTCGGTTACGATGTCCTGAAAAATTCCTATCACTAACAAGATGAGTCATTTAAAATGTGTTTTTTAACGTAAACCTAGACATTATGCCATATTTTTCGGTTACGATGTCCTGAAAAATTCCTATCACTAACAAGATGAGTCATTTAAAATGTGTTTTTTAACGTAAACCTAGACATTATGCCATATTTTTCGGTTACGATGTCCTGAAAAATTCCTATCACTAACAAGATGAGTCATTTAAAATGTGTTTTTTAACGTAAACCTTGACACTATGCCATATTTTTCGGTTACGATGTCCTGAAAAATTCCTATCACTAACAAGATGAGTCATTTAAAATGTGTTTTTTAACGTAAACCTAGACATTATGCCATATTTTTCGGTTACGATGTCCTGAAAAATTCCTATCACTAACAAGATGAGTCATTTAAAATGTGTTTTTTAACGTAAACCTAGACATTATGCCATATTTTTCGGTTACGATGTCCTGAAAAATTCCTATCACTAACAAGATGAGTCATTTAAAATGTGTTTTTTAGCGTAAACCTAGACACTATGCCATATTTTTCGGTTACGATGTCCTGAAAAATTCCTATCACTAACAAGATGAGTCATTTAAAATGTGTTTTTTAACGTAAACCTAGACACTATGCCATATTTTTCGGTTACGATGTCCTGAAAAATTCCTATCACTAACAAGATGAGTCATTTAAAATGTGTTTTTTAACGTAAACCTAGACATTATGCCATATTTTTCGGTTACGATGTCCTGAAAAATTCCTATCACTAACAAGATGAGTCATTTAAAATGTGTTTTTTAACGTAAACCTAGACATTATGCCATATTTTTCGGTTACGATGTCCTGAAAAATTCCTATCACTAACAAGATGAGTCATTTAAAATGTGTTTTTTAACGTAAACCTAGACATTATGCCATATTTTTCGGTTACGATGTCCTGAAAAATTCCTATCACTAACAAGATGAGTCATTTAAAATGTGTTTTTTAACGTAAACCTAGACATTATGCCATATTTTTCGGTTACGATGTCCTGAAAAATTCCTATCACTAACAAGATGAGTCATTTAAAATGTGTTTTTTAACGTAAACCTAGACATTATGCCATATTTTTCGGTTACGATGTCCTGAAAAATTCCTATCACTAACAAGATGAGTCATTTAAAATGTGTTTTTTAACGTAAACCTAGACATTATGCCATATTTTTCGGTTACGATGTCCTGAAAAATTCCTATCACTAACAAGATGAGTCATTTAAAATGTGTTTTTTAAAGTAAACCTAGACATTATGCCATATTTTTCGGTTACGATGTCCTGAAAAATTCCTATCACTAACAAGATGAGTCATTTAAAATGTGTTTTTTAACGTAAACCTAGACATTATGCCATATTTTTCGGTTACGATGTCCTGAAAAATTCCTATCACTAACAAGATGAGTCATTTAAAATGTGTTTTTTAACGTAAACCTAGACATTATGCCATATTTTTCGGTTACGATGTCCTGAAAAATTCCTATCACTAACAAGATGAGTCATTTAAAATGTGTTTTTAACGTAAACCTAGACACTATGCCATATTTTTCGGTTACGATGTCCTGAAAAATTCCTATCACTAACAAGATGAGTCATTTAAAATGTGTTTTTTAACGTAAACCTAGACACTATGCCATATTTTTCGGTTACGATGTCCTGAAAAATTCCTATCACTAACAAGATGAGTCATTTAAAATGTGTTTTTTAACGTAAACCTAGACATTATGCCATATTTTTCGGTTACGATGTCCTGAAAAATTCCTATCACTAACAAGATGAGTCATTTAAAATGTGTTTTTTAACGTAAACCTAGACATTATGCCATATTTTTCGGTTACGATGTCCTGAAAAATTCCTATCACTAACAAGATGAGTCATTTAAAATGTGTTTTTTAACGTAAACCTAGACATTATGCCATATTTTTCGGTTACGATGTCCTGAAAAATTCCTATCACTAACAAGATGAGTCATTTAAAATGTGTTTTTTAACGTAAACCTAGACATTATGCCATATTTTTCGGTTACGATGTCCTGAAAAATTCCTATCACTAACAAGATGAGTCATTTAAAATGTGTCTTTTAACGTAAACCTAGACATTATGCCATATTTTTCGGTTACGATGTCCTGAAAAATTCCTATCACTAACAAGATGAGTCATTTAAAATGTGTTTTTTAACGTAAACCTAGACATTATGCCATATTTTTCGGTTACGATGTCCTGAAAAATTCCTATCACTAACAAGATGAGTCATTTAAAATGTGTTTTTTAACGTAAACCTAGACACTATGCCATATTTTTCGGTTACGATGTCCTGAAAAATTCCTATCACTAACAAGATGAGTCATTTAAAATGTGTTTTTTAACGTAAACCTAGACATTATGCCATATTTTTCGGTTACGATGTCCTGAAAAATTCCTATCACTAACAAGATGAGTCATTTAAAATGTGTTTTTTAACGTAAACCTAGACATTATGCCATATTTTCGGTTACGATGTCCCTGAAAATTCCTATCACTAACAAGATGAGACATTTAAAATGTGTTTTTTACGTAAACCTAGACACTATGCCATATTTTTCGGTTACGATGTCCTGAAAAATTCCTATCACTAACAAGATGAGTCATTTAAAATGTGTTTTTTAACGTAAACCTAGACATTATGCCATATTTTTCGGTTACGATGTCCTGAAAAATTCCTATCACTAACAAGATGAGTCATTTAAAATGTGTTTTTTAACGTAAACCTAGACATTATGCCATATTTTTCGGTTACGATGTCCTGAAAAATTCCTATCACTAACAAGATGAGTCATTTAAAATGTGTTTTTTAACGTAAACCTAGACACTATGCCATATTTTTCGGTTACGATGTCCTGAAAAATTCCTATCACTAACAAGATGAGTCATTTAAAATGTGTTTTTTAACGTAAACCTAGACACTATGCCATATTTTTCGGTTACGATGTCCTGAAAAATTCCTATCACTAACAAGATGAGTCATTTAAAATGTGTTTTTTAACGTAAACCTAGACATTATGCCATATTTTTCGGTTACGATGTCCTGAAAAATTCCTATCACTAACAAGATGAGTCATTTAAAATGTGTTTTTTAACGTAAACCTAGACATTATGCCATATTTTTCGGTTACGATGTCCTGAAAAATTCCTATCACTAAAAAGATGAGTCATTTAAAATGTGTTTTTTAACGTAAACCTAGACATTATGCCATATTTTTCGGTTACGATGTCCTGAAAAATTCCTATCACTAACAAGATGAGTCATTTAAAATGTGTTTTTTAACGTAAACCTAGACATTATGCCATATTTTTCGGTTACGATGTCCTGAAAAATTCCTATCACTAACAAGATGAGTCATTTAAAATGTGTTTTTTAACGTAAACCTAGACATTATGCCATATTTTTCGGTTACGATGTCCTGAAAAATTCCTATCACTAACAAGATGAGTCATTTAAAATGTGTTTTTTAACGTAAACCTAGACATTATGCCATATTTTTCGGTTACGATGTCCTGAAAAATTCCTATCACTAACAAGATGAGTCATTTAAAATGGGTTTTTTAACGTAAACCTAGACATTATGCCATATTTTTTCGGTTACGATGTCCTGAAAAATTCCTATCACTAACAATGATGAGTCATTTAAAATGTGTTTTTTAACGTAAACCTAGACATTATGCCATATTTTTGGTTACGATGTCCTGAAAAATTCCTATCACTAACAAGATGAGTCATTTAAAATGTGTTTTTTAACGTAAACCTAGACATTATGCCATATTTTTCGGTTACGATGTCCTGAAAAATTCCTATCACTAACAAGATGAGTCATTTAAAATGTGTTTTTTAACGTAAACCTAGACACTATGCCATATTTTTCGGTTACGATGTCCTGAAAAATTCCTATCACTAAAAAGATGAGTCATTTAAAATGTGTTTTTTAACGTAAACCTAGACACTATGCCATATTTTTCGGTTACGATGTCCTGAAAAATTCCTATCACTAACAAGATGAGTCATTTAAAATGTGTTTTTTAACGTAAACCTAGACATTATGCCATATTTTTCGGTTACGATGTCCTGAAAAATTCCTATCACTAACTGGATGAGTCATTTAAAATGTGTTTTTTAACGTAAACCTAGACATTATGCCATATTTTTCGGTTACGATGTCCTGAAAAATCCTATCACTAACAAGATGAGTCATTTAAAATGTGTTTTTTAACGTAAACCTAGACATTATGCCATATTTTTCGGTTACGATGTCCTGAAAAATTCCTATCACTAACAAGATGAGTCATTTAAAATGTGTTTTTTAACGTAAACCTAGACATTATGCCATATTTTTCGGTTACGATGTCCTGAAAATTCCTATCACTAACAAGATGAGTCATTTAAAATGTGTTTTTTAACGTAAACCTAGACATTATGCCATATTTTTCGGTTACGATGTCCTGAAAAATTCCTATCACTAACAAGATGAGTCATTTAAAATGTGTTTTTTAACGTAAACCTAGACATTATGCCATATTTTTCGGTTACGATGTCCTGAAAAATTCCTATCACTAACAAGATGAGTCATTTAAAATGTGTTTTTTAACGTAAACCTAGACATTATGCCATATTTTTCGGTTACGATGTCCTGAAAAATTCCTATCACTAACAAGATGAGTCCATTTAAAATGTGTTTTTTAACGTAAACCTAGACATTATGCCATATTTTTCGGTTACGATGTCCTGAAAAAATTCCTATCACTAACAAGATGAGTCATTTAAAATGTGTTTTTTAACGTAAACCTAGACATTATGCCATATTTTTCGGTTACGATGTCCTGAAAAATTCCTATCACTAACAATGAAAGAGTCATTTAAAATGTGTTTTTTAACGTAAACCTAGACACTTATGCCATATTTTTCGGTTACGATGTCCTGAAAAATTCCTATCACTAACAAGATGAGTCATTTAAAATGTGTTTTTTAACGTAAACCTAGACACTATGCCATATTTTTTCGGTTACGATGTCCTGAAAAATTCCTATCACTAACAAGATGAGTCATTTAAAATGTGTTTTTTAACGTAAACCTAGACACTATGCCATATTTTTCGGTTACGATGTCCTGAAAAATTCCTATCACTAACAAGATGAGTCATTTAAAAATGTGTTTTTTAACGTAAACCTAGACATTATGCCATATTTTTCGGTTACGATGTCCTGAAAAATTCCTATCACTAACAAGGTGAGTCATTTAAAATGTGTTTTTAACGTAAACCTAGACATTAAGCCATATTTTTCGTTACGATGTCCTGAAAAATTCCTATCACTAACAAGATGAGTCATTTAAAATGTGTTTTTTAACGTAAACCTAGACATTATGCCATATTTTTCGGTTACGATGTCCTGAAAAATTCCTATCACTAACAAGATGAGTCATTTAAAATGTGTTTTTTAACGTAAACCTAGACATTATGCCATATTTTTCGGTTACGATGTCCTGAAAAATTCCTATCACTAACAAGATGAGTCATTTAAAATGTGTTTTTTAACGTAAACCTAGACACTATGCCATATTTTTCGGTACGATGTCCTGAAAAATTCCTATCACTAACAAGATGAGTCATTTAAAATGTGTTTTTTAACGTAAACCTAGACATTATGCCATATTTTTCGGTTACGATGTCCTGAAAAATTCCTATCACTAACAAGATGAGTTCATTTAAAATGTGTTTTTTAACGTAAACCTAGACATTATGCCATATTTTTCGGTTACGATGTCCTGAAAAATTCCTATCACTAACAAGATGAGTCATTTAAAATGTGTTTTTTACGTAAACCTAGACATTATGCCATATTTTTCGGTTACGATGTCCTGAAAAATTCCTATCACTAACAAGATGAGTCATTTAAAATGTGTTTTTAACGTAAACCTAGACACTATGCCATATTTTTCGGTTACGATGTCCTGAAAATTCCTATCACTAACAAGATGAGTCATTTAAAATGTGTTTTTTAACGTAAACCTAGACACTTATGCCATATTTTTCGGTTACGATGTCCTGAAAAATTCCTATCACTAACAAGATGAGTCATTTAAAAATGTGTTTTTTAACGTAAACCTAGACATTATGCCATATTTTTCGGTTACGATGTCCTGAAAATTCCTATCACTAACAAGATGAGTCATTTAAAATGTGTTTTTTAACGTAAACCTAGACATTATGCCATATTTTTCGGTTACGATGTCCTGAAAAATTCCTATCACTAACAAGATGAGTCATTTAAAATGTGTTTTTTAACGTAAACCTAGACACTATGCCATATTTTTCGGTTACGATGTCCTGAAAAATTCCTATCACTAACAAGATGAGTCATTTAAAATGTGTTTTTTAACGTAAACCTAGACATTATGCCATATTTTTCGGTTACGATGTCCTGAAAAATTCCTATCACTAACAAGATGAGTCATTTAAAATGTGTTTTTTAACGTAAACCTAGACATTATGCCATATTTTTCGGTTACGATGTCCTGAAAAATTCCTATCACTAACAAGATGAGTCATTTAAAATGTGTTTTTTAACGTAAACCTAGACACTATGCCATATTTTCGGTTACGATGTCCTGAAAAATTCCTATCACTAACAAGATGAGTCATTTAAAATGTGTTTTTTAACGTAAACCTAGACATTATGCCATATTTTTCGGTTACGATGTCCTGAAAAATTCCTATCACTAACAAGATGAGTCATTTAAAATGTGTTTTTTAACGTAAACCTAGACATTATGCCATATTTTTCGGTTACGATGTCCTGAAAAATTCCTATCACTAACAAGATGAGTCATTTAAAATGTGTTTTTTAACGTAAACCTAGACACTATGCCATATTTTTCGGTTACGATGTCCTGAAAAATTCCTATCACTAACAAGATGAGTCATTTAAAATGTGTTTTTTAACGTAAACCTAGACACTATGCCATATTTTTCGGTTACGAATGTCCTGAAAAATTCCTATCACTAACAAGATGAGTCATTTAAAATGTGTTTTTTAACGTAAACCTAGACATTATGCCATATTTTTCGGTTACGATGTCCTGAAAAATTCCTATCACTAACAAGATGAGTCATTTAAAATGTGTTTTTTAACGTAAACCTAGACATTATGCCATATTTTTCGGTTACGATGTCCTGAAAAATTCCTATCACTAAAAAGATGAGTCATTTAAAATGTGTTTTTTAACGTAAACCTAGACATTATGCCATATTTTTCGGTTACGATGTCCTGAAAATTCCTATCACTAACAAGATGAGTCATTTAAAATGTGTTTTTTAACGTAAACCTAGACACTATGCCATATTTTTCGGTTACGATGTCCTGAAAAATTCCTATCACTAACAAGATGAGTCATTTTAAAATGTGTTTTTTAACGTAAACCTAGACATTATGCCATATTTTTCGGTTACGATGTCCTGAAAAATTCCTATCACTAACAAGATGAGTCATTTAAAATGTGTTTTTTAACGTAAACCTAGACATTATGCCATATTTTTCGGTTACGATGTCCTGAAAAAATTCCTATCACTAACAAAGATGAGTCATTTAAAAATGTGTTTTTTAACGTAAACCTAGACATTATGCCATATTTTTCGGTTACGATGTCCTGAAAATTCCTATCACTAACAAGATGAGTCATTTAAAATGTGTTTTTTAACGTAAACCTAGACATTATGCCATATTTTTCGGTTACGATGTCCTGAAAAATTCCTATCACTAACAAGATGAGTCATTTAAAATGTGTTTTTTAACGTAAACCTAGACATTATGCCATATTTTTCGGTTACGATGTCCTGAAAATTCCTATCACTAACAAGATGAGTCATTTAAAATGTGTTTTTTAACGTAAACCTAGACACTATGCCATATTTTTCGGTTACGATGTCCTGAAAAATTCCTATCACTAAAAGATGAGTCATTTAAAATGTGTTTTTTAACGTAAACCTAGACACTATGCCATATTTTTCGGTTACGATGTCCTGAAAAATTCCTATCACTAACAAGATGAGTCATTTAAAATGTGTTTTTTAACGTAAACCTAGACATTATGCCATATTTTTCGGTTACGATGTCCCTGAAAAATTCCTATCACTAACAAGATGAGTCATTTAAAATGTGTTTTTTAACGTAAACCTAGACATTATGCCATATTTTTCGGTTACGATGTCCTGAAAAATTCCTATCACTAACAAGATGAGTCATTTAAATGTGTTTTTTTAACGTAAACCTAGACATTATGCCATATTTTTCGGTTACGATGTCCTGAAAAATTCCTATCACTAACAAGATGAGTCATTTAAAATGTGTTTTTTAACGTAAACCTAGACATTATGCCATATTTTTCGGTTACGATGTCCTGAAAAATTCCTATCACTAACAAGATGAGTCATTTAAAATGTGTTTTTAACGTAAACCTAGACACTTATGCCATATTTTTCGGTTACGATGTCCTGAAAAATTCCTATCACTAACAAGATGAGTCATTTAAAATGTGTTTTTTTAACGTAAACCTAGACACTATGCCATATTTTTCGGTTACGATGTCCTGAAAAATTCCTATCACTAACAAGATGAGTCATTTAAAATGTGTTTTTTAACGTAAACCTAGACATTATGCCATATTTTTCGGTTACGATGTCCTGAAAAATTCCTATCACTAACAAGATGAGTCATTTAAAATGTGTTTTTTAACGTAAACCTAGACATTATGCCATATTTTTCGGTTACGATGTCCTGAAAAATTCCTATCACTAACAAGATGAGTCATTTAAAATGTGTTTTTTTAACGTAAACCTAGACATTATGCCATATTTTTCGGTTACGATGTCCTGAAAAATTCCTATCACTAACAAGATGAGTCATTTAAAATGTGTTTTTTAACGTAAACCTAGACATTATGCCATATTTTTCGGTTACGATGTCCTGAAAAATTCCTATCACTAACAAGATGAGTCATTTAAAATGTGTTTTTTAACGTAAACTAGACATTATGCCATATTTTTCGGTTACGATGTCCTGAAAAATTCCTATCACTAACAAGATGAGTCATTTAAAATGTGTTTTTTAACGTAAACCTAGACACTATGCCATATTTTTCGGTTACGATGTCCTGAAAAATTCCTATCACTAACAAGATGAGTCATTTAAAATGTGTTTTTTAACGTAAACCTAGACACTATGCCATATTTTTCGGTTACGATGTCCTGAAAATTCCTATCACTAACAAGATGAGTCATTTAAAATGTGTTTTTTAACGTAAACCTAGACATTATGCCATATTTTTCGGTTACGATGTCCTGAAAAATTCCTATCACTAACAAGATGAGTCATTTAAAATGTGTTTTTTAACGTAAACCTAGACATTATGCCATATTTTTCGGTTACGATGTCCTGAAAAATTCCTATCACTAACAAGATGAGTCATTTAAAATGTGTTTTTTAACGTAACCTAGACATTATGCCATATTTTTCGGTTACGATGTCCTGAAAAATTCCTATCACTAACAAGTGAGTCATTTAAAATGTGTTTTTTAACGTAAACCTAGACATTATGCCATATTTTTCGGTTACGATGTCCTGAAAAATTCCTATCACTAACAAGATGAGTCATTTAAAATGTGTTTTTAACGTAAACCTAGACATTATGCCATAATTTTTCGGTTACGATGTCCTGAAAAATTCCTATCACTAACAAGATGAGTCATTTAAAATGTGTTTTTTAACGTAAACCTAGACACTATGCCATATTTTTCGGTTACGATGTCCTGAAAAATTCCTATCACTAACAAGATGAGTCATTTAAAATGTGTTTTTTAACGTAAACCTAGACATTATGCCATATTTTTCGGTTACGATGTCCTGAAAAATTCCTATCACTAACAAGATGAGTCATTTAAAATGTGTTTTTTAACGTAAACCTAGACATTATGCCTATTTTTCGGTTACGATGTCCTGAAAAATTCCTATCACTAACAAGATGAGTCATTTAAAATGTGTTTTTTAACGTAAACCTAGACATTATGCCATAATTTTTCGGTTACGATGTCCTGAAAAATTCCTATCACTAACAAGATGAGTCATTTAAATGTGTTTTTTAACGTAAACCTAGACACTATGCCATATTTTTCGGTTACGATGTCCTGAAAAATTCCTATCACTAACAAGATTGAGTCATTTAAAATGTGTTTTTTAACGTAAACCTAGACACTAATGCCATATTTTTCGGTTACGATGTCCTGAAAAATTCCTATCACTAACAAGATGAGTCATTTAAAATGTGTTTTTTAACGTAAACCTAGACATTATGCCATATTTTTCGGTTACGATGTCCTGAAAAATTCCTATCACTACAAGATGAGTCATTTAAAATGTGTTTTTTAACGTAAACCTAGACATTATGCCATATTTTTTCGGTTACGATGTCCTGAAAAATTCCTATCACTAACAAGATGAGTCATTTAAAATGTGTTTTTTAACGTAAACCTAGACACTATGACATATTTTTCGGTTACGATGTCCTGAAAAATTCCTATCACTAAAAAGATGAGTCATTTAAAATGTGTTTTTTTAACGTAAACCTAGACACTATGCCATATTTTTCGGTACGATGTCCTGAAAAATTCCTATCACTAACAAGATGAGTCATTTAAAATGTGTTTTTAACGTAAACCTAGACATTATGCCATATTTTTCGGTTACGATGTCCTGAAAAATTCCTATCACTAACAAGATTGAGTCATTTAAAATGTGTTTTTTAACGTAAACCTAGACATTATGCCATATTTTTCGGTTACGATGTCCTGAAAAATTCCTATCACTAACAAGATGAGTCATTTAAAATGTGTTTTTTTAACGTAAACCTAGACATTATGCCATATTTTCGGTTACGATGTCCTGAAAAATTCCTATCACTAACAAGATGAGTCATTTAAAATGTGTTTTTTAACGTAAACCTAGACACTATGCCATATTTTTTGGTTACGATGTCCTGAAAAATTCCTATCATAAACAAGATGAGTCATTTAAAATGTGTTTTTTTAACGTAAACCTAGACGTTATGCATATTTTTCGGTTACGATGTCCTGAAAAATTCCTATCACTAACAAGATGAGTCATTTAAAATGTGTTTTTTAACTTAAACCTAGACATTATGCCATATTTTTCGGTTACGATGTCCTGAAAA
>JBAIZL010000009.1:55887922-55917522 GCA_036971475.1 Prosapia bicincta | reverse complement strand
ACATAAGGTAATATTTTTGCACTTAGTGGTGGAAAAAATGATTTACAAGTAATAATAATAACTTCATATATATATATATATATATATATATATATATATATATATATATATATATAAAGAATTTTTGTATGTATATAAACGCCTGAACTGCTTAACAGAAGTTAATGAAATTTGGAGGTATTGTTTAACTTATTCACAGGATGGTTTGTATGAAGTTTGGTGTAGATCCATCTACAGGGATCCGCCCTAGAGGCTTAGGATGGTACAAAACCTATGAATGTATGTATGTGTGTATGTATGTATCTTATGGAAGTCTAGCCCGCTAAACAGAAGTTAATATAATTTTAAGGGATTGTTTACCATATTTCCAAGATGGTTTGTGTGAAGTTTGGTGTAGATCCATCCACATGGCTCCACCTCAGAGGCTTGGGGTTGTTCAAAAACAGATGTATGTATATGTCTGTATGTAATGTCTTATGAACACCTAAACTGCTGAACAAAAGTTAATGGAATTGGGAAGGATCGTTGGGAAGATATTCTCCGCAAGGTTCGTGGTAGATTTGGTGTAAATCTATCCACCGGGATGGTTCAGTGTACAGCCTTCCGTAAGTCTAATGATAAAAATGTATATCCATACTATCGTACCTTAAATTAATTTAAAAAAAATGATAAACAATATTTAAAAATAAAAATACATTTTAAATTATTTTAAACTGATTACAATTTTTAAATTCTATGTTCAGTTATTGCTGACACATCTTGATATTAAAAGTTAAGATCGCCGTTAATATTCTTGCGAAATTTGTATCAACCAAAGTTGTGCAACGGAACCAGACTGACCACAAAAAAACTGACGCCTAACCTGCACCAGGCAGAAACCAGAGGTGACAAGTTCAAAGGAGAGATGGTCTTAATTCCATGAATACCGATGATTTCATACAATTTACCCTTCGGTTTCAAACGGCTACAATTTCCTTTGGGTCTTGCATTCGCATTAACCATAAGCAAGGCACAAAGACAATCGTTGACCATTGCTGGATAAAATTTGGAACATTCGAGCTTTTCTCCCGGACAATTTATGTTGCGTGCTCACGTGTTGGAACACCTAAAATTTGTATGTTTATACGGCTAATGGAATGAAGAGAAACATTGATGAAATATAATTATTTAGATGTTTGATTTGGAAATTAAAAAATAATTTTTCATTTCTCGTAATTAAATTATTATGATTTCGAGCTCAGCAACCCGCGCCAGGTAATGCTACTGACATCATAAAACACCTGATTTTGTGTTACAGGTTTTGTGATAGAACAGCTGGTTTAACGCATAGTTTGTTATTTTATCTATATTAGGTCCTATATGTAAGTATATAATAAAAAGTAACTGACATACATTTTTTTGCTGACCTACATAAGAATTTATAAAAAAAGTTTTAATTTTAATTGTTATAGCATTCATTTAGTCTCCTCTGTGAATCTTTCCCTCCCTTACTTGCTTTGATTTAGTGCATTCCGTGGCTGGGGAACTGCGAGAACCAGTAGCCCCTGTTTTAATCATGGAGCATTCTGTAGTCATATGGTGTAAACTTAAAAAAAGTGCATATACGACGAACTGTCGTCTTATTTCGAAAATTTTCTTCTGAATTTAAACGTTCTTTTCATTTAAATGTTTGGAGTTTTAGATTCTACTCAAATATTTAAAAATCCTATTCGAGTTCCTAGCATTGATGTGTAGAAGAATGCAATTGGGGCTGAAACCCCCCTGAATAATTCATATGGTTGACATATGGAAGCAGGCGGGGAATTATTTCATGTCGTCGTATATCTACAGGGACGGGAAAGTTGATCAAGTTTTCCAAATAGAAAGCTCTAAAGTTTTCGTAGGCTTTGTATGAAGGAATTCGTAAGAGAATTCGGGAAGGGAAAAGTTGTCTTTATAGAAAACCTACAAAAACATGATGGTTTCCGTCATTGATCTAAAATAATATCGTTTTCTTATCAATAAATAAAAGTTTTACAAATATTCCCAGCTCTCGTCCCTTTTGAGTTGCCAGCTTTCATGCATATTTAAAAACTAATTTTCCTTGCATCGATTGCGTTGAACTATCACGAACCCCTTCAGGATATTGTTCCCCTCTGTATCTTTGTTTCCAATAAAAATTACTTTTTGTTAACATATACTCATCCTCGAGGATATTTATGTATTGTTTGTAAATATATTATAATATACAGTATTTTGGTATATACTTTACACTGAGTTGCCATGGCTCTTGCAGCCAACAGAGTGTCTATTTTTTATACATTATACAAATTGCCGTTCAGAGTTTATTCTCGTCGGATATAGTTTGTAAAGTTTTTTATGAATACTAATATTTATACATTTCTGGCTTAAAGCACCTGCGAGCAAAATAAGTCGTGAATTTTTTATGTTGTACGATTTTAGCAACATAAAATGGCCTGCTGATGCCTGCGAACATTGTGGATACTTTAAATCTTATCTGTTCTGAATTTAAGTAAAACAAGTAATATACATTTTTTTTAAAGTCTATTCGTACTGAGGTCAACAAAGAAAATTTCTATTTATTTTAATTACTTTTTATTATATTATTACAATTAATATAAAAATGTATATACATATGGCAGAATCACAATATTAAGTGCTAAAACAGAAAGAGAATTTCTTTGCAACTTTCCATTTTTCTCTCTATACAGTATATGGTGTTGGAGGATTATGTTTGTTTGTTACTATTTATTTTATTTGTCACTATTTATTCTCTTTCTTTATTTCATTTCTAATTTATGAAGCTGATGGTCTATAATTTCCCATTCTATCAAAGTTTTGTAATGCTTTGCTTCATCATTGCAAGGAACCTTTTGTCTTATAATTTTATATACATTTTAAAGTATTAGATTTCTGGTTATTAGAAAGTTGGCTCACTGCCAAAGTGGTGGATTTCAAACATGTAATCGTTCAATTCGAATTCGACCGAGACATTCACTTTTTTTAAATAAAATGAATGAACAGATATTTGGAATAACTGTATCAAGATCAATTGTCATTCGCTATAGGTTTAAAAAACATGTAATAGAACTTGATTGGATGAATAAAAACGTATTTTATTTACGATTCGATATTTGTACAAGATGTATATCAAGAGAGTGTGAGGTAATAGAAGGAATTGAAAATTAACAATAATACTTATAGAAAGATGTAGTACTTATAAAATGGTAATAATATTAATTAAATTATAAACGTTATAAACTGTCATATACAAATATTTGAAAAATAATAACGTGCTAAATTATTTTGTATGCACAAAGAAATTTATTACTATAACAAGCGTCCCAATGTATGTAAAACATTGGTAGAGCTTCTCAAAATTTGTTTTCTTTAAATTTAGGAGTCCTGGCTCAATGCAGAACCTATAAAACACGGACAATTAAAATAAAATAATGTGTTTTTAAAAGTAATTTTACTACCTAATACTTGATTCTGCAATTTAAACAGCGTTTCTATTTTTTAATCTCGTATGATTTATTATGACATACGTTCAAAGTATTTTCATATAAGTAGTTGAAGGCCACACTATTCTTAACAAATATTTTGTCTAGGTGTAAACCTCATGCAGAACCAATAATACAATCGACGTTTTTTTTCTGAAAACGTTCAGCATAATTTCAAATCGTTCAGTAGCTTGGTGTCAGAGATCTTAAACTAAATACAGTTTGTCTAGGTGTAAACCTCATGCAGAACCAATAATACAATCGACGTTTTTTTTCTGAAAACGTTCAGCATAATTTCAAATCGTTCAGTAGCTTGGTGTCAGAGATCTTAAACTAAATACATTTTGTCTAGGTGTAAACCTCATGCAGAACCAATAATACAATCGACGTTTTTTTTCTGAAAACGTTCAGCATAATTTCAAATCGTTCAGTAGCTTGGTGTCAGAGATCTTAAACTAAATACATTTTGTCTAGGTGTAAACCTCATGCAGAACCAATAATACAATCGACGTTTTTTTTCTGAAAACGTTCAGCATAATTTCAAATCGTTCAGTAGCTTGGTGTCAGAGATCTTAAACTAAATACATTTTGTCTAGGTGTAAACCTCATGCAGAACCAATAATACAATCGACGTTTTTTTTCTGAAAACGTTCAGCATAATTTCAAATCGTTCAGCAGCTTGGTGTCAGAGATCTTAAACTAAATACATTTTGTCTAGGTGTAAACCTCATGCAGAACCAATAATACAATCGACGTTTTTTTTCTGAAAACGTTCAGCATAATTTCAAATCGTTCAGTAGCTTGGTGTCAGAGATCTTAAACTAAATACATTTTGTCTAGGTGTAAACCTCATGCAGAACCAATAATACAATCGACGTTTTTTTTCTGAAAACGTTCAGCATAATTTCAAATCGTTCAGTAGCTTGGTGTCAGAGATCTTAAACTAAATACATTTTGTCTAGGTGTAAACCTCATGCAGAACCAATAATACAATCGACGTTTTTTTTCTGAAAACGTTCAGCATAATTTCAAATCGTTCAGCAGCTTGGTGTCAGAGATCTTAAACTAAATACAGTTTGTCTAGGTGTAAACCTCATGCAGAACCAATAATACAATCGACGTTTTTTTTCTGAAAACGTTCAGCATAATTTCAAATCGTTCAGTAGCTTGGTCTCAGAGATCTTAAACTAAATACAGTTTGTCTAGGTGTAAACCTCATGCAGAACCAATAATACAATCGACGTTTTTTTTCTGAAAACGTTCAGCATAATTTCAAATCGTTCAGTAGCTTGGTCTCAGAGATCTTAAACTAAATACAGTTTGTCTAGGTGTAAACCTCATGCAGAACCAATAATACAATCGACGTTTTTTTTCTGAAAACGTTCAGCATAATTTCAAATCGTTCAGCAGCTTGGTGTCAGAGATCTTAAACTAAATACAGTTTGTCTAGGTGTAAACCTCATGCAGAACCACTAATACAATCGACGTTTTTTTTCTGAAAACGTTCAGCATAATTTCAAATCGTTCAGCAGCTTGGTGTCAGAGATCTTAAACTAAATACATTTTGTCTAGGTGTAAACCTCATGCAGAACCAATAATACAATCGACGTTTTTTTTCTGAAAACGTTCAGCATAATTTCAAATCGTTCAGTAGCTTGGTGTCAGAGATCTTAAACTAAATACATTTTGTCTAGGTGTAAACCTCATGCAGAACCAATAATACAATCGACGTTTTTTTTCTGAAAACGTTCAGCATAATTTCAAATCGTTCAGCAGCTTGGTGTCAGAGATCTTAAACTAAATACATTTTGTCTAGGTGTAAACCTCATGCAGAACCACTAATACAATCGACGTTTTTTTTCTGAAAACGTTCAGCATAATTTCAAATCGTTCAGCAGCTTGGTGTCAGAGATCTTAAACTAAATACATTTTGTCTAGGTGTAAACCTCATGCAGAACCAATAATACAATCGACGTTTTTTTTCTGAAAACGTTCAGCATAATTTCAAATCGTTCAGTAGCTTGGTGTCAGAGATCTTAAGCTAAATACATTTTGTCTAGGTGTAAACCTCATGCAGAACCAATAATACAATCGACGTTTTTTTTCTGAAAACGTTCAGCATAATTTCAAATCGTTCAGTAGCTTGGTGTCAGAGATCTTAAACTAAATACATTTTGTCTAGGTGTAAACCTCATGCAGAACCAATAATACAATCGACGTTTTTTTTCTGAAAACGTTCAGCATAATTTCAAATCGTTCAGCAGCTTGGTGTCAGAGATCTTAAACTAAATACATTTTGTCTAGGTGTAAACCTCATGCAGAACCACTAATACAATCGACGTTTTTTTTCTGAAAACGTTCAGCATAATTTCAAATCGTTCAGCAGCTTGGTGTCAGAGATCTTAAACTAAATACATTTTGTCTAGGTGTAAACCTCATGCAGAACCAATAATACAATCGACGTTTTTTTTCTGAAAACGTTCAGCATAATTTCAAATCGTTCAGTAGCTTGGTGTCAGAGATCTTAAGCTAAATACAGTTTGTCTAGGTGTAAACCTCATGCAGAACCAATAATACAATCGACGTTTTTTTTCTGAAAACGTTCAGCATAATTTCAAATCGTTCAGCAGCTTGGTGTCAGAGATCTTAAGCTAAATACAGTTTGTCTAGGTGTAAACCTCATGCATAATACAATCGACGTTTTTTTTCTGAAAACGTTCAGCATAATTTCAAATCGTTCAGCAGCTTGGTGTCAGAGATCTTAAACTAAATACAGTTTGTCTAGGTGTAAACCTCATGCAGAACCAATAATACAATCGACGTTTTTTTTCTGAAAACGTTCAGCATAATTTCAAATCGTTCAGCAGCTTGGTCTCAGAGATTTTAAACTAAATACATTTTGGGGCTCTGTATTCAGTCTCTGTTTTCCCATGTTTGTTCGTCTGACAAACTGATATGTTAATCGAATACTTCGATGGTATGTTAATTATTTGAACAATGATCAAGCAATATGGTTAGATGGATATACACATCGGATATTGGTGTAGATAAATATTGGCAACTTTGCCAACATAATCAACAGCATGAAACAAAACTCGACTATAATGTAAATAAAAATTAAAGATCATTTCTCTAAAAATGAAGAAATAAAATGAAAAAAGAACAGAACCTACTTCAAAAAAGAACCCGAAATATAATTGTTTTTAATAAAAAGTAAAAAATAATTTTCGGGTAGCGAAAACCTAATTTATTATAAGTTTATTTTTCATAATATATATATATATATATATATATATATATATATATATATATATACATATATATATATATATATATATATATATATATATATATATATATATATCATAAGCGACCCACAAAATTTTGAAGCCGTCGTCGAAGTTTGTGAATCCTTTAAATCTGTTCCAAACATTTCCGAAACTATCAACTTTTTGATTGCTTGATTTCCCATGACTAATTATATTGAACCATATTGTCTTCTCATGAAACAAAAAATTCATGTATTAAAGTTACGTGTTATATTAAGCTGGAAAGGTTTTTAAAAATGATTTTTATTTTTATAAACCTTTATTGAATTTAATAACAATTAATTTAGAAAACTGTTACATAAACTACTTAATAAAACAATTCAATTGATATGCACTCAATTTGAGTGGAAGACGTCTGTTCGATACAGAGGCGAGTTACACACTACCGGGGATCTGTTCTCACCACCTATATAATACAAAAGCTGCGTAAGCAGGAAATTTCCTAGTACGCATTTTATTATGAAAGGTTCACATAAATCGTTCACATAACTTTAATGAATGATAATATGCGGGATGACAATTGATCTTTGTTCTCGAAAAAGATTATACGATGTGATTGCATATTTTTCGTTCAGATATACAGATTGCGTACAATTCAACCTTCTTTTAATGATTTAATGAGTGTCGTCATTGATTGATTTGTTTGCTCAAGAGAGTTTATTTCCTGATATGTCACGCACAAGACTAGGCATTTGTGCTTTCTAAGGGATTTTCGTTGACTTTCGAAACTTACAGCGTAAATAAAGAAGTAGACATCTAAACATAACTGATGAAGTTGGGTAATACACCAATCTGTAGATCACTAGTGAATTGAATGACACAAAAGAATGGGGAGGAAGAAAAATAACTTTGTTTTATATAAACATTTGTTAGAATCCTAAATTATTTCCTTTGTATGGCGTATTTGTATAAATATTTCCTGGACGCCCGACTCATTTCCTTTGTATGGCGTATTGATATAAATATTTCCTGGACGCCCGACTCATTTCCTTTGTATGGCGTATTGGTATAAATATTTCCTGGACGCCCGACTCATTTCCTTTGTATGGCGTATTGATATAAATATTTCCTGGACGCCCGACTCATTTCCTTTGTATGGCGTATTGGTATAAATATTTCCTGGACGCCCGACTCATTTCCTTTGTAAGGCGTATTGATATAAATATTTCCTGGACGCCCGACTCATTTCCTTTGTATGGCGTATTGATATAAATATGTTCCTGGACGCCCGACTCAATTCCTTTGTATGGCGTATTGATATAAATATGTTCCTGGACGCCCGACTCATTTCCTTCGTATGGCGTATTGGTAAAAATATGTACCTCGACGCGCCGACTCATTTCCTTTGTATGGCGTATTGGTATAAATATGTTCCTGGACGCCCGACTCATTTCCTTCGTATGGCGTATTGGTATAAATATGTTCCTGGACGCCCGACTCATTTCCTTTGTATGGCGTATTGATATAAATATATTTCCTGGACGCCCGACTCATTTCCTTTGCATGGCGTATTGATATAAATATTTCCTAGACGCCCGACTCATTTCCTTTGTATGGCGTATTGGTATAAATATTTCCTGGACGCCCGACTCATTTCCTTTGTATGGCGTATTGGTATAAATATTTCCTGGACGCCCGACTCATTTCCTTTGTATGGCGTATTGATATAAATATTTCCTGGACGATCGAATCATTTCCTTTGTATGGCGTTTTGATATAAATATTTCCTGGACGCCCGACTCATTTCCTTTGTATGGCGTATTGGTATAAATATTTCCTGGACGCCCGACTCATTTCCTTTGTATGGCGTATTGGTATAAATATTTCCTGGACGCCCGACTCATTTCCTTTGTATGCCGTATTGGTATAAATATTTCCTGGACGCCCGACTCATTTCCTTTGTATGGCGTATTGATATAAATATTTCCTGGACGCCCGACTCATTTCCTTTGTATGGCGTATTGGTATAAATATTTCCTGGACGCCCGACTCATTTCCTTTGTATGGCGTATTGATATAAATATTTCCTGGACGCCCGACTCATTTCCTTTGTATGGCGTATTGGTATAAATATTTCCTGGACGCCCGACTCATTTCCTTTGTATGGCGTATTGATATAAATATTTCCTGGACGCCCGACTCATTTCCTTTGTATGGCGTATTAATATAAATATTTCCTATACGCCCGACTCATTTCCTTTGTATGGCGTATTGGTATAAATATGATCCTGGACGCCCGACTCATTTCCTTTGTATGGCGTATTGGTATAAATATTTCCTGGACGCCTGACTCATTTCCTTTGTATGGCGTATTGGTATATGTTCCTGGACGCCCGACTCAATTCCTTTGTATGGCGTATTGATATAAATATGTTCCTGGACGCCCGACTCATTTCCTTCGTATGGCGTATTGGTATAAATATGTACCTCGACGCCCGACTCATTTCCTTTGTATGGCGTATTGGTATAAATATTTTCCTGGACGCCCGACTCATTTCCTTTGTATGGCGTATTGATATAAATATATTCCTGGACGCCCGACTCATTTCCTTTCAAATAGCTAAAAAAACCTGAAATAGGAAAAGGCTGGAATTTAACGGAAGTTTGGTAAATCGGGACTCAGATTCTCGAGACTCTACTGTATAATTTATTTATACTTACTGTTATAAATTTGTTACAGTCTCGCTGATGATGATGACATAAGTAATTTAAACGCGTATACCAATAAAGTGCATTGTTTTGTGAGTTCGCTTGCATTTATTTATACTTACTGTTCGTCAAGGTTAATGTTTATACGCCAATTTTAACGTTAGAAATGGTAGAATTTTACTCTTATTAACAATTTGTTTAACCATTTACTGATTTCAATGTGTATTTAAGTCATCATCTAAATTCCTTCATACATGTATGTCTCCAATCATTATTTTATCTGAGAATGGACTTATCTGCTTTTCACCTTAAAACGTATTATCTATTAAGTTTAAAGAGTGCACAAACCATCAGTTTGATCAGCTAATATTATCTTCTTCTCTTGTAACCTTTAAAAGTAGCTTCATATCGTACTAAATGCGGATATGTACAATCTTATACCAACGCAGTGGTATTCTGAGATCTAAGTTCTGTAATACCAACGCAGTGGTATTCTGAGATCTAAGTTCTGTAATAAGCATACAAACATTGGCCACGAATGGTTAGACGATAGTTTTAGACATTAGTTTTAATATTATAGGGGGAATATATTTTTCTGCCTCAAGAAGAGAAGTCCAAGGGGAATCTAGAGAGGGTTTCTATTTCCCGAACAAAAGCTAATTGAAAAGGCGTGGTCTCCATGTTGCAACAAAGCGTTGCAGATAATTGAGTCTGTGTCGATGTCCATTTCGTGATTAATGTAGACCTACCAAACATGGCCAGGATTGAGAGAAACCTGCTCCTTAACATATTTATTTAAAGAAACACTCATATACATTTCATTGAATTTAATATGTATTTGTATTTAATATACTGTATTATTTATTTTATTCTTTGTGTAAAAAGCTAGTTTGATATTAGTGTTTTAAATAATTTTCCAATTGATATAATCTCGTATTCGGTATTAGGCTATATATTTTTGTTTACGAAAATATTATTCAAACATATACTTATATATTTATACACGGCAATATCACAATATTTGTGCAAAATAGAAAGCGAAATTAATTATAAAAATTATTATAAATTCCATTAATGAATTAATATTTGAAAAACAAAACTGTATTAACATCAAGTGTAATCTAATACAAGTTTAAAGAAATGAATTAGAACTTTAGTGGATGAATGAAACATATTATATTAACGATGGAAAATTTGAACATGATGTTTAAATTTATATGGGAGAGTGTGGACTACTAGTAGAAGTTGAAAAATAATTTCAGTTATTCCTCCAAAAAAGGAAACCCTTTGACGATTGCACAATATATATAGCGATTTTAATTTTACTTGAAAAACAAAAGACGTATGTCGGTCAAAAAAGCAGAATGGTAGGCCTATGATTTGAACTGTGCATTAACACGGTTTTAAGTAATATAAAGGCGGTGTCTGTTTACTTCATTTTACTTTTAAATCAAGAAATGTACAAAAATAAAATATTTTCATTTGTTAAGAGGTGTGTGACATACTCTTAACGCCAATGAATTTTACGTTCGCCATTTTACGTTCTGGTTTATTCATAAACCCAACGTCATATTTTTAAGGGTTTCGGCTCGTGCCAGATATAAAGGCCAAACTGTTTAAAAGCCTCCATCGATCATAATTAAAGATGGAAAACAATAATTGGTCGTGGCTCGGTATGTTGAAGAAAATCTCATTCACTCAGCGTCCTAGATTACAGTGCATGACTGAATGTCCTTCCTAAGCATGTCCTGCATTCGAATGAACCCGCGACACCAATCCTCACCCACAGTGCTTCTATGCAATGCATGCCATTATTTGCGTTATACAATTTTGTAACGATTAGTATAACAATAATCGCATTAATAAGTCCCGCGTGCATTAACTTCACGATTCAATGTGTTGTCTTGAACGAGAAGATGAAATATGGACGTCCATATTATTCAGGAAAAGAAACAATTTTCCTGTTTGTTTAGGAAATAAAAGTGTTGCCCATTTTTTGAGTGACTTAAAATCTAGAAAACTTATTTTCTTTTATCAATGTTCATTTCACGTGTGTATATGTAAATATACACATAAATAACTACTCGTACACAGATATATCTCAACATACACTTATATACCTAAATATACACGTAAATATACACTTACATATCCAAATGTACTTCATTCTGTACACATATACCTAAATTTACACATGCGCACTTGATTATACACATATTTACTTCAATATACACATGTATAAATAAATATGCACATATGTACTTCAATCTATAAGTAAATACTTAGATCTACACATATATACGTCATTGTATACATATATACATAATTATACTCATATGTAACTGAATATACACATATTCACATAAATATACACATTTGTACCTAAATGTAAATATACACACATATACTTCAATCTACACATATATTCCGAAATATGCATATACATACCTAAGTATACACATACATACTTAAATATACACATATATACTTCAATCTACACATATATTCCCAAATAGCACATACATACTTGAATATAAACATATGTACTTCAATCTACACATTTATCCCCAAATGCACATACATACTTGAATATACACATAAATACTTAAATATACACACATATACTTCAGTCTACACATATATTCCCAAATATGCACATACATACTTGAATATAAACATATGTACTTCAGTCTACACATTTATCCCCAAATATGCACATACATACCTAAATTTACACATACATACTTAAATATACACATATGTATTTCAGTCTACACATTTATCCCCAAATATGCACATACATACCTAAATTTACACATACATACTTAAATATACACATATGTATTTCAGTCTACACATTTATCCCCAAATATGCACATACATACCTAAATATACACATACATACTTAAATATACACATATGTATTTCAGTCTACACATTTATCCCCAAATATGCACATACATACCTAAATATACACATACATACTTAAATATACACATATGTATTTCAGTCTACACATTTATCCCCAAATATGCACAAACATACCTAAATATACTAATACGTACTTAAATATACATATATGTACTTCAATCTATACATATATCTCCAAATATACACATATGTATTTCAGTCTACACATTTATCCCCAAATATGCACATACATACCTAAATATACACATACATACTTAAATATACACATATGTATTTCAGTCTACACATTTATCCCCAAATATGCACATACATACCTAAATATACACATACATACTTAAATATACACATATGTATTTCAGTCTACACATTTATTCCCAAATATGCACATACATACCTAAATATACACATACATACTTAAATCAACACATATGTATTTCAGTCTACACATTTATCCCCAAATATGCACATACATACCTAAATATACACATACATACTTAAATATACACATATGTATTTCAGTCTACACATTTATCCCCAAATATGCACATACATACCTAAATATACACATACATACTTAAATATACACATATGTATTTCAGTCTACACATTTATCCCCAAATATGCACATACATACCTAAATATACACATACATACTTAAATATACACATATGTATTTCAGTCTACACATTTATCCCCAAATATGCACATACATACCTAAATATACACATACATACTTAAATATACACATATGTATTTCAGTCTACACATTTATCCCCAAATATGCACATACATACCTAAATATACACATACATACTTAAATATACATATATGTATTTCAGTCTACACATTTATCCCCAAATATGCACATACATACCTAAATTTACACATACATACTTAAATATACACATATGTATTTCAGTCTACACATTTATCCCCAAATATGCACATACATACCTAAATATACACATACATACTTAAATATACACATATGTATTTCAGTCTACACATTTATCCCCAAATATGCACATACATACCTAAATATACTAATACGTACTTAAATATACATATATGTACTTCAATCTATACATATATCTCCAAATATACACATATGTATTTCAGTCTAAACATTTATCCCCAAATATGCACATACATACCTAAATATACACATACATACTTAAATATACACATATGTATTTCAGTCTACACATTTATCCCCAAATATGCACATACATACCTAAATATACACATACATACTTAAATATACACATATGTATTTCAGTCTACACATTTATCCCCAAATATGCACATACATACCTAAATATACACATACATACTTAAATATACACATATGTATTTCAGTCTACACATTTATCCCCAAATATGCACATACATACCTAAATATACACATACATACTTAAATATACACATATGGATTTCAGTCTACACATTTATCCCCAAATATGCACATACATACCTAAATTTACACATACATACTTAAATATACACATATGTATTTCAGTCTACACATTTATCCCCAAATATGCACATACATACCTAAATATACACATACATACTTAAATATACACATATGTATTTCAGTCTACACATTTATCCCCAAATATGCACATACATACCTAAATATACTAATACGTACTTAAATATACATATATGTACTTCAATCTATACATATATCTCCAAATATACACATATGTATTTCAGTCTACACATTTATCCCCAAATATGCACATACATACCTAAATATACACATACATACTTAAATATACACATATGTATTTCAGTCTACACATTTATCCCCAAATATGCACATACATACCTAAATATACACATACATACTTAAATATACACATATGTATTTCAGTCTACACATTTATTCCCAAATATGCACATACATACCTAAATATACACATACATACTTAAATCAACACATATGTATTTCAGTCTACACATTTATCCCCAAATATGCACATACATACCTAAATATACACATACATACTTAAATATACACATATGTATTTCAGTCTACACATTTATCCCCAAATATGCACATACATACCTAAATATACACATACATACTTAAATATACACATATGTATTTCAGTCTACACATTTATCCCCAAATATGCACATACATACCTAAATATACACATACATACTTAAATATACACATATGTATTTCAGTCTACACATTTATCCCCAAATATGCACATACATACCTAAATATACACATACATACTTAAATATACACATATGTATTTCAGTCTACACATTTATCCCCAAATATGCACATACATACCTAAATATACACATACATACTTAAATATACATATATGTATTTCAGTCTACACATTTATCCCCAAATATGCACATACATACCTAAATATACACATACATACTTAAATATACACATATGTATTTCAGTCTACACATTTATCCCCAAATATGCACATACATACCTAAATATACACATATGTATTTCAGTCTACACATTTATCCCCAAATATGCACATACATACCTAAATATACACATACATACTTAAATATACACATATGTATTTCAGTCTACACATTTATCCCCAAATATGCACATACATACCTAAATATACACATACATACTTAAATATACACATATGTATTTCAGTCTACACATTTATCCCCAAATATGCACATACATACCTAAATATACACATACATACTTAAATATACACATATGTATTTCAGTCTACACATTTATCCCCAAATATGCACATACATACCTAAATATACACATACATACTTAAATATACACATATGTATTTCAGTCTACACATTTATCCCCAAATATGCACATACATACCTAAATATACACATACATAAATATACACATATGTATTTCAGTCTACACATTTATCCCCAAATATGCACATACATACCTAAATATACTAATACGTACTTAAATATACATATATGTAGTTCAATCTATACATATATCTCTAAATATACACATACATACTTAAATATACACATATGTATTTCAGTCTACACATTTATCCCCAAATATGCACATACATACCTAAATATACACATACATAAATATACACATATGTATTTCAGTCTACACATTTATCCCCAAATATGCACATACATACCTAAATATACTAATACGTACTTAAATATACATATATGTAGTTCAATCTATACATATATCTCTAAATATGCACATACATACCTAAATATACACATACATACTTAAATATACACATATGTATTTCAGTCTACACATTTATCCCCAAATATGCACATACATACCTAAATATACACATACATAAATATACACATATGTATTTCAGTCTACACATGTATCCCCAAATATGCACATACATACCTAAATATACACATACATACATAAATATACACATATGTATTTCAGTCTACACATTTATCCCTAAATATGCACATACATACCTAAATATACACATACATACTTAAATATACACATATGTATTTCAGTCTACACATTTATCCCCAAATATGCAACATACATACCTAAATATACACATACATACTTAAATATACACATATGTATTTCAGTCTACACATTTATCCCCAAATATGCACATATATACCTAAATATACTAATACATACTTAAATATACATATATGTACTTCAATCTATACATATATCTCTAAATATACACATATGTATTTCAGTCTACACATTTATCCCCAAATATGCACATACATACCTAAATATACACATGCATACTTAAATATACACATATGTATTTCAGTCTACACATTTATCCCCAAATATGCACATACATACCTAAATATACACATACATATTTAAATATACACATATGTATTTCAGTCTACACATTTATCCCCAAATATGCACATACATACCTAAATATACACATACATACTTAAATATACACATATGTATTTCAGTCTACACATTTATCCCCAAATATGCACATACATATCTAAATATACTAATACGTACTTAAATATACATATATGTACTTCATTCTATACATATATCTCTAAATATACACATATGTATATCAGTCTACACATTTATCCCCAAATATGCACATACATACCTAAATATACTAATACGTACTTAAATATACATATATGTACTTCAATCTATACATATATCTCTAAATATACACATATATATTTCAGTCTACACATTTATCCCCAAATATGCACATACATACCTAAATATACACATACATACTTAAATATGCACATATGTATTTCAGTCTACACATTTATCCCCTAATATGCACATACATACCTAAATATACACATACATACTTAAATATACACATATGTATTTCATTCTACACATTTATCCCCAAATATGCACATACATACCTAAATATACACATACATACTTAAATATGCACATATGTATTTCAGTCTACACATTTATCCCCAAATATGCACATACATACCTAAATATACACATACATACTTAAATATGCACATATGTATTTCAGTCTACACATTTATCCCCAAATATGCACATACATACCTAAATATACACATACATACTTAAATATGCACATATGTATTTCAGTCTACACATTTATCCCCAAATATGCACATACATACCTAAATATACACATACATACTTAAATATACACATATGTATTTCAGTCTACACATTTATCCCCAAATATGCACATACATACCTAAATATACACATACATACTTAAATATACACATATGTATTTCAGTCTACACATTTATCCCCAAATATGCACTTACATACCTAAATATACACATACATACTTAAATATGCACATATTTATTTCAGTCTACACATTTATCCCCAAATATGCACATACATACCTAAATATACACATACATACTTAAATATGCACATATGTATTTCAGTCTACACATTTATCCCCAAATATGCACATACATACCTAAATATACACATACATACTTAAATATGCACATATGTATTTCAGTCTACACATTTATCCCCAAATATGCACATACATACCTAAATATACACATACATACTTAAATATGCACATATGTATTTCAGTCTACACATTTATCCCCAAATATGCACATACATACCTAAATATACACATACATACTTAAATATACACATATGTATTTCAGTCTACACATTTATCCCCAAATATGCACATACATACCTAAATATACACATACATACTTAAATATGCACATATGTATTTCAGTCTACACATTTATCCCCAAATATGCACATACATACCTAAATATACACATACATACTTAAATATGCACATATGTATTTCAGTCTACACATTTATCCCCAAATATGCACATACATACCTAAATATACACATACATACTTAAATATGCACATATGTATTTCAGTCTACACATTTATCCCCAAATATGCACATACATACCTAAATATACACATACATACTTAAATATACACATATGTATTTCAGTCTACACATTTATCCCCAAATATGCACATACATACCTAAATATACACATACATACTTAAATATACACATATGTATTTCAGTCTACACATTTATCCCCAAATATGCACATACAAACCTAAATATACTAATACGTACTTGAATATACATATATGTACTTCAATCTATACATATATCTCTAAATATACACATATGTATTTCAGTCTACACATTTATCCAAAAATATGCACATACATACCTAAATATACACATACATACTTAAATATACACATATGTATTTCAGTCTACACATTTATCCCCAAATATGCACATACATACCTAAATATACACATACATACTTAAATATACACATATGGATTTCAGTCTACACATTTATCCCCAAATATGCACATACATACCTAAATATACACATACATACTTAAATATACACATATGTATTTCAGTCTACACATTTATCTCCAAATATGCACATACAAACCTAAATATACTAATACGTACTTGAATATACATATATGTACTTCAATCTATACATATATCTCTAAATATACACATATGTATTTCAGTCTACACATTTATCCAAAAATATGCACATACATACCTAAATATACACATACATACTTAAATATACACATATGTATTTCAGTCTACACATTTATCCCCAAATATGCACATACATACCTAAATATACACATACATACTTAAATATACACATATGGATTTCAGTCTACACATTTATCCCCAAATATGCACATACATACCTAAATATACACATACATACTTAAATATACACATATGTATTTCAGTCTACACATTTATCTCCAAATATGCACATACATACCTAAATATACACATACATACTTAAATATACACATATGTATTTCAGTCTACACATTTATCCCCAAATATGCACATACAAACCTAAATATACTAATACGTACTTGAATATACATATATGTACTTCAATCTATACATATATCTCTAAATATACACATATGTATTTCAGTCTACACATTTATCCCCAAATATGCACATACATACCTAAATATACACATACATACTTAAATATGCACATATGTATTTCAGTCTACACATTTATCCCCAAATATGCACATACATACCTAAATATACACATACATACTTAAATATGCACATATGTATTTCAGTCTACACATTTATCCCCAAATATGCACATACATACCTAAATATACACATACATACTTAAATATACACATATGTATTTCGGTCTACACATTTATCCCCAAATATGCACATACATACCTAAATATACACATACATACTTAAATATACACATATGTATTTCAGTCTACACATTTATCCCCAAATATGCACATACATACCTAAATATACACATACATACTTAAATATACACATATGTATTTCAGTCTACACATTTATCCCCAAATATGCACATACATACCTAAATATACACATACATACTTAAATATACACATATGTATTTCAGTCTACACATTTATCCCCAAATATGCACATACATACCTAAATATACTAATACGTACTTAAATATACATATATGTACTTCAATCTATACATATATCTCTAAATATACACATATGTATTTCAGTCTACACATTTATCCCCAAATATGCACATACATACCTAAATATACTAATACGTACTTAAATATACATATATGTACTTCAATCTATACATATATCTCTAAATATGCACATATATTCCCAAATATATACATAGATACGTGAATATACACATTTGTACTTCAATCTACACATATATCCCCAAATATATACATACATACCTGAATATATACATACATTCCTAAATGTACAACTCACGTTCTTCTGTACAGACCCTTCCTTACCAGACGCTACATAGTACTATTGAGTATATTAATTATTTTATCTAGAATATTTTATTATTCACTCTTACTGAAGTCTCGCATGTAATATATCTTAAGCATTAGTTTATCTGTAGTCTGCCAAGATGTTAATTATTATTGCTCTATGTTTCAGGTAAGTTGATGCTCGACAGATTCTCCTCATGTTTGTAAGTTATCGCTTTATAATAGAATAGATATTATGAGCAGTTCGATTAAAATTTGTACAAGTTCAAACCCATATCAGGGGTGAGTAATCTAATTCCGATTCCACTGACCTTTCTAGCCTGCGTGTAAAGGTAGGACGGTCAGTCCAAAGGAAACTGTTCCATTTAGGTGAAGGCTCTACAGCTGTACACTTAAGCAATATCAGGGGTGAGTAATCTGATTCTGATTCCACTGACCTTTCTAGCCTGCGTGTAAAGGTAGGAGGGTCAGTCCAAAGGAAACTGTTACATTTAGGTGAAGGCTCTACAGCTGTAAACTTAAGCCATATCAGGGGTGAGTAATCTGATTCTGATTCCACTGACCTTTCTAGCCTGCGTGTAAAGGTAGGAGGGTCAGTCCAAAGGAAACTGTTCCATTTAGGTGAAGGCTCTACAGCTGTACACTTAATCCATATCAGGGGTGAGTAATCTGATTCTGATTCCACTGATCTTTCTAGTCTGCGTGTAAAGGTAGGACGGTCAGTCCAAAGGAAACTGTTCCATTTAGGTGAAGGCTCTACAGCTGTACACTTAAGCCATATCAGGGGTGAGTAATCTGATTCTGATTCCACTGACCTTTCTAGCCTGGGTGTAAAGGTAGGACGGTCAGTCCAAAGGAAACTATTCCATTTAGGTGAAGGCTCTACAGCTGTACACTTAAGCAATATCAGGGGTGAGTAATCTGATTCTGATTCCACTGACCTTTCTAGCCTGCGTGTAAAGGTAGGAGGGTCAGTCCAAAGGAAACTGTTCCATTTAGGTGAAGGCTCTACAGCTGTACACCTAAGCCATATCATGGGTGAGTAATCTGATTCTGATTCCACTGACCTTTCTAGCCTGCGTGTAAAGGTAGGACGGTCAGTCCAAAGGAAACTATTCCATTTAGGTGAAGGCTCTACAGCTGTACACCTAAGCCATATCATGGGTGAGTAATCTGATTCTGATTCCACTGACCTTTCTAGCCTGCGTGTAAAGGTAGGAGGGTCAGTCCAAAGGAAACTGTTCCATTTAGGTGAAGGCTCTACAGCTGTACACTTAAGCAATATCAGGGGTGAGTAATCTGATTCTGATTCCACTGACCTTTCTAGCCTGCGTGTAAAGGTAGGAGGGTCAGTCCAAAGGAAACTGTTCCATTTAGGTGAAGGCTCTACAGCTGTACACTTGAGCAATATCAGGGGTGAGTAATCTGATTCTGATTCCACTGACCTTTCTAGCCTGCGTGTAAAGGTAGGACGGTCAGTCCAAAGGAAACTGTTCCATTTAGGTGAAGGCTCTACAGCTGTACACTTGCAATATCAGGGGTGAGTAATCTGATTCTGATTCCACTGACCTTTCTAGCCTGCGTGTAAAGGTAGGAGGGTCAGTCCAAAGGAAACTGTTCCATTTAGGTGAAGGCTCTACAGCTGTACACCTAAGCCATATCATGGGTGAGTAATCTGATTCTGATTCCACTGACCTTTCTAGCCTGCGTGTAAAGGTAGGACGGTCAGTCCAAAGGAAACTATTCCATTTAGGTGAAGGCTCTACAGCTGTACACCTAAGCCATATCATGGGTGAGTAATCTGATTCTGATTCCACTGACCTTTCTAGCCTGCGTGTAAAGGTAGGACGGTCAGTCCAAAGGAAACTATTCCATTTAGGTGAAGGCTCTACAGCTGTACACCTAAGCCATATCATGGGTGAGTAATCTGATTCTGATTCCACTGACCTTTCTAGCCTGCGTGTAAAGGTAGGAGGGTCAGTCCAAAGGTAACTGTTCCATTTAGGTGAAGGCTCTACAGCTGTACACTTAAGCAATATCAGGGGTGAGTAATCTCATTCTGATTCCACTGACCTTTCTAGTCTGCGTGTAAAGGTAGGACGGTCAGTCCAAAGGAAACTGTTCCATTTAGGTGAAGGCTCTACAGCTGTACACTTAAGCAATATCAGGGGTGAGTAATCTGATTCTGATTCCACTGACCTTTCTAGCCTGCGTGTAAAGGTAGGACGATCAGTCCAAAGGAAACTATTCCATTTAGGTGAAGGCTCTACAGCTGTAAACTTAAGCCATATCATGGTTGAGTAATCTGATTCTGATTCCACTGATCTTTCTAGTCTGCGTGTAAAGGTAGGACGGTCAGTCCAAAGGAAACTATTCCATTTAGGTGAAGGCTCTACAGCTGTAAACTTAAGCCATATCAGGGGTGAGTAATCTGATTCTGATTCCACTGACCTTTCTAGCCTGCGTGTAAAGGTAGGACGGTCAGTCCAAAGGAAACTATTCCATTTAGGTGAAGGCTCTACAGCTGTAAACTTAAGCCATATCAGGGGTGAGTAATCTGATTCTGATTCCACTGACCTTTCTAGCCTGCGTGTAAAGGTAGGACGGTCAGTCCAAAGGAAACTATTCCATTTAGGTGAAGGCTCTACAGCTGTAAACTTAAGCCATATCAGGGGTGAGTAATCTGATTCTGATTCCACTGACCTTTCTAGCCTGCGTGTAAAGGTAGGACGATCAGTCCAAAGGAAACTATTCCATTTAGGTGAAGGCTCTACAGCTGTAAACATAAGCCATATCATGGGTGAGTAATCTGATTCTGATTCCACTGACCTTTCTAGCCTGCGTGTAAAGGTAGGACGGTCAGTCCAAAGGAAACTATTCCATTTAGGTGAAGGCTCTACAGCTGTAAACTTAAGCCATATCAGGGGTGAGTAATCTGATTCTGATTCCACTGACCTTTCTAGCCTGCGTGTAAAGGTAGGACGGTCAGTCCAAAGGAAACTATTCCATTTAGGTGAAGGCTCTACAGCTGTAAACATAAGCCATATCAGGGGTGAGTAATCTGATTCTGATTCCACTGACCTTTCTAGCCTGCGTGTAAAGGTAGGACGGTCAGTCCAAAGGAAACTATTCCATTTAGGTGAAGGCTCTACAGCTGTAAACTTAAGCCATATCAGGGGTGAGTAATCTGATTCTGATTCCACTGACCTTTCTAGCCTGCGTGTAAAGGTAGGACGGTCAGTCCAAAGGAAACTATTCCATTTAGGTGAAGGCTCTACAACTGTACACTTAAGCAATATCAGGGGTGAGTAATCTGATTCTGATTCCACTGACCTTTCTAGCCTGCGTGTAAAGGTAGGACGGTCAGTCCAAAGGTAACTGTTCCATTTAGGTGAAGCCTCTACAGCTGTACACTTAATCCATATCAGGGGTGAGTAATCTGATTCTGATTCCACTGACCTTTCTAGCCTGCGTGTAAAGGTAGGACGGTCAGTCCAAAGGAAACTGTTCCATTTAGGTGAAGGCTCTACAACTGTACACTTAATCCATATCAGGGGTGAGTAATCTGATTCTGATTCCACTGACCTTTCTAGCCTGCGTGTAAAGGTAGGACGGTCAGTCCAAAGGAAACTGTTCCATTTAGGTGAAGGCTCTACAACTGTACACTTAATCCATATCAGGGGTGAGTAATCTGATTCTGATTCCACTGACCTTTCTAGCCTGCGTGTAAAGGTAGGACGGTCAGTCCAAAGGAAACTGTTACATTTAGGTGAAGGCTCTACAGCTGTAAACTTAAGCCATATCAGGGGTGAGTAATCTGATTCTGATTCCACTGACCTTTCTAGCCTGCGTGTAAAGGTAGGACGGTCAGTCCAAAGGAAACTGTTCCATTTAGGTGAAGGCTCTACAGCTGTAAACTTAAGCCATATCAGGGGTGAGTAATCTGATTCTGATTCCACTGACCTTTCTAGAATGCGTGTAAAGGTAGGAGGGTCAGTCCAAAGGAAACTGTTACATTTAGGTCAAGGCTCTACAACTGTACACTTAAGCCATATCAGGGGTGAGTAATCTGATTCTGATTCCACTGACCTTTCTAGCCTGGGTGTAAAGGTAGGAGGGTCAGTCCAAAGGAAACTGTTACATTTAGGTGAAGGCTCTACAGCTGTAAACTTAAGCCATATCAGGGGTGAGTAATCTGATTCCGATTCCACTGACCTTTCTAGCCTGGGTGTAAAGGTAGGACGGTCAGTCCAAAGGAAACTGTTCCATTTAGGTGAAGCCTCTACAGCTGTACACTTAACCCATATCAGGGGTGAGTAATCTGATTCTGATTCCATTGACCTTTCTAGCCTGCGTGTAAAGGTAGGACGGTCAGTCCAAAGGTAACTGTTCCATTTAGGTGAAGGCTCTACAGCTGTAAACTTAAGCAATATCAGGGGTGAGTAATCTGATTCTGATTCCACTGACCTTTCTAGCCTGGGTGTAAAGGTAGGAGGGTCAGTCCAAAGGAAACTGTTCCATTTAGGTGAAGGCTCTACAGCTGTAAACTTAAGCCATATCAGGGGTGAGTAATCTGATTCTGATTCCACTGACCTTTCTAGCCTGCGTGTAAAGGTAGGACGGTCAGTCCAAAGGTAACTGTTCCATTTAGGTGAAGGCTCTACAGCTGTAAACTTAAGCCATATCAGGGGTGAGTAATCTGATTCTGATTCCATTGACCTTTCTAGCCTGCGTGTAAAGGTAGGACGGTCAGTCCAAAGGTAACTGTTCCATTTAGGTGAAGGCTCTACAGCTGTAAACTTAAGCCATATCAGGGGTGAGTAATCTCATTCTGATTCCACTGACCTTTCTAGCCTGGGTGTAAAGGTAGGACGGTCAGTCCAAAGGAAACTGTTCCATTTAGGTGAAGGCTCTACAGCTGTACACTTAAGCCATATCAGGGGTGAGTAATCTGATTCTGATTCCACTGACCTTTCTAGCCTGCGTGTAAAGGTAGGACGGTCAGTCCAAAGGTAACTGTTCCATTTAGGTGAAGGCTCTACAGCTGTAAACTTAAGCCATATCAGGGGTGAGTAATCTCATTCTGATTCCACTGACCTTTCTAGCCTGGGTGTAAAGGTAGGACGGTCAGTCCAAAGGAAACTGTTCCATTTAGGTGAAGGCTCTACAGCTGTACACTTAAGCCATATCAGGGGTGAGTAACCTGATTCTGATTCCACTGACCTTTCTAGCCTGCGTGTAAAGGTAGGACGGTCAGTCCAAAGGAAACTATTCCATTTAGGTGAAGCCTCTACAGCTGTAAACTTAAGCAATATCAGGGGTGAGTAATCTGATTCTGATTCCACTGACCTTTCTAGTCTGCGTGTAAAGGTAGGACGGTCTGACCAAAGGAAACTGTTCTATTTAGGTGAAGCCTCTACAGCTGTACACTTGAGCCATATCATGGGTGAATAATCTGATTCTGATTCCACTGACCTTTCTAGCTCGCGTGTAAAGGTAGGACGGTCAGTCCAAAGGTAACTGTTCCATTTAGATGAAGGCTCTACAGCTGTAAACTTAAGCCATATCAGGGGTGAGTAATCTGATTCCGATTCCACTGACCTTTCTAGCCTACGTGTAAAGGTAGGACGGTCAGTCCAAAGGTAACTGTTCCATTTAGGTGAAGGCTCTACAGCCGTACACTTAAGCAATATCAGGGGTGAATAATCTGATTTTGATTCCATTGACCTTTCTAGCCTGGGTGTAAAGGTAGGACGGTCAGTCCAAAGGTAACTGTTCCATTTAGATGAATGCTCTACAGCTGTACACTTAAGCCATATCAGATGTGAGGAATCTGATTCCGATTCCACTGACCTTTCTAGCCTACGTGTAAAGGTAGGACGGTCAGTCCAAAGGTAACTGTTCCATTTAGGTGAAGGCTCTACAGCTGTACACTTAAGCAATATCAGGGGTGAATAATCTGATTCTGATTCCACTGACCTTTCTAGCCTACGTGTAAAGGTAGGACGGTCAGTCCAAAGGTAACTGTTCCATTTAGGTGAAGCCTCTACAGCTGTACACTTAAGCAATATCAGGGGTGAGTAATCTGATTCTGATTCCACTGACCTTTCTAGCCTGCGTGTAATGCTAGGAGGGTCAGTCCAAAGGAACCTGTTCCATTTAGGTGAAGGCTCTACAGCTGTACACTTAAGCCTGGCTCACGTGGATTTGTACACTTGAGCCATATCAGGGGTGAGTAATCTGATTCTGATTCCACTGACCTTTCTAGAATGGGTGTAAAGGTAGGTCGGTCAGTCCAAATTAAACTGTTCCATTTAGGTGAATGCTCTACAGCTGTACACTTACGCCATATCAGATGTGAGGAATCTGATTCTGATTCCACTGACCTTTCTAGCCTACGTGTAAAGGTAGGACGGTCAGTCCAAAGGTAACTGTTCCATTTAGGTGAATGCTCTACAGCTGTAAACTTAAGCAATATCAGGGGTGAGTAATCTGATTCTGATTCCACTGACCTTTCTAGCCTACGTGTAAAGGTAGGACGGTCAGTCCAAAGGAAACTGTTCCATTTAGGTGAAGGCTCTACAGCTGTACACTTAAGCCATATCAGGGGTGAATAATCTGATTCTGATTCCACTGACCTTTCTAGCCTGCGAGTAAAGGTAGGAGGGTCAGTCCAAAGGAAACTGTTACATTTAGGTGAAGGCTCTACAGCTGTACACTTAAGCCATATCAGGGGTGAATAATCTGATTCTGATTCCACTGACCTTTCTAGCCTACGTGTAAAGGTAGGACGGTCAGTCCAAAGGTAACTGTTCCATTTAGGTGAAGGCTCTACAGCTGTACACTTAAGCCATATCAGGGGTGAATAATCTGATTCTGATTCCACTGACCTTTCTAGCCTGCGTGTAAAGGTAGGACGGTCAGTCCAAAGGAACCTGTTCCATTTAGGTGAAGGCTCTACAGCTGTAAACTTAAGCCATATCAGGGGTGAGTAATCTCATTCTGATTCCACTGACCTTTCTAGCCTGCGTGTAAAGTTAGGACGGTCAATCCAAAGGAACCTGTTCCATTTAGGTGAAGGCTCTACAGCTGTAAACTTAAGCCATATCAGGGGTGAGTAATCTCATTCTGATTCCACTGACCTTTCTAGCCTGCGTGTAAAGGTAGGACGGTCAATCCAAAGGAACCTGTTCCATTTAGGTGAAGGCTCTACAGCTGTACACTTAAGCCATATCAGGGGTGAATAATCTGATTCTGATTCCACTGACCTTTCTAGCCTGCGTGTAAAGGTAGGAGGGTCAGTCCAAAGGAAACTGTTACATTTAGGCCAAGGCTCTACAGCTGTACATTTAAGCCATATCAGGTGTGAATAATCTGATTCTGATTCCACTGACCTTTCTAGCCTGCGTGTAAAGGTAGGAGGGTCAGTCCAAAGGAAACTGTTCCATTTAGGTGAAGGCTGTACAGCTGTACACTTAATCCATATCAGGGGTGAGTAATCTGATTCTGATTCCACTGACCTTTCTAGCTTGCGTGTAATGCTAGGAGGGTCAGTCCAAAGGAAACTGTAAATTTAGTGAAGGCTCTATAGCTGCACACCTAAGCCATATCAGAGGTGAGTATTCTGATTCTGATTCCACTGACCTTTCTAGCCTGCGTGTAAAGGTAGGACGGTCAGTCCAAAGGTAACTGTTCCATTTAGGTGAAGCCTCTACAGCTGTACACTTAAGCAATATCAGGGGTGAGTAATCTGATTCTGATTCCATTGACCTTTCTAGCCTGCGTGTAAAGGTAGGACGGTCAGTCCAAAGGTAACTGTTCCATTTAGGTGAAGGCTCTAGAGCTGTAAACTTAAGCAATATCAGGGGTGAGTAATCTGATTCTGATTCCACTGCCCTTTCTAGTCTGCGTGTAAAGGTAGGACGGTCTGTCCAAAGGTAACTGTTCCATTTAGGTGAAGGCTCTACAGCTGTAAACTTAAGCAATATCAGGGGTGAGTAATCTGATTCTGATTCCACTGACCTTTCTAGCCTGCGTGTAAAGGTAGGACGGTCAGTCCAAAGGTAACTGTTCCATTTAGGTGAAGGCTCTACAGCTGTAAACTTAAGCCATATCAGGGGTGAGTAATCTCATTCTGATTCCACTGACCTTTCTAGCCTGGGTGTAAAGGTAGGACGGTCAGTCCAAAGGAAACTGTTCCATTTAGGTGAAGGCTCTACAGCTGTACACTTAAGCCATATCAGGGGTGAGTAATCTGATTCTGATTCCACTGACCTTTCTAGTCTGCGTGTAAAGGTAGGACGGTCTGTCCAAAGGAAACTGTTCTATTTAGGTGAAGCCTCTACAGCTGTACACTTGAGCCATATCATGGGTGAATAATCTGATTCTGATTCCACTGACCTTTCTAGCTCGCGTGTAAAGGTAGGACGGTCAGTCCAAAGGTAACTGTTCCATTTAGATGAAGGCTCTACAGCTGTAAACTTAAGCCATATCAGGGGTGAGTAATCTGATTCCGATTCCACTGACCTTTCTAGCCTACGTGTAAAGGTAGGACGGTCAGTCCAAAGGTAACTGTTCCATTTAGGTGAAGGCTCTACAGCCGTACACTTAAGCAATATCAGGGGTGAATAATCTGATTCTGATTCCACTGACCTTTCTAGCCTGGGTGTAAAGGTAGGACGGTCAGTCCAAAGGTAACTGTTCCATTTAGATGAATGCTCTACAGCTGTATACTTAAGCCATATCAGATGTGAGGAATCTGATTCCGATTCCACTGACCTTTCTAGCCTACGTGTAAAGGTAGGACGGTGAGTCCAAAGGTAACTGTTCCATTTAGGTGAAGGCTCTACAGCTGTACACTTAAGCAATGTCAGGGGTGAATAATCTGATTCTGATTCCACTGACCTTTCTAGCCTACGTGTAAAGGTAGGACGGTCAGTCCAAAGGTAACTGTTCCATTTAGGTGAAGCCTCTACAGCTGTACACTTAAGCAATATCAGGGGTTCGTAATCTGATTCTGATTCCACTGACCTTTCTAGCCTGCGTGTAATGCTAGGAGGGTCAGTCCAAAGGAACCTGTTCCATTTAGGTGAAGGCTCTACAGCTGTACACTTAAGCCTGGCTCACGTGGATTTGTACACTTGAGCCATATCAGGGGTGAGTAATCTGATTCTGATTCCACTGACCTTTCTAGAATGCGTGTAAAGGTAGGTCGGTCAGTCCAAATTAAACTGTTCCATTTAGGTGAATGCTCTACAGCTGTACACTTACGCCATATCAGATGTGAGGAATCTGATTCTGATTCCACTGACCTTTCTAGCCTACGTGTAAAGGTAGGACGGTCAGTCCAAAGGTAACTGTTCCATTTAGGTGAATGCTCTACAGCTGTAAACTTAAGCAATATCAGGGGTGAGTAATCTGATTCTGATTCCACTGACCTTTCTAGCCTACGTGTAAAGGTAGGACGGTCAGTCCAAAGGAAACTGTTCCATTTAGGTGAAGGCTCTACAGCTGTAAACTTAAGCCATATCAGGGGTGAGTAATCTGATTCTGATTCCACTGACCTTTCTAGCCTGCGTGTAAAGGTAGGAGGGTCAGTCCAAAGGAAACTGTTACATTTAGGTGAATGCTCTACAGCTGTACACTTAAGCCATATCAGGGGTGAATAATCTGATTCTGATTCCACTGACCTTTCTAGCCTGCGTGTAAAGGTAGGAGGGTCAGTCCAAAGGAAACTGTTACATTTAGGTGAAGGCTCTACAGCTGTACACTTAAGCCATATCAGGGGTGAATAATCTGATTCTGATTCCACTGACCTTTCTAGTCTGCGTGTAAAGGTAGGACGGTCAGTCCAAAGGTAACTGTTCCATTTAGGTGAAGG
>JBAIZL010000009.1:55795422-55882922 GCA_036971475.1 Prosapia bicincta | reverse complement strand
TCACGAAGTAGTTAAAATGCAAATATAAAGTAGAAACTCACTATAACGCACTCGTTACGTCTGAGGATTGTAAAATGTTATCACGAAGTAGTTAAAATGCAAATATAATGTAGAAACTAACTATAACGCACTCGTTAGGTCTGAGGATTGTAAAACGTTATCACGAAGTAGTTAAAATGCGAATATAAAGTAGAAACTCACTATAACGCACTCGTTAGGTCTGAGGATTGTAAAATGTTATCACGAAGTAGTTAAAATGCGAATATAAAGTAGAAACTCACTATAACGCACTCGTTACGTCTAAGGATTGTAAAATGTTATCACGAAGTAGTTAAAATGCAAATATAAAGTAGAAACTCACTATAACGCACTCGTTAGGTCTGAGGATTGTAAAATGTTATCACGAAGTAGTTAAAATGCGAATATAAAGTAGAAACTCACTATAACGCACTCGTTACGTCTAAGGATTGTAAAATGTTATCACGAAGTAGTTAAAATGCAAATATAAAGTAGAAACTCACTATAACGCACTCGTTACGTCTGAGGATTGTAAAATGTTATCACGAAGTAGTTAAAATGCAAATATAAAGTAGAAACTCACTATAACGCACTCGTTAGGTCTGAGGATTGTAAAACGTTATCACGAAGTAGTTAAAATGCAAATATAAAGTAGAAACTCACTATAACGCACCCTTTAGGTCTGAAGATTGTAAAACGTTATCACGAAGTAGTTAAAATGCAAATATAAAGTAGAAACTCACTATAACGCACTCGTTACGTCTAAGGATTGTAAAATGTTATCACGAAGTAGTTAAAATGCAAATATAAAGTAGAAACTCACTATAACGCACTCGTTACGTCTGAGGATTGTAAAATGTTATCACGAAGTAGTTAAAATGCAAATATAAAGTAGAAACTCACTATAACGCACCCTTTAGGTCTGAAGATTGTAAAACGTTATCACGAAGTAGTTAAAATGCAAATATAAAGTAGAAACTCACTATAACGCACTCGTTACGTCTAAGGATTGTAAAATGTTATCACGAAGTAGTTAAAATGCAAATATAAAGTAGAAACTCACTATAACGCACTCGTTACGTCTGAGGATTGTAAAATGTTATCACGAAGTAGTTAAAATGCAAATATAATGTAGAAACTAACTATAACGCACTCGTTAGGTCTGAGGATTGTAAAACGTTATCACGAAGTAGTTAAAATGCAAATATAAAGTAGAAACTCACTATAACGCACTCGTTAGGTCTGAGGATTGTAAAATGTTATCACGAAGTAGTTAAAATGCAAATATAAAGTAGAAACTCACTATAACGCACTCGTTACGTCTGAGGATTGTAAAATGTTATCACGAAGTAGTTAAAATGCAAATATAAAGTAGAAACTCACTATAACGCACTCGTTAGGTCTGAGGATTGTAAAATGTTATCACGAAGTAGTTAAAATGCGAATATAAAGTAGAAACTCACTATAACGCACTCGTTAGGTCTGAGGATTGTAAAACGTTATCACGAAGTAGTTAAAATGCAAATATAAAGTAGAAACTCACTATAACGCACTCGTTACGTCTAAGGATTGTAAAATGTTATCACGAAGTAGTTAAAATGCAAATATAAAGTAGAAACTCACTATAACGCACTCGTTACGTCTAAGGATTGTAAAATGTTATCACGAAGTAGTTAAAATGCGAATATAAAGTAGAAACTCACTATAACGCACCCTTTAGGTCTAGACCCTTATGCACATAACGATGTATTGTTACATCATCAGAGAGTCCTACTAAATTAACAAACTGAGCTGACGTCATGCATATGAGGGTTTAATCTAGACATTGAGTGTTTTAGTGGTCAGGAATAATTGTATTTTTAGAGAAATAGATTATTTTAATAATAAAATGATCTGTTCCTGTCATAAATACGGGGAAATGAGCGTAAAGGTTTAAGGAAATTTCCTTAGCCACATATGATAACAAGCAAACACGTTCGTGCTTCAAGTTTATTCGCCAGTTCTGGGCGTCCTTGGACTTGCCATCTCCTAGGAGCACGTGGGCAATAGTGAAGGTCAAATTTCACTCCAGGTTTACATGTTCTGGAAATTTACTATTATAAATACACGTACAGCAGATCAGATACAACAGCCGTAGTAAACAGGATTTTTTAAAATAATATTGCGTATACATCCACGCATGAATTTATTAATAAACAACAAAAATATATTTCCTAGAATATGGTTACATTATTCGACAATAGGTGACACAAACCTTATTTTTTTAAAAATTATGACTGCTATGAGGTCTGGTAAGGCGATTGCGTTGGAAAGACTCAAGTAGTTGAAGCAAAACGAGTAATATAAGACAAAATAAGTCAATTCCTACTTAGGTCAAAAAGGAAAAATTTTATTTGATTTACCTTTTATTAAATATTTGCAATTATTATAAATATGTATATACAGATGACAGAATCACAATATTAAGTGGTTAAATAGAAAGCGAAGTGCATTAAGATCGTATCATCCACTACAAGATGAATAAAAAGTATTTTTATTAGTGATTGAAAAGTCGTAACAGTTCATAAAACGTTCTGACAGACGGAAGTCCACCAAAACGCGTATAGAGTATGTGACAATGCTGGGAATGTGGCTCTAAATAAGAATATAAATCCTAGCGGAAAAATAGAAAATTTGAACAATATATATAAACATATAGGGAGGTTGTGAACTAGTATATTACGAATTGAAAAAGAAAAAATGCAGAAAGGAAAAATATTGTTTAAAAAATACGAATAGTGTAATTCTGGGAATAACAATAATATTTTTAACTCATAAAATAACAGTAAAATCGAATTTAGTTAACTTTTATACATTTATTTCGAAATGTGTTACGTAAAAGATCGTGCTAAAAATATTGATTAGGTGTACTTTAATATTCTTATAAGCCACTCTATTTTGGAATAACGAATTTTCAGTTTTGAAGTTGTGTTTGTTTTGACAGATAACACTACTCTGCAACGTTTTCTGTGTTTTAATGCTTGAATGCTTACTGAGTTGCTTGGATCCCGGTATAAAGGCACAGAGAGGAAGATCTTTCAGGATTTTTTATAGACTCATCTAAAAGAAGTCTTGAAGGAGGTCTATTGCACAATGGTAACTTATAGTAGACAATTCCAACAGCCCATTGAGTTTCCTTGAAGGAAACACTCTTGTCGAATATATCCAGTATGCGCTGATCTAAAGGTGATTATGTTACTTGAACAGTATAGGCGTACTCATGTAAAATTATATTAATTATATTGTTTTCATAACCTAACCTAACTTTGTTTTACTCGATAAAATTTTAAAAAAATAAACAAATTTCTTGTATTTAAATATTTGATTGTGAAAAAACCTGACGTGTTAGAAAAAATCCAGACACATATTTAAAATCAGCGTAGAAAATACTGTTAAGAACAGCTTATTTGAAGAAAACATCTTTCGAGCAGTAAAATAATGCGGAGTGGTGGCGCACCCGTTCCCCTCTGGAAACTTGAATGTATCTCCCACACAATCATTTTGCAATCTTAAGCAATGCTTTATCTGCATTACATAATCGGCTGATTCATTTGCAGAAAATAGCCTACATTTTTTCAATTCCTTCTATAAGTTCATATAAATCTTGTTCAAATTTTCAATCGGCAATAAAACACTTTTTATTCATCCACGAAAGTTCAAATATATTTTTTAATGCTTGTATGGGATGGCACTTGATGTTAATACAGTTTATTAAAATATTAATTCATTAATTATATTTAATAATGAATTAATTTTAATTTTATATGGGAGGAAAACGTTTCACAAAAGAGGCAAGGTATGTATTATAGGTTATTCATCCCATTGGGCTAAAAATAAGTGATAACACTTATTTCATAAAACTGCTGATTTTATGTTATAGTCATGTCGTAGAGCAGCACTTTTAAAGCATATTTGAATTAGGCTTACTTTATTCATATTAATTGTGATTATTTAATAAAAAGCCACTAAAATAAAATTTTTATTTTTATATCTGAGAAGGAATTGACTAAAAGTTTCTTTGTATTACTTGTTTTAATATTACCTTAATGATTTATTTATTGTAGTACTTGTTTTAGAGAAAATGCTTTCTGACAAATAATATGAAATTTGTTTTTTAAATTCAACTCCTACTGAAATCAAACAAGGAAACTTTTAGTTTGGTTTCATTCTATTTTATAATTATAACTAATATAATTATGTATATACATATGTGAGAATAAGAATAACAATACTAGGTGACAAAATAGGAAGTGATTATCCTTGCAATTTTCCATTTTATTTTCTTTGTATGGTGTTGGACTGTTACTTTTGTTTGTTACTATTTATACGCTTCCTTTTTTTTCGTCGTCTACATTGTGTTGTAATTTCTTTTCGCTTTCCTTTCGGATTGTCCATTTGTGAAGCAACGTTTGGTACTGTTAATCCAGTTTGTTTGTTTATTTTATTCCTCTCATTCATTTTTAATCCTCCAGGGTTATTCTATTTGTGTAATGGTGTGGTAACCATGACAACAATTTAAGGTTGTGCAGTGGAAATTTCGACGACAACCAGAGGGGGGCAAAATAATTTCAGTACATCTTTGAGAAGTTCATTTCAAGAAATGGGAAAGTTGGTTTAGAGCCAAAAGAGCTATACTTTGAACACGAAGATACCTAGTTCGAATGCGACCTAAATCCCCCCCCCCACATTTTATAATTTAATATTGAATAAATATTTGGTAAAACTTTGTGTGTACAAGATATAGGCCTATATCAGGAGAGAGTGAACTAATAATAGAAGGAATTTAAAAAGACAAAGACGCCAATGAAATGAATTTTAATCATTTTTGTTTTGGAATAGTTTTTTATTTACAGTTTCAATTTGACTGTTACCGTCTATATGGAAAGAGTTTTAATACGAGATATATTGTCGGACCTTATTGTGCTATATGTAGGACCTCGACGCGCGCACACACTCACACGCGCTGACCTTCTTACATGTATACATGGTTTTCTATGACTTACCTACTAGGCTACAAGACTAAAAAATTTAACTGATATATTTACGTAATTTTTACTGGCGTTTTGGGATTCTTGAATTGACAACTTATTCTTTGGATGCCAAGCACAGCTTATTTGTGTCGATTTTCGATGGTATTGAATTCATTTAGGAAATGGATATTTATTGACCGTTATCTTTTCTGTTACCTTTAGGAGTAACATAATTACGTCGCTTGGGATTCCGGGTATGCTGCGAGGCCCAGACAGCGAGAGTAGTGTGAGGGTCGCCTAATCCTCCGCATGCTTCCGAGTGTGGACGGAGCTATAGGTAGAGATATTGGAATAGCTCTTAGTCTGCAATTTACTGATGTGTAGTGTCGCTACCTAAGTGTCTAAAATAATATTTACAGTCTTTGTCTGAACCTAGTGTATTTATTAAGCTGTTTATATTTAATTACCGCATCATGTTCCATTTGCAATGGTCGCATTCATGGACGTTTAAAGTCTCATTATTGGTTGCCTCGCGTTACAAGTGGCATACCTTGTTCAATTTGTGACAGCTTGATTGAAATTGGTTGCCTCGCGTTACAAGTGGCATACTTTGTTCAATTTGTGACTGCTTGATTGATATTGGTTGCCTCGCGTTACAAGTGGCATACCTTGTTCAATTTGTGACTGCCTCATTGTTATTGGTTGCCTCGCGTTACAAGTGGCATACCTTGTTCAATTTGTGACTGCCTCATTGTTATTGGTTGCCTCGCGTTACAAGTGGCATACCTTGTTCAATTTGTGACTGCGTCATTGTTATTGGTTACCTCGCGTTACAAGTGGCATACCTTGTTCAATTTGTGACTGCCTCATTGTTATTGGTTGCCTCGCGTTACAAGTGGCATACCTTGTTCAGTTTGTGAATGCTTCATTGATATTGGTTACCTCGCGTTACAAGTGGCATATCTTGTTCAATTTGTGAATGCTTCATTGTTATTGGTTACCTCGCGTTACAAGTGGCATACCTTGTTCAATTTGTGACTGCCTCATTGTTATTGGTTACCTCGCGTTACAAGTGGCATACCTTGTTCAGTTTGTGACTGCTTCATTGTTATTGGTTACCTCGCGCGTTACAAGTGGCATACCTTGTTCAATTTGTGAATGCTTCATTGTTATTGGTTACCTCGCGTTACAAGTGGCATACCTTGTTCAATTTGTGACGGCCTCATTGTTATTGGTTACCTCGTGCGTTACAAGTGGCATACCTTGTTCAGTTTGTGAATGCTTCATTGTTATTGGTTACCTCGTGTTACAAGTGGCATACCTTGTTCAGTTTGTGAATGCTTCATTGTTATTGGTTACCTCGCGTTACAAGTGGCATACCTTGTTCAATTTGTGACTGCCTCATTGTTATTGGTTACCTCGCGCGTTACAAGTGGCATACCTTGTTCAATTTGTGAATGCTTCATTGTTATTGGTTACCTCGCGTTACAAGTGGCATACCTTGTTCAATTTGTGACTGCCTCATTGTTATTGGTTACCTCGCGCGTTACAAGTGGCATACCTTGTTCAATTTGTGACTGCCTCATTGTTATTGGTTACCTCGCGTTACAAGTGGCATACCTTGTTCAGTTTGTGACTGCTTCATTGTTATTGGTTACCTCGCGCGTTACAAGTGGCATACCTTGTTCACTTTGTGACTGCTTCATTGTTATTGGTTACCTCGCGCGTTACAAGTGGCATACCTTGTTCAGTTTGTGAATGCTTCATTGTTATTGGTTACCTCGCGTGGTGGCATACCTTGTTCAATTTGTGACTGCCTTATTGTTATTGGTTACCTCGCGTTACAAGTGGCATACCTTGTTCAATTTGTGACTGCCTTATTGTTATTGGTTACCTCGCGTTACAAGTGGCATACCTTGTTCAATTTGTGACTGCCTCATTGTTATTGGTTACCTCGCGTTACAAGTGGCATACCTTGTTCAATTTGTGACTGCCTCATTGTTATTGGTTACCTCGCTTTACAAGTGGCATACCTTGTTCAATTTGTGACTGCCTTATTGTTATTGGTTACCTGGCGTTACAAGTGGCATACCTTGTTCAATTTGTGACTGCCTTATTGTTATTGGTTACCTCGCGTTACAAGTGGCATACCTTGTTCAATTTGTGACTGCCTTATTGTTATTGGTTACCTCGCGTTACAAGTGGCATACCTTGTTCAATTTGTGACTGCCTTATTGTTATTGGTTACCTCGCGTTACAAGTGGCATACCTTGTTCAATTTGTGACTGCCTTATTGTTATTGGTTACCTCGCGTTACAAGTGGCATACCTTGTTCAATTTGTGACTGCCTTATTGTTATTGGTTACCTCGCGTTACAAGTGGCATACCTTGTTCAATTTGTGACTGCCTTATTGTTATTGGTTACCTCGCGTTACAAGTGGCATACCTTGTTCAATTTGTGACTGCCTCATTGTTATTGGTTACCTCGCGCGTTACAAGTGGCTTACCTTGTTCAATTTGTGACTACCTTATTGTTATTGGTTACCTCGCGTTACAAGTGGCATACCTTGTTCAATTTGTGAATGGTTCATTGTTATTGGTTACCTCGCGTTACAAGTGGCATACCTTGTTCAATTTGTGACTGGCTCATTGTTATTGACTTTATTCATTCAGTAATTTGTGATTATTATACGTAAGCAGATATAACGTATATTGAAATGTTATTATATATTTGTCTGAAATACCATATTTTGTATACGGTCTTAACCATTTTCTCTTTTAAAAATTTCGCCACACGTTGTTCACCGTTACTCGCAAAGCTTCAATAGGTTTTACAACGTATTAAAAATACCGCCTTTATGGTGGCCAAGAGACCAACTATGAAGGTTTCGTGGTAAATATAAATCACCAAAGCATTTACATATTCTCGTAGACATCTGACGGAAAAAAGTCCTTTTTTATAAGTAATGGAGGATTGTTTTTGGAAATTATTTTTATAGTCATTAAGTTTTCTGCATTTTTTGCAATACATTTTTCTTAATTGTTTTTCAAAATGTGTATATTGTATCCTCGAATCTGATTCGCTGTATGAAAAAATATCTTTCAATAACATTTCTTATTAATTGCATTATACTGAGCAATATAAGAGTAGTTTCTAAATAATTGCATGTAATAATAATATACACCTGGAAAGCCTATTTTGAAAATAATAATTTCAAAAGTAGGTATTTACTTTTCAGAAAATAAGCCAGCTTTTACAGATCTTCTGAAATAGGAATACAAACGAATAGTTAATACTGCGAGTTCACTGAAAACAAGTAATATAAGCAAAACCTTAGTCAAGGAAAGTTTTACCTAGGTTAACAGAGAGCATGTTATTTTAGTTACTTTGTATTGAATAATTACAATTAATGTAGCTGAAGTAACATAACATATGCGTTAAAACAGCTGTTCTACCACATAACCTATAACAAATCAGCTGTTTTATGAAATCAAATGTTATCACTTATTTTAAGTCATATAGGACGAAATAACTATATTGCATACCTTGCCCCCTTTTTAAAACGTTTTTTTCACATATAAAACTAAATTTAATTAATACATTATTATTTGTAAAACCTGTATTAACATCAAGTGTCATTCACTACAAGTTTAAAAAAAATGTATTTGAACTTTCGTGGATGAATAAAATGTATTTTATTAACGATGGAAAACTTGAACGATACATATGAGAAGAATGGAAACTAATAGAAAGAATTGAAAATGAGCTGCGAATTTTTGAAAAAACTTCCATATTGCTTTAAAAAAAATCCAAAGTTTTTCATTTGAAAAAAAAATTAAAAACAACTATCGCAAGGGACAATGAAATATTAAAATGTCCTATAATTCGAGCTAAATTAGCGGCGTGTAAACACCGACTATTTGTGGCTGTCCAGGGGGTTTCTAATAAATTTAGGTAAAATATGATCACGTATCCATTAGGATTCTCAACGAACACGTGAACAACTAACACGAGCTTTATGAAGTTCTACACGTTTCTTGACTAAGTTAATGCAAACTAAAGCCCCAGAAAAAGAGGCTATATCCATACGTAGACTGATAAGGAAGCATCTCGTAAGTTAAATGTGACGGCCAGCGTCATAATTTATTTTTAGACAGTATCGGAAATGTGTTGCGTGTCTCTTCACGGGATTTCTATTGATCTGGAAACGTCCTTGGCACGGTATGGTTTATTCATTGCACAGCCTTCATGATTTCACTTCAGTTACTTTGAGGTCGGCGCAGGCGCACAGGGACCAAAGCGTCGGCGCGTCTGTGTACTAAATTAGATATGTTTATTGCTTCTATTATTTCCATAACACCAATATGAAATTGAACTTGCTGGTTGAGACATTTATGTCGACAATTTTTAAAAGAATGAATGTTAATAATTTTGTTTATATCCGTGTGCGTCAAAAATAAACATTATTGGAATTGAATCAGCTGAAGTAGAATGACCTATATAGAGTCATTATCGGTCGTTTTGTAGGGGAGCCCAAAGATTTTGTTGTGCCCGAAACTTGCCTTCTCGCTCACGATGGTTCCAGCAAGATGACGCAATCACCCACATTCCCCCAAATCTTAAACCACTTGACGCCTATGTCTGAGGAAGATTTTCCGTAGTGACCCACCAACCACCATCGTCCAACGAGCATAAAACAAACAAACAGTACAGTACATACATATTTATATTAGCTATAATTATAAAATAAAAAGTAACTAAAATATATAATATACATACATACATACATACATACATACATACATACATACATACATACATATATATATATATATATATGTATAAATGATCAAATAAAAGAGAAAAATATAATATATCAAATTGGTTTAGAAAATGGATATAAAAGAAAAACTATAGATAAATTAAATAATAACATAATAAGAAAACAGAAACTCGAAAATAACTTTTTGCCTAATAAGAGAGAAAATATTTGGACAACTTTTACATTCACTGGTAACGAAATAAATAAAATTACAAGATTATTTAAAGAAACAAATCTACAAATTACATATAAAACTGATAATAAAATTAAAAATCTAATAAACAGTAACAAAAATCAAAATAATATGCACGAAAGAAATGGAGTATATAATATAAAATGTCCAACTTGTAATAAATTATATGTAGGACAAACAATTAAAAGAAAGATACAAAGAACATTTACGCTTATATCAAACCAAACATTTACAAATCAAATTTAGCTACGCATTGTATTAATAATGGACACGAGTTTCCGGAAATATGAAATTAATAAAAGAATTAAATAAACGATTAAAAATGAATATATTTGAAACATTGGAGATTTATAAGCATAAAGTTAAAGACAAATTAATTGATGAACAAATTCAAGTGAGATCAAGGCACCAAACTATTTATAAGGTTATTGATGTTATAGAAAAAATTACATAAAGTGCAATATTTATAAACATATGGTCGTTTGTAGTACATATGATTTAATTTTGTAAAAATGTTTTACTAGATAATTATTTTCCTGAAGATGCTGGTACTATTTTATCGGCGAAAAGCTTTGAATAAATATATTCATTAAAAGTATTCTTGTTTATGAAATATTTTTAATTTATTAATTATATATATATATATATATATATATATATATATATAATTGTTATATAAACAATATCAACAACATATTTTGTTGACTTATTGGGAATTGCCTTTAAAAAAACCTTTATTAAGGGCTTTTTATAAGGCTTAAGAGAATTGCCTTTATATTACTTGTTTATTTATGAATTCAGGTTAAAGGCACAAACAAGATACTCAAGTAAATTTTAAATGTTCAATTTCACAAACTACGTTTCTACAAATGAATGTTGAATCTACGAGACTTTTTTGAAAGTACATTAGAAACTTGATTCTTTGTTCAAGCGATTGCCTCATGTATTTAAGCCAAATAAGTAAGTACATTGAGTCGCTTCTCTGCAGTTTTATGCCATCGCCGAACGAAGTCTTATTCCTATTGATTTTATATGAAAACTGTTTTAAAGTTATGATATTTAAAGTTGCTTTATAAGAGTTTGGAATTAGTGTGCATTTTGTTGAAAAAGTAACAAGTTTAAAATAAAATTCAATACGTTGTTTTAGTTCACTCTCTCTCTCTCTCTCTCTCTCTCTCTCTCTCTCTCTCTATATATATATATATATATATATATATTTATATATCGTTCAAAATTTCAATCGTGAATACAATATTATTTATTCCCTAACTTAAGTTCGAAAATATTTATTCAAGCTTGTAGTGGATGACACTTGATGTAAATAGAGTTTTTCAAATATTAGTTCAGTGATTAAATATATTGATTTAATTTTAGTTTTATATGGGAGAAAAACATTTCACAAAAAGGGGCATGGTTTCCAATATAGTTATTTCGTCGCATTTGGCTTAAAATAAGTGATAACATATGATTTCACTAAACAGCTGATTTTAAGTTATAGGTTACGTGATAAAAAAACTGTTTTAACGCATAGGCTATGTTACTTTTATAATTGTAATTAATAACTCAAAGTAAAAAAAAAAAATCATTGACCTAATTAAGAGTCGACTTTGAAAATTTGTTTCTTTTATATTACTTGTTTTAGATGTTAGAAGTTTAATATGTAACTGTATTCTTTCTTTGAAAAGGGTTTGGATAAACCTTTCGCCACGACCCTGTGCTCAGCTCGCCTATGTTCTATGAGTGAGGTAATATTGCGTTGGTATTGTAATTAGGATCATGAACGATTACAAAATTGTAACACGCATTAATGCACTTAGGTGTTACGTAATAGTTAATTGCAGAAAAGGATTCACCCACTTGTGACATTTAGCCTTAAGTAGAGATGATGTGATAAGAATTATTAAATTTAGAATCTAGATTGTAAACTATAAAATACGTACGCAGAGTTGTGAGTGAAAATGCGTCGAGTATCGCGTACAGTCAGTGAATAGAAACTATGGGTACCCGTTACTTTGGACTTGCTATTGTCTTGAAACAATGGTCGACAGTTGGCCGAATGCCAGATGCAAAATGATTCCTACTTTTGTTTTTACACTTATAGTAGGCCAGTGTGATGTTGACGAGTCTTCTTGCCGAAACATTACAGTGGCTAAAGATTGTTATTACACGAGTAAAACCTAATTAAACGCAGCTGAAAAAATGCCCTAATGCAGAATAATTATAATTGTAAGAATAAACTATAATTATAGCTTAAGAATGTCAGGTATCAATTAGTTCTACTCCTGGATTTCGATGCGTTTTATGTGCTTATGCTAATAGCCATAAAAAATATAAAGATTATAATGACCTCAAATTAAACAACTTTTACAGACTCATTTTTTATATTCTACAAGCCATCATAATAATATGTATATACACATTCTTTAAATTTGTATATATTTATGTATAAAGTTGTAAAAAGAAGTGAAAATATTGTTTCACGGGAATGTAATTTTTATTTTTTACTAGCTGTACCCTGGCACGACACTTTGTGGTTGTGTGGATAAAACAAAGCATACGTTTCCTAGAAGTTTAATTTTGCAGTACTTCAGAGGCAATACAGAGCTAAGGCTTTGTAATATTTATTTTTTGCTAGCTGTGTCTTAGCACGCTCGGCTGTGACACGTTGTGGTTGTGTGGATAAAGCAAAGCATACGTTTCACAGAAGATTAATTTTGCAGTACTTCAGAGGCAATACAGAGCTAAGGCTTTGTAATATTTATTTTTTGCTAGCTGTGTCCTAGCACGCTCGGCTGTGACACGTTGTGGTTGTGTGGATAAAGCAAAGCATACGTTTCACAGAAGTTTAATTTTGCAGTACTTCAGAGGCAATACAGAGCTAAGGCTTTGTAATATTTATTTTTTGCTAGCTGTGTCTTAGCACGCTCGGCTGTGACACGTTGTGGTTGTGTGGATAAAGCAAAGCATACGTTTCACAGAAGATTAATTTTGCAGTACTTCAGAGGCAATACAGAGCTAAGGCTTTGTAATATTTATTTTTTGCTAGCTGTGTCCTAGCACGCTCGGCTGTGACACGTTGTGGTTGTGTGGATAAAGCAAAGCATACGTTTCACAGAAGTTTAATTTTGCAGTACTTCAGAGGCAATACAGAGCTAAGGCTTTGTAATATTTATTTTTTGCTAGCTGTGTCAAGGCACGCTCGGCTGTGACACGTTGTGGTTGTGTGGATAAAGCAAAGCATACGTTTCACAGAAGTTTAATTTTGCAGTACTTCAGAGGCAATACAGAGCTAAGGCTTTGTAATATTTATTTTTTGCTAGCTGTACCCTGGCACGCTCGGCTGTGACACGTTGTGGTTGTGTGGATAAAGCAAAGCATACGTTTCATAGAAGTTTAATTTTGCAGCACTTCAGAGGCAATACAGAGCTAAGGCTTTGTAATATTTATTTTTTGCTAGCTGTACCCTGGCACGAGACGTTGTGGTTTCGTGGATAAAGCAAAGCATACGTTTCATAGAAGTTTAATTTTGCAGTACTTCAGAGGCAATACAGAGCTAAGGCTTTGTAATATTTATTTTTTGCTAGCTGTGTCCTGGCACGCTCGGCTGTGACACGTTGTGGTTGTGTGGATAAAACAAAGCACACGTTTCATAGAAGTTTAATTTTGCAGCACTTCAGAGGCAATACAGAGCTAAGGCTTTGTAATATTTATTTTTTGCTAGCTGTGTCCTTTCACGCTCGGCTGTGACACGTTGTGGTTGTGTGGATAAAGCAAAGCATACGTTTCCTAGAAGTTTAATTTTGCAGTACTTCAGAGGCAATACAGAGCTAAGGCCTTGTAATATTTATTTTTTTGCTAGCTGTGTCCTGGCACGCTCGGCTGTGACACGTTGTGGTTGTGTGGATAAAGCAAAGCATACGTTTCACAGAAGTTTAATTTTGCAGTACTTCAGAGGCAATACAGAGCTAAGGCTTTGTAATATTTATTTTTTGCTAGCTGTGTCCTGGCACGCTCGGCTGTGACACGTTGTGGTTGTGTGGATAAAACAAAGCATACGTTTCCTAGAAGTTTAATTTTGCAGTACTTCAGAGGCAATACAGAGCTAAGGCTTTGTAATATTTATTTTTTTGCTAGCTGTGTCCTGGCACGCTCGGCTGTGACACGTTGTGGTTGTGTGGATAAAGCAAAGCATACGTTTCACAGAAGTTTAATTTTGCAGTACTTCAGAGGCAATACAGAGCTAAGGCTTTGTAATATTTATTTTTTTGCTAGCTGTGTCCTGGCACGCTCGGCTGTGACACGTTGTGGTTGTGTGGATAAAGCAAAGCATACGTTTCACAGAAGTTTAATTTTGCAGTACTTCAGAGGCAATACAGAGCTAAGGCTTTGTAATATTTATTTTTTTGCTAGCTGTGTCCTGGCACGCTCGGCTGTGACACGTTGTGGTTGTGTGGATAAAGCAAAGCATACGTTTCACAGAAGTTTAATTTTGCAGTACTTCAGAGGCAATACAGAGCTAAGGCTTTGTAATATTTATTTTTTGCTAGCTGTGTCCTGGCACGCTCGGCTGTGACACGTTGTGGTTGTGTGGATAAAGCAAAGCATACGTTTCACAGAAGTTTAATTTTGCAGTACTTCAGAGGCAATACAGAGCTAAGGCTTTGTAATATTTATTTTTTGCTAGCTGTGTCCTGGCACGCTCGGCTGTGACACGTTGTGGTTGTGTGGATAAAGCAAAGCATACGTTTCACAGAAGTTTAATTTTGCAGTACTTCAGAGGCAATACAGAGCTAAGGCTTTGTAATATTTATTTTTTGCTAGCTGTGTCCTAGCACGCTCGGCTGTGACACGTTGTGGTTGTGTGGATAAAGCAAAGCATACGTTTCACAGAAGTTTAATTTTGCAGTACTTCAGAGGCAATACAGAGCTAAGGCTTTGTAATATTTATTTTTTGCTAGCTGTGTCCTGGCACGCTCGGCTGTGACACGTTGTGGTTGTGTGGATAAAGCAAAGCATACGTTTCACAGAAGTTTAATTTTGCAGTACTTCAGAGGCAATACAGAGCTAAGGCTTTGTAATATTTATTTTTTGCTAGCTGTACCCTGGCACGAGACGTTGTGGTTTCGTGGATAAAGCAAAGCATACGTTTCACAGAAGTTTAATTTTGCAGTACTTCAGAGGCAATACAGAGCTAAGGCTTTGTAATATTTATTTTTTGCTAGCTGTGTCCTAGCACGCTCGGCTGTGACACGTTGTGGTTGTGTGGATAAAGCAAAGCACACGTTTCACAGAAGTTTAATTTTGCAGTACTTCAGAGGCAATACAGAGCTAAGGCTTTGTAATATTTATTTTTTGCTAGCTGTACCCTGGCACGAGACGTTGTGGTTTCGTGGATAAAGCAAAGCATACGTTTCACAGAAGTTTAATTTTGCAGTACTTCAGAGGCAATACAGAGCTAAGGCTTTGTAATATTTATTTTTTGCTAGCTGTGTCCTAGCACGCTCGGCTGTGACACGTTGTGGTTGTGTGGATAAAGCAAAGCACACGTTTCACAGAAGTTTAATTTTGCAGTACTTCAGAGGCAATACAGAGCTAAGGCTTTGTAATATTTATTTTTTGCTAGCTGTGTTCTAGCACGCTCGGCTGTGACACGTTGTGGTTGTGTGGATAAAGCAAAGCACACGTTTCACAGAAGTTTAATTTTGCAGTACTTCAGAGGCAATACAGAGCTAAGGCTTTGTAATATTTATTTTTTGCTAGCTGTACCCTGGCACGAGACGTTGTGGTTTCGTGGATAAAGCAAAGCATACGTTTCACAGAAGTTTAATTTTGCAGTACTTCAGAGGCAATACAGAGCTAAGGCTTTGTAATATTTATTTTTTGCTAGCTGTGTCCTAGCACGCTCGGCTGTGACACGTTGTGGTTGTGTGGATAAAGCAAAGCACACGTTTCACAGAAGTTTAATTTTGCAGTACTTCAGAGGCAATACAGAGCTAAGGCTTTGTAATATTTATTTTTTGCTAGCTGTACCCTGGCACGAGACGTTGTGGTTTCGTGGATAAAGCAAAGCATACGTTTCACAGAAGTTTAATTTTGCAGTACTTCAGAGGCAATACAGAGCTAAGGCTTTGTAATATTTATTTTTTGCTAGCTGTGTCCTAGCACGCTCGGCTGTGACACGTTGTGGTTGTGTGGATAAAGCAAAGCACACGTTTCACAGAAGTTTAATTTTGCAGTACTTCAGAGGCAATACAGAGCTAAGGCTTTGTAATATTTATTTTTTGCTAGCTGTACCCTGGCACGAGACGTTGTGTTTTCGTGGATAAAGCAAAGCATACGTTTCACAGAAGTTTAATTTTGCAGTACTTCAGAGGCAATACAGAGCTAAGGCTTTGTAATATTTATTTTTTGCTAGCTGTGTCCTAGCACGCTCGGCTGTGACACGTTGTGGTTGTGTGGATAAAGCAAAGCACACGTTTCACAAAAGTTTAATTTTGCAGTACTTCAGAGGCAATACAGAGCTAAGGCTTTGTAATATTTATTTTTTGCTAGCTGTGTCCTAGCACGCTCGGCTGTGACACGTTGTGGTTGTGTGGATAAAGCAAAGCACACGTTTCACAGAAGTTTAATTTTGCAGTACTTCAGAGGCAATACAGAGCTAAGGCTTTGTAATATTTATTTTTTGCTAGCTGTACCCTGGCACGAGACGTTGTGGTTTCGTGGATAAAGCAAAGCATACGTTTCACAGAAGTTTAATTTTGCAGTACTTCAGAGGCAATACAGAGCTAAGGCTTTGTAATATTTATTTTTTGCTAGCTGTGTCCTAGCACGCTCGGCTGTGACACGTTGTGGTTTGGTGGATAAAGCAAAGCACACGTTTCACAGAAGTTTAATTTTGCAGTACTTCAGAGGCAATACAGAGCTAAGGCTTTGTAATATTTATTTTTTGCTAGCTGTACCCTGGCACGAGACGTTGTGGTTTCGTGGATAAAGCAAAGCATACGTTTCACAGAAGTTTAATTTTGCAGTACTTCAGAGGCAATACAGAGCTAAGGCTTTGTAATATTTATTTTTTGCTAGCTGTGTCCTAGCACGCTCGGCTGTGACACGTTGTGGTTGTGTGGATAAAGCAAAGCACACGTTTCACAGAAGTTTAATTTTGCAGTACTTCAGAGGCAATACAGAGCTAAGGCTTTGTAATATTTATTTTTTGCTAGCTGTACCCTGGCACGAGACGTTGTGGTTTCGTGGATAAAGCAAAGCATACGTTTCACAGAAGTTTAATTTTGCAGTACTTCAGAGGCAATACAGAGCTAAGGCTTTGTAATATTTATTTTTTGCTAGCTGTGTCCTAGCACGCTCGGCTGTGACACGTTGTGGTTTGGTGGATAAAGCAAAGCACACGTTTCACAGAAGTTTAATTTTGCAGTACTTCAGAGGCAATACAGAGCTAAGGCTTTGTAATATTTATTTTTTGCTAGCTGTTCCCTGGACGCTCTGCTGTGACACGTTGTGGTTGCGTGGATAAAGCAAAGCATACGTTTCATAGAAGTTTAATTTTGCAATACTTCAGAGGCAATACAGAGCTAAGGCTTTGTAATATTTATTTTTTGCTAGCTGTGTCCTGGCATGCTCGGCTGTGACACGTTGTGTTTGTGTGGATAAAGCAAAGCATACGTTTCATATAAGTTTAATTTTTCAATACTTCAGAGACTCAGAGGCAATACAAAGCTAAGGTTTTGTAATATTTATTTTTTGCTAGCTTTACCCTGGACGCTCTGCTGTGACACGTTGTGTTTGCGTGAATAAAGCAAAGTATACGTTTCATAGATGTTGAATTTTGCAATACTTCAGAGACTCAGAGGCAATACAAATCTAAGGCTTTGTAATATTTATTTTTTGCTAGCTATACCCTGGCACGCTCGGCTGTGACACGTTGTGGTTGCGTGGATAAAACAAAGCACACGTTTCATAGAAGTTTAATTTTTCAATACTTCAGAGACTCAGAGGCAATACAAATCTTAGGCTTTGTAATATTTATTTTTTGCTAGCTGTACCCTGGCACGCTCGGCTGTGACACGTTGTGGTTGCGTGGATAAAACAAAGCACACGTTTCATAGAAGTTTAATTTTTCAATACTTCAGAGACTCAGAGGCAATACAAATCTAAGGCTTTGTAATATTTATTTTTTGCTAGCTGTACCCTGGCACGCTCGGCTGTGACACGTTGTGGTTGCGTGGATAAAACAAAGCACACGTTTCATAGAAGTTTAATTTTTCAATACTTCAGAGACTCAGAGGCAATACAAATCTAAGGCTTTGTAATATTTATTTTTTGCTAGCTGTACCCTGGCACGCTCGGCGGTGACACGTTGTGGTTGCGTGGATAAAGCAAAGCATACGTTTCATATAAGTTTAATTTTTCAATACTTCAGAGACTCAGAGGCAATACAAATCTAAGGCTTTGTAATATTTATTTTTTGCTAGCTGTACCCTGGCACGCTCGGCTGTGACACGTTGTGTTTGTGTGGTTAAAGCAAAGCATACGTTTCATAGAAGTTTATCTTTGCAGTACTTCAGAGACTCAGAGGCAATACAGAGTAAAGACTACGTAATTTTTATTTTTTGCTAGCTATACCCTTGCACGCTCTGCTGTGACACGTTGTGGTTGCGTGGATAAAACAAAGCACACGTTTCATAGAAGTTTAATTTTTCAATACTTCAGAGACTCAGAGGCAATACAAATCTAAGGCTTTGTAATATTTATTTTTTGCTAGCTGTACCCTGGCACGCTCGGCTGTGACACGTTGTGTTTGCGTGAATAAAGCAAAGTATACGTTTCATAGATGTTGAATTTTGCAATACTTCAGAGACTCAGAGGCAATACAAATCTAAGGCTTTGTAATATTTATTTTTTGCTAGCTGTACCCTGGCACGCTCGGCTGTGACACGTTGTGGTTGCGTGGATAAAGCAAAGCATACGTTTCATATAAGTTTAATTTTTCAATACTTCAGAGACTCAGAGGCAATACAAAGCTAAGGTTTTGTAATATTTATTTTTTGCTAGCTTTACCCTGGACGCTCTGCTGTGACACGTTGTGTTTGCGTGAATAAAGCAAAGCATACGTTTCCTAGAAGTTTAATTTTGCAATACTTCAGAGGCAATACAGAGCTAAGGCTTTGTAATATTTATTTTTTGCTAGCTGTGTCCTGGCATGCTCGGCTGTGACACGTTGTGGTTGTGTGGATAAAGCAAAGCACACGTTTCATAGAAGTTTAATTTTGCAATACTTCAGAGGCAATACAGAGCTAAGGCTTTGTAATATTTATTTTTTGCTAGCTGTACCCTGGCACGCTCGGCTGTGACACGTTGTGGTTGTGTGGATAAAGCAAAGCACACGTTTCACAGAAGTTTAATTTTGCAGTACTTCAGAGGCAATACAGAGCTAAGGCTTTGTAATATTTATTTTTTGCTAGCTGTACCCTGGCACGAGACGTTGTGTTTTCGTGGATAAAGCAAAGCATACGTTTCACAGAAGTTTAATTTTGCAGTACTTCAGAGGCAATACAGAGCTAAGGCTTTGTAATATTTATTTTTTGCTAGCTGTGTCCTAGCACGCTCGGCTGTGACACGTTGTGGTTGTGTGGATAAAGCAAAGCACACGTTTCACAAAAGTTTAATTTTGCAGTACTTCAGAGGCAATACAGAGCTAAGGCTTTGTAATATTTATTTTTTGCTAGCTGTGTCCTAGCACGCTCGGCTGTGACACGTTGTGGTTGTGTGGATAAAGCAAAGCACACGTTTCACAGAAGTTTAATTTTGCAGTACTTCAGAGGCAATACAGAGCTAAGGCTTTGTAATATTTATTTTTTGCTAGCTGTACCCTGGCACGAGACGTTGTGGTTTCGTGGATAAAGCAAAGCATACGTTTCACAGAAGTTTAATTTTGCAGTACTTCAGAGGCAATACAGAGCTAAGGCTTTGTAATATTTATTTTTTGCTAGCTGTGTCCTAGCACGCTCGGCTGTGACACGTTGTGGTTTGGTGGATAAAGCAAAGCACACGTTTCACAGAAGTTTAATTTTGCAGTACTTCAGAGGCAATACAGAGCTAAGGCTTTGTAATATTTATTTTTTGCTAGCTGTACCCTGGCACGAGACGTTGTGGTTTCGTGGATAAAGCAAAGCATACGTTTCACAGAAGTTTAATTTTGCAGTACTTCAGAGGCAATACAGAGCTAAGGCTTTGTAATATTTATTTTTTGCTAGCTGTGTCCTAGCACGCTCGGCTGTGACACGTTGTGGTTGTGTGGATAAAGCAAAGCACACGTTTCACAGAAGTTTAATTTTGCTGTACTTCAGAGGCAATACAGAGCTAAGGCTTTGTAATATTTATTTTTTGCTAGCTGTACCCTGGCACGAGACGTTGTGGTTTCGTGGATAAAGCAAAGCATACGTTTCACAGAAGTTTAATTTTGCAGTACTTCAGAGGCAATACAGAGCTAAGGCTTTGTAATATTTATTTTTTGCTAGCTGTGTCCTAGCACGCTCGGCTGTGACACGTTGTGGTTTGGTGGATAAAGCAAAGCACACGTTTCACAGAAGTTTAATTTTGCAGTACTTCAGAGGCAATACAGAGCTAAGGCTTTGTAATATTTATTTTTTGCTAGCTGTACCCTGGACGCTCTGCTGTGACACGTTGTGGTTGCGTGGATAAAGCAAAGCATACGTTTCATAGAAGTTTAATTTTGCAATACTTCAGAGGCAATACAGAGCTAAGGCTTTGTAATATTTATTTTTTGCTAGCTGTGTCCTGGCATGCTCGGCTGTGACACGTTGTGTTTGTGTGGATAAAGCAAAGCATACGTTTCATATAAGTTTAATTTTTCAATACTTCAGAGACTCAGAGGCAATACAAAGCTAAGGTTTTGTAATATTTATTTTTTGCTAGCTTTACCCTGGACGCTCTGCTGTGACACGTTGTGTTTGCGTGAATAAAGCAAAGTATACGTTTCATAGATGTTGAATTTTGCAATACTTCAGAGACTCAGAGGCAATACAAATCTAAGGCTTTGTAATATTTATTTTTTGCTAGCTATACCCTGGCACGCTCGGCTGTGACACGTTGTGGTTGCGTGGATAAAACAAAGCACACGTTTCATAGAAGTTTAATTTTTCAATACTTCAGAGACTCAGAGGCAATACAAATCTTAGGCTTTGTAATATTTATTTTTTGCTAGCTGTACCCTGGCACGCTCGGCTGTGACACGTTGTGGTTGCGTGGATAAAACAAAGCACACGTTTCATAGAAGTTTAATTTTTCAATACTTCAGAGACTCAGAGGCAATACAAATCTAAGGCTTTGTAATATTTATTTTTTGCTAGCTGTACCCTGGCACGCTCGGCTGTGACACGTTGTGGTTGCGTGGATAAAACAAAGCACACGTTTCATAGAAGTTTAATTTTTCAATACTTCAGAGACTCAGAGGCAATACAAATCTAAGGCTTTGTAATATTTATTTTTTGCTAGCTGTACCCTGGCACGCTCGGCGGTGACACGTTGTGGTTGCGTGGATAAAGCAAAGCATACGTTTCATATAAGTTTAATTTTTCAATACTTCAGAGACTCAGAGGCAATACAAATCTAAGGCTTTGTAATATTTATTTTTTGCTAGCTGTACCCTGGCACGCTCGGCTGTGACACGTTGTGTTTGTGTGGTTAAAGCAAAGCATACGTTTCATAGAAGTTTATCTTTGCAGTACTTCAGAGACTCAGAGGCAATACAGAGTAAAGACTACGTAATTTTTATTTTTTGCTAGCTATACCCTTGCACGCTCTGCTGTGACACGTTGTGGTTGCGTGGATAAAACAAAGCACACGTTTCATAGAAGTTTAATTTTTCAATACTTCAGAGACTCAGAGGCAATACAAATCTAAGGCTTTGTAATATTTATTTTTTGCTAGCTGTACCCTGGCACGCTCGGCTGTGACACGTTGTGTTTGCGTGAATAAAGCAAAGTATACGTTTCATAGATGTTGAATTTTGCAATACTTCAGAGACTCAGAGGCAATACAAATCTAAGGCTTTGTAATATTTATTTTTTGCTAGCTGTACCCTGGCACGCTCGGCTGTGACACGTTGTGGTTGCGTGGATAAAGCAAAGCATACGTTTCATATAAGTTTAATTTTTCAATACTTCAGAGACTCAGAGGCAATACAAAGCTAAGGTTTTGTAATATTTATTTTTTGCTAGCTTTACCCTGGACGCTCTGCTGTGACACGTTGTGTTTGCGTGAATAAAGCAAAGCATACGTTTCCTAGAAGTTTAATTTTGCAATACTTCAGAGGCAATACAGAGCTAAGGCTTTGTAATATTTATTTTTTGCTAGCTGTGTCCTGGCATGCTCGGCTGTGACACGTTGTGGTTGTGTGGATAAAGCAAAGCACACGTTTCATAGAAGTTTAATTTTGCAATACTTCAGAGGCAATACAGAGCTAAGGCTTTGTAATATTTATTTTTTGCTAGCTGTACCCTGGCACGCTCGGCTGTGACACGTTGTGGTTGTGTGGATAAAGCAAAGCACACGTTTCATAGAAGTTTAATTTTGCAGCACTTCAGAGGCAATACAGAGCTAAGGCTTTGTAATATTTATTTTTTGCTAGCTGTGTCCTGGCACGCTCGGCTGTGACACGTTGTGGTTGTGTGGATAAAACAAAGCACACGTTTCATAGAAGTTTAATTTTGCAGCACTTCAGAGGCAATACAGAGCTAAGGCTTTGTAATATTTATTTTTTGCTAGCGTTACCCTGGCACGCTCGGCTGTGACACGTTGTGGTTGTGTGGATAAAGCAAAGCACACGTTTCATAGAAGTTTAATTTTGCAATACTTCAGAGACTCTGAGGCAATAGAAAGATAAGGATTTGTCATTTTTTTTACCTATCTGTTGCTAGAATGTTTTTCCAGTTGCTCCTGTTGCATCCAAGAAGAAATTTTCCTCAACCTCATCATTTATCAATTGCATCATGCGATCATAAATCCCATTATGTTCACTTGTTAATTTGGGAATTCTTGATTGGACATGTGACTGGAGATCGCCGGTGTAGCTTTGTTCACGGTACAAATCCACATCCAGTCGCAACTCGGGTGGGTGCTGGTAATTCGCAAATCTGTTCTTAACGATTTGGCGGACGACGCAGCTCGATCACGACATGATCATACAAAAGTACCTCGATTAAGGCGAATATTCAATTCAGATTGTATAATAATCTGAATGGGATGCAAGTGGATTCGTTTGTTTTGGTTAGTAAAAAGTGTAATTGGGAAGAGGTAATGTTTCACATGGGACTTTTTTTGGTTGTCGTTAGCTAGCATGGGAAGTGTTTCCATGCTTACGGGATATTGCACGGTTGCCGGGTCACAACTGGCCTTTAAAAAAGTTGTTTTCTCGCGGTCGCGGGTATGTTATTAACGCGTCCATGTGGCTTTGGTTGTTGTTAGCTAGTATAGGGAGTGTTCCCTCGCTTACGGAATATTGCACGGTTGCCGGGACACAACTGGCCTTTAAAAAAGTTGTTTTCTCGCGGTCGCGGGTATGTTATTAACGCGTCCATGTGGCTTTGGTTGTTGTTAGCTAGCATGGGAAGTGTTCCCATGCTTACGGGATATTGCACGGTTGATGGGTCACAACTGGCCTTTAATAAAGTTGTTTTCTCGCGGTCGCGGGTATGTTATTAACGCGTCCATGTGGCTTTGGTTGTTGTTAGCTAGTATAGGGAGTGTTCCCATGCTTACGGAATATTGCGCTGTTGCCGGGACACAACTGGCCTTTAAAAAAGTTGTTATCTCGCGGTCGCGGGTATGTTATTAACGCGTCCATGTGGCTTTGGGTGTTATTAGCTAGTATAGGGAGTGTTCCCTCGCTTACGGAATATTGCACGGTTGCCGGGACACAACTGGCCTTTAAAAAAGTTGTTTTCTCGCGGTCGCGGGTATGTTATTAACGCGTCCATGTGGCTTTGGTTGTTGTTAGCTAGTATAGGGAGTGTTCCCATGCTTACGGAATATTGCGCGGTTGCTGGGACACAACTGGCCTTTAAAAAAGTTGTTTTCTCGCGGTCGCGGGTATGTTATTAACGCGTCCATGTGGCTTTGGGTGTTGTTAGCTAGTATAGGGAGTGTTCCCTCGCTTACGGGATATTGCGCGGTTGCCGGGACACAACTGGCCTTTAAAAAAGTTGTTTTCTCGCGGTCGCGGGTATGTTATTAACGCGTCCATGTGGCTTTGGTTGTTGTTAGCTAGTATAGGGAGTGTTCCCATGCTTACGGAATATTGCGCGGTTGCTGGGACACAACTGGCCTTTAAAAAAGTTGTTTTCTCGCGGTCGCGGGTATGTTATTAACGCGTCCATGTGGCTTTGGGTGTTGTTAGCTAGTATAGGGAGTGTTCCCATGCTTACGGAATATTGCGCGGTTGCTGGGACACAACTGGCCTTTAAAAAAGTTGTTTTCTCGCGGTCGCGGGTATGTTATTAACGCGTCCATGTGGCTTTGGTTGTTGTTAGCTAGTATAGGGAGTGTTCCCTCGCTTACGGAATATTGCACGGTTGCCGGGACACAACTGGCCTTTAAAAAAGTTGTTTTCTCGCGGTCGCGGGTATGTTATTAACGCGTCCATGTGGCTTTGGTTGTTGTTAGCTAGTATAGGGAGTGTTCCCTCGCTTACGGAATATTGCGCGGTTGCTGGGACACAACTGGCCTTTAAAAAAGTTGTTTTCTCGCGGTCGCGGGTATGTTATTAACGCGTCCATGTGGCTTTGGTTGTTGTTAGCTAGTATAGGGAGTGTTCCCTCGCTTACGGAATATTGCGCTGTTGCTGGGACACAACTGGCCTTTAAAAAAGTTGTTTTCTCGCGGTCGCGGGTATGTTATTAACGCGTCCATGTGGCTTTGGTTGTTGTTAGCTAGTATAGGGAGTGTTCCCTCGCTTACGGAATATTGCGCGGTTGCTGGGACACAACTGGCCTTTAAAAAAGTTGTTTTCTCGCGGTCGCGGGTATGTTATTAACGCGTCCATGTGGCTTTGGTTGTTGTTAGCTAGTATAGGGAGTGTTCCCTCGCTTACGGAATATTGCGCGGTTGCTGGGACACAACTGGCCTTTAAAAAAGTTGTTTTCTCGCGGTCGCGGGTATGTTATTAACGCGTCCATGTGGCTTTGGTTGTCGTTAGCTAGCATGGGAAGTGTTCCCTCGCTTACGGAATATTGTACGGTTGCCGGGACACAACTGGCCTTTAAAAAAGTTGTTTTCTCGCGGTCGCGGGTATGTTATTAACCCGTCCATGTGGCTTTGGTTGTCGTTAGCTAGCATGGGGACTGTTCCATCGCTTACGGAATATTGCGCGGTTGCCGGGACACAACTGGCCTTTACAAAAGTTGTTTTCTCGCGGTCGCGGGTATGTTATTAACGCGTCCATGTGGCTTTGGTTGTTGTTAGCTAGTATAGGGAGTGTTCCCATGCTTACGGAATATTGCACGGTTGCCGGGACACAACTGGCCTTTAAAAAAGTTGTTTTCTCGCGGTCGCGGGTATGTTATTAACGCGTCCATGTGGCTTTGGTTGTTGTTAGCTAGTATAGGGAGTGTTCCCTCGCTTACGGAATATTGCGCGGTTGCTGGGACACAACTGGCCTTTAAAAAAGTTGTTTTCTCGCGGTCGCGGGTATGTTATTAACGCGTCCACGTGGCTTTGGGTGTTGTTAGCTAGTATAGGGAGTGTCCCCATGCTTACGGAATATTGCGCGGTTGCCGGGACACAACTGGCCTTTAAAAAAGTTGTTTTCTCGCGGTCGCGGGTATGTTATTAACGCGTCCATGTGGCTTTGGTTGTTGTTAGCTAGTATAGGGAGTGTTCCCATGCTTACGGAATATTGCGCGGTTGCCGGGACACAACTGGCCTTTAAAAAAGTTGTTTTCTCGCGGTCGCGGGTATGTTATTAACGCGTCCATGTGGCTTTGGTTGTTGTTAGCTAGTATAGGGAGTGTTCCCATGCTTACGGAATATTGCGCTGTTGCCGGGACACAACTGGCCTTTAAAAAAGTTGTTATCTCGCGGTCGCGGGTATGTTATTAACGCGTCCATGTGGCTTTGGTTGTCGTTAGCTAGCATGGGGAGTGTTCCCTCGCTTACGGGATATTGCACGGTTGCCGGGACACAACTGGCCTTTAAAAAAGTTGTTTTCTCGCGGTCGCGGGTATGTTATTAACGCGTCCATGTGGCTTTGGTTGTTGTTAGCTAGTATAGGGAGTGTTCCCATGCTTACGGAATATTGCGCGGTTGCCGGGACACAACTGGCCTTTAAAAAAGTTGTATTCTCGCGGTCGCGGGTATGTTATTAACGCGTCCATGTGGCTTTGGGTGTTGTTAGCTAGTATAGGGAGTGTTCCCTCGCTTACGGAATATTGCACGGTTGCCGGGACACAACTGGCCTTTAAAAAAGTTGTTTTCTCGCGGTCGCGGGTATGTTATTAACGCGTCCATGTGGCTTTGGTTGTTGTTAGCTAGTATAGGGAGTGTTCCCTCGCTTACGGAATATTGCACGGTTGCCGGGACACAACTTTCCTTTAAAAAAGTTGTTTTCTCGCGGTCGCGGGTATGTTATTAACGCGTCCATGTGGCTTTGGTTGTCGTTAGCTAGCATGGGAAGTGTTCCCATGCTTACGGGATATTGCACGGTTGCCGGGTCACAACTGGCCTTTAAAAAAGTTGTTTTCTCGCGGTCGCGGGTATGTTATTAACGCGCCCATGTGGCTTTGGTTGTTGTTAGCTAGTATAGGGAGTGTTCCCATGCTTACGGAATATTGCGCATTTGCCGGGACACAACTGGCCTTTAAAAAAGTTGTTTTCTCGCGGTCGCGGGTATGTTATTAACGCGTCCATGTGGCTTTGGTTGTTGTTAGCTAGTATAGGGAGTGTTCCCTCGCTTACGGAATATTGCGCTGTTGCCGGGACACAACTGGCCTTTAAAAAAGTTGTTTTCTCGCGGTCGCGGGTATGTTATTAACGCGTCCATGTGGCTTTGGTTGTTGTTAGCTAGTATAGGGAGTGTTCCCTCGCTTACGGAATATTGCGCGGTTGCTGGGACACAACTGGCCTTTAAAAAAGTTGTTTTCTCGCGGTCGCGGGTATGTTATTAACGCGTCCATGTGGCTTTGGGTGTTGTTAGCTAGTATAGGGAGTGTTCCCTCGCTTACGGAATATTGCGCTGTTGCCGGGACACAACTGGCCTTTAAAAAAGTTGTTATCTCGCGGTCGCGGGTATGTTATTAACGCGTCCATGTGGCTTTGGTTGTTGTTAGCTAGTATAGGGAGTGTTCCCTCGCTTACGGAATATTGCGCTGTTGCCGGGACACAACTGGCCTTTAAAAAAGTTGTTTTCTCGCGGTCGCGGGTATGTTATTAACGCGTCCACGTGGCTTTGGGTGTTGTTAGCTAGTATAGGGAGTGTTCCCTCGCTTACGGAATATTGCGCGGTTGCTGGGACACAACTGGCCTTTAAAAAAGTTGTTTTCTCGCGGTCGCGGGTATGTTATTAACGCGTCCACGTGGCTTTGGGTGTTGTTAGCTAGTATAGGGAGTGTTCCCTCGCTTACGGAATATTGCACGGTTGCTGGGTCACAACTGGCCTTTAAAAAAGTTGTTTTCTCGCGGTCGCGGGTATGTTATTAACGCGTCCATGTGGCTTTGGTTGTTGTTAGCTAGTATAGGGAGTGTTCCCTCGCTTACGGGATATTGCGCGGTTGCTGGGACACAACTGGCCTTTAAAAAAGTTGTTTTCTCGCGGTCGCGGGTATGTTATTAACGCGTCCATGTGGCTTTGGTTGTTGTTAGCTAGTATAGGGAGTGTTCCCTCGCTTACGGGATATTGCGCGGTTGCTGGGACACAACTGGAATTTAAAAAAGCTGTTTTCTCGCGGTCGCGGGTATGTTATTAACGCGTCCATGTGGCTTTGGTTGTTGTTAGCTAGTATAGGGAGTGTTCCCTCGCTTACGGGATATTGCGCGGTTGCTGGGACACAACTGGCCTTTAAAAAGTTGTTTTCTCGCGGTCGCGGGTATGTTATTAACGCGTCCATGTGGCTTTGGTTGTTGTTAGCTAGTATAGGGAGTGTTCCCTCGCTTACGGGATATTGCGCGGTTGCTGGGACACAACTGGCCTTTAAAAAAGTTGTTTTCTCGCGGTCGCGGGTATGTTATTAACGCGTCCATGTGGCTTTGGTTGTTGTTAGCTAGTATAGGGAGTGTTCCCTCGCTTACGGGATATTGCGCGGTTGCTGGGACACAACTGGCCTTTAAAAAAGTTGTTTTCTCGCGGTCGCGGGTATGTTATTAACGCGTCCATGTGGCTTTGGTTGTTGTTAGCTAGTATAGGGAGTGTTCCCTCGCTTACGGGATATTGCGCGGTTGCTGGGACACAACTGGCCTTTAAAAAAGCTGTTTTCTCGCGGTCGCGGGTATGTTATTAACGCGTCCATGTGGCTTTGGTTGTTGTTAGCTAGTATAGGGAGTGTTCCCTCGCTTACGGGATATTGCGCGGTTGCTGGGACACAACTGGCCTTTAAAAAAGTTGTTTTCTCGCGGTCGCGGGTATGTTATTAACGCGTCCATGTGGCTTTGGTTGTTGTTAGCTAGTATAGGGAGTGTTCCCTCGCTTACGGGATATTGCGCGGTTGCTGGGACACAACTGGCCTTTAAAAAAGTTGTTTTCTCGCGGTCGCGGGTATGTTATTAACGCGTCCATGTGGCTTTGGTTGTTGTTAGCTAGTATAGGGAGTGTTCCCTCGCTTACGGGATATTGCGCGGTTACTGGGACACAACTGGCCTTTAAAAAAGTTGTTTTCTCGCGGTCGCGGGTATGTTATTAACGCGTCCATGTGGCTTTGGTTGTTGTTAGCTAGTGTAGGGAGTGTTCCCTCGCTTACGGAATATTGCGCGGTTGCCGGGTCACAACTGGCCTTTAAAAAAGTTGTTTTCTCGCGGTCGCGGGTATGTTATTAACGCGTCCATGTGGCTTTGGGTGTTGTTAGCTAGTATAGGGAGTGTTCCCTCGCTTACGGAATATTGCGCGGTTGCTGAGACACACCTGGCCTTTAAAAAAGTTGTTTTCTCGCGGTCGCGGGTATGTTATTAACGCGTCCATGTGGCTTTGGTTGTCGTTAGCTAGCATGGGGAGTGTTCCCTCGCTTACGGAATATTGCGCGGTTGCTGGGACACAACTGGCCTTTAAAAAAGTTGTTTTCTCGCGGTCGCGGGTATGTTATTAACGCGTCCATGTGGCTTTGGGTGTTGTTAGCTAGCATGGGGAGTGTTCCCTCGCTTACGGAATATTGCGCGGTTGCCGGGTCACAACTGGCCTTTAAAAAAGTTGTTTTCTCGCGGTCGCGGGTATGTTATTAACGCGTCCATGTTGCTTTGGGTGTTGTTAGCTAGCATGGGGAGTGTTCCCTCGCTTACGGAATATTGCGCGGTTGCCGGGTCACAACTGGCCTTTAAAAAAGTTGTTTTCTCGCGGTCGCGGGTATGTTATTAACGCGTCCATGTGGCTTTGGGTGTTGTTAGCTAGCATGGGGAGGGTTCCCTCGCTTATGGAATATTGCGCGGTTGCCGGGTCACAACTGGCCTTTAAAAAAGTTGTTTTCTCGCGGTCGCGGGTATGTTATTAACGCGTCCATGTGGCTTTGGTTGTCGTTAGCTAGCATGGGGAGTGTTCCCTCGCTTACGGAATATTGCGCGGTTGCTGGGACACAACTGGCCTTTAAAAAAGTTGTTTTCTCGCGGTCGCGGGTATGTTATTAACGCGTCCATGTGGCTTTGGGTGTTGTTAGCTAGCATGGGGAGTGTTCCCTCGCTTACGGAATATTGCGCGGTTGCCGGGTCACAACTGGCCTTTAAAAAAGTTGTTTTCTCGCGGTCGCGGGTATGTTATTAACGCGTCCATGTGGCTTTGGGTGTTGTTAGCTAGCATGGGGAGTGTTCCCTCGCTTACGGAATATTGCGCGGTTGCCGGGTCACAACTGGCCTTTAAAAAAGTTGTTTTCTCGCGGTCGCGGGTATGTTATTAACGCGTCCATGTGGCTTTGGGTGTTGTTAGCTAGCATGGGGAGTGTTCCCTCGCTTACGGAATATTGCGCGGTTGCCGGGTCACAACTGGCCTTTAAAAAAGTTGTTTTCTCGCGGTCGCGGGTATGTTATTAACGCGTCCATGTGGCTTTGGTTGTCGTTAGCTAGCATGGGGAGTGTTCCCTCGCTTACGGAATATTGCGCGGTTGCTGGGACACAACTGGCCTTTAAAAAAGTTGTTTTCTCGCGGTCGCGGGTATGTTATTAACGCGTCCATGTGGCTTTGGGTGTTGTTAGCTAGCATGGGGAGTGTTCCGTCGCTTACGGAATATTGCGCGGTTGCCGGGTCACAACTGGCCTTTAAAAAAGTTGTTTTCTCGCGGTCGCGGGTATGTTATTAACGCGTCCATGTGGCTTTGGGTGTTGTTAGCTAGCATGGGGAGTGTTCCCTCGCTTACGGAATATTGCGCGGTTGCCGGGTCACAACTGGCCTTTAAAAAAGTTGTTTTCTCGCGGTCGCGGGTATGTTATTAACGCGTCCATGTGGCTTTGGGTGTTGTTAGCTAGCATGGGGAGTGTTCCCTCGCTTACGGAATATTGCGCGGTTGCTGGGACACAACTGGCCTTTAAAAAAGTTGTTTTCTGGCGGTCGCGGGTATGTTATTAACGCGTCCATGTGGCTTTGGTTGTTGATAGCTAGTATAGGGAGTGTTCCCTCGCTTACGGAATATTGCGCTGTTGCTGGGACACAACTGGCCTTTAAAAAAGTTGTTTTCTCGCGGTCGCGGGTATGTTATTAACGCGTCCATGTGGCTTTGGTTGTTGTTAGCTAGTATAGGGCGTGTTCCCATGCTTACGGAATATTGCGCGGTTGCCGGGTCACAACTGGCCTTTAAAAAAGTTGTTTTCTCGCGGTCGCGGGTATGTTATTAACGCGTCCATGTGGCTTTGGGTGTTGTTAGCTAGTATAGGGAGTGTTCCCATGCTTACGGAATATTGCGCGGTTGCCGGGTCACAACTGGCCTTTAAAAAAGTTGTTTTCTCGCGGTCGCGGGTATGTTATTAACGCGTCCATGTTGCTTTGGGTGTTGTTAGCTAGCATGGGGAGTGTTCCCTCGCTTACGGAATATTGCGCGGTTGCCGGGTCACAACTGGCCTTTAAAAAAGTTGTTTTCTCGCGGTCGCGGGTATGTTATTAACGCGTCCATGTGGCTTTGGGTGTTGTTAGCTAGTATAGGGAGTGTTCCCTCGCTTACGGAATATTGCGCGGTTGCTGAGACACAACTGGCCTTTAAAAAAGTTGTTTTCTCGCGGTCGCGGGTATGTTATTAACGCGTCCATGTGGCTTTGGTTGTCGTTACCTAGCATGGGGAGTGTTCCCTCGCTTACGGAATATTGCGCGGTTGCTGGGACACAACTGGCCTTTAAAAAAGTTGTTTTCTCGCGGTCGCGGGTATGTTATTAACGCGTCCATGTGGCTTTGGGTGTTGTTAGCTAGCATGGGGAGTGTTCCCTCGCTTACGGAATATTGCGCGGTTGCCGGGTCACAACTGGCCTTTAAAAAAGTTGTTTTCTCGCGGTCGCGGGTATGTTATTAACGCGTCCATGTTGCTTTGGGTGTTGTTAGCTAGCATGGGGAGTGTTCCCTCGCTTACGGAATATTGCGCGGTTGCCGGGTCACAACTGGCCTTTAAAAAAGTTGTTTTCTCGCGGTCGCGGGTATGTTATTAACGCGTCCATGTGGCTTTGGGTGTTGTTAGCTAGTATAGAGAGTGTTCCCTCGCTTACGGAATATTGCGCGGTTGCCGGGTCACAACTGGCCTTTAAAAAAGTTGTTTTCTCGCGGTCGCGGGTATGTTATTAACGCGTCCATGTGGCTTTGGTTGTTGTTAGCTAGTATAGGGCGTGTTCCCATGCTTACGGAATATTGCGCGGTTGCCGGGTCACAACTGGCCTTTAAAAAAGTTGTTTTCTCGCGGTCGCGGGTATGTTATTAACGCGTCCATGTGGCTTTGGGTGTTGTTAGCTAGTATAGGGAGTGTTCCCTCGCTTACGGAATATTGCGCGGTTGCTGGGACACAACTGGCCTTTAAAAAAGTTGTTTTCTCGCGGTCGCGGGTATGTTATTAACGCGTCCACGTGGCTTTGGGTGTTGTTAGCTAGTATAGGGAGTGTTCCCTCGCTTACGGAATATTGCGCTGTTGCTGGGACACAACTGGCCTTTAAAAAAGTTGTTTTCTCGCGGTCGCGGGTATGTTATTAACGCGCCCACGTGGCTTTGGGTGTTGTTAGCTAGTATAGGGAGTGTTCCCATGCTTACGGGATATTGCGCGGTTGCTGGGACACAACTGGCTTTTAAAAAGTTGTTTTCTCGCGGTCGCGGGTATGTTATTAACGCGTCCACGTGGCTTTGGGTGTTGTTAGCTAGTATAGGGAGTGTTCCCTCGCTTACGGAATATTGCGCGGTTGCCGGGACACAACTGGCCTTTAAAAAAGTTGTTTTCTCGCGGTCGCGAGTATGTTATTAACGCGTCCATGTGGCTTTGGTTGTTGTTAGCTAGCATGGGGAGTGTTCCCTCGCTTACGGAATATTGCGCTGTTGCCGGGTCACAACTGGCCTTTAAAAAAGTTGTTTTCTCGCGGTCGCGGGTATGTTATTAACGCGTCCATGTGGCTTTGGGTGTTGTTAGCTAGCATGGGGAGTGTTCCCTCGCTTACGGAATATTGCGCGGTTGCTGGGACACAACTGGCCTTTAAAAAAGTTGTTTTCTCGCGGTCGCGGGTATGTTATTAACGCGTCCATGTGGCTTTGGGTGTTGTTAGCTAGCATGGGGAGTGTTCCCTCGCTTACGGAATATTGCGCGGTTGCCGGGTCACAACTGGCCTTTAAAAAAGTTGTTTTCTCGCGGTCGCGGGTATGTTATTAACGCGTCCATGTTGCTTTGGGTGTTGTTAGCTAGCATGGGGAGTGTTCCCTCGCTTACGGAATATTGCGCGGTTGCCGGGTCACAACTGGCCTTTAAAAAAGTTGTTTTCTCGCGGTCGCGGGTATGTTATTAACGCGCCCACGTGGCTTTGGGTGTTGTTAGCTAGTATAGGGAGTGTTCCCTCGCTTACGGAATATTGCGCGGTTGCCGGGTCACAACTGGCCTTTAAAAAAGTTGTTTTCTCGCGGTCGCGGGTATGTTATTAACGCGTCCATGTGGCTTTGGTTGTCGTTAGCTAGCATGGGGAGTGTTCCCTCGCTTACGGAATATTGCGCGGTTGCTGGGACACAACTGGCCTTTAAAAAAGTTGTTTTCTCGCGGTCGCGGGTATGTTATTAACGCGTCCATGTGGCTTTGGGTGTTGTTAGCTAGCATGGGGAGTGTTCCCTCGCTTACGGAATATTGCGCGGTTGCCGGGTCACAACTGGCCTTTAAAAAAGTTGTTTTCTCGCGGTCGCGGGTATGTTATTAACGCGTCCATGTTGCTTTGGGTGTTGTTAGCTAGCATGGGGAGTGTTCCCTCGCTTACGGAATATTGCGCGGTTGCCGGGTCACAACTGGCCTTTAAAAAAGTTGTTTTCTCGCGGTCGCGGGTATCTTATTAACGCGTCCATGTGGCTTTGGTTGTCGTTAGCTAGCATGGGGAGTGTTCCCTCGCTTACGGAATATTGCGCGGTTGCTGGGACACAACTGGCCTTTAAAAAAGTTGTTTTCTCGCGGTCGCGGGTATGTTATTAACGCGTCCATGTGGCTTTGGGTGTTGTTAGCTAGCATGGGGAGTGTTCCCTCGCTTACGGAATATTGCGCGGTTGCCGGGTCACAACTGGCCTTTAAAAAAGTTGTTTTCTCGCGGTCGCGGGTATGTTATTAACGCGTCCATGTTGCTTTGGGTGTTGTTAGCTAGCATGGGGAGTGTTCCCTCGCTTACGGAATATTGCGCGGTTGCCGGGTCACAACTGGCCTTTAAAAAAGTTGTTTTCTCGCGGTCGCGGGTATGTTATTAACGCGTCCATGTGGCTTTGGGTGTTGTTAGCTAGTATAGGGAGTGTTCCCTCGCTTACGAAATATTGCGCGGTTGCTGGGACACAACTGGCCTTTAAAAAAGTTGTTTTCTCGCGGTCGCGGGTATGTTATTAACGCGTCCATGTGGCTTTGGTTGTCGTTAGCTAGCATGGGGAGTGTTCCCTCGCTTACGGAATATTGCGCGGTTGCTGGGACACAACTGGCCTTTAAAAAAGTTGTTTTCTCGCGGTCGCGGGTATGTTATTAACGCGTCCATGTGGCTTTGGTTGTCGTTAGCTAGCATGGGGAGTGTTCCCTCGCTTACGGAATATTGCGCGGTTGCCGGGACACAACTGGCCTTTACAAAAGTTGTTTTCTCGCGGTCGCGGGTATGTTATTAACGCGTCCATGTGGCTTTGGTTGTCGTTAGCTAGCATGGGGAGTGTTCCCTCGCTTACGGAATATTGCGCGGTTGCTGGGACACAACTGGCCTTTAAAAAAGTTGTTTTCTCGCGGTCGCGGGTATGTTATTAACGCGTCCATGTGGCTTTGGGTGTTGTTAGCTAGCATGGGGAGTGTTCCGTCGCTTACGGAATATTGCGCGGTTGCCGGGTCACAACTGGCCTTTAAAAAAGTTGTTTTCTCGCGGTCGCGGGTATGTTATTAACGCGTCCATGTGGCTTTGGTTGTCGTTAGCTAGCATGGGGAGTGTTCCCTCGCTTACGGAATATTGCGCGGTTGCTGGGACACAACTGGCCTTTAAAAAAGTTGTTTTCTCGCGGTCGCGGGTATGTTATTAACGCGTCCATGTGGCTTTGGGTGTTGTTAGCTAGCATGGGGAGTGTTCCGTCGCTTACGGAATATTGCGCGGTTGCCGGGTCACAACTGGCCTTTAAAAAAGTTGTTTTCTCGCGGTCGCGGGTATGTTATTAACGCGTCCATGTGGCTTTGGGTGTTGTTAGCTAGCATGGGGAGTGTTCCCTCGCTTACGGAATATTGCGCGGTTGCCGGGTCACAACTGGCCTTTAAAAAAGTTGTTTTCTCGCGGTCGCGGGTATGTTATTAACGCGTCCATGTGGCTTTGGGTGTTGTTAGCTAGCATGGGGAGTGTTCCCTCGCTTACGGAATATTGCGCGGTTGCTGGGACACAACTGGCCTTTAAAAAAGTTGTTTTCTGGCGGTCGCGGGTATGTTATTAACGCGTCCATGTGGCTTTGGTTGTTGATAGCTAGTATAGGGAGTGTTCCCTCGCTTACGGAATATTGCGCTGTTGCTGGGACACAACTGGCCTTTAAAAAAGTTGTTTTCTCGCGGTCGCGGGTATGTTATTAACGCGTCCATGTGGCTTTGGTTGTTGTTAGCTAGTATAGGGCGTGTTCCCATGCTTACGGAATATTGCGCGGTTGCCGGGTCACAACTGGCCTTTAAAAAAGTTGTTTTCTCGCGGTCGCGGGTATGTTATTAACGCGTCCATGTGGCTTTGGGTGTTGTTAGCTAGTATAGGGAGTGTTCCCATGCTTACGGAATATTGCGCGGTTGCCGGGTCACAACTGGCCTTTAAAAAAGTTGTTTTCTCGCGGTCGCGGGTATGTTATTAACGCGTCCATGTTGCTTTGGGTGTTGTTAGCTAGCATGGGGAGTGTTCCCTCGCTTACGGAATATTGCGCGGTTGCCGGGTCACAACTGGCCTTTAAAAAAGTTGTTTTCTCGCGGTCGCGGGTATGTTATTAACGCGTCCATGTGGCTTTGGGTGTTGTTAGCTAGTATAGGGAGTGTTCCCTCGCTTACGGAATATTGCGCGGTTGCTGAGACACAACTGGCCTTTAAAAAAGTTGTTTTCTCGCGGTCGCGGGTATGTTATTAACGCGTCCATGTGGCTTTGGTTGTCGTTACCTAGCATGGGGAGTGTTCCCTCGCTTACGGAATATTGCGCGGTTGCTGGGACACAACTGGCCTTTAAAAAAGTTGTTTTCTCGCGGTCGCGGGTATGTTATTAACGCGTCCATGTGGCTTTGGGTGTTGTTAGCTAGCATGGGGAGTGTTCCCTCGCTTACGGAATATTGCGCGGTTGCCGGGTCACAACTGGCCTTTAAAAAAGTTGTTTTCTCGCGGTCGCGGGTATGTTATTAACGCGTCCATGTTGCTTTGGGTGTTGTTAGCTAGCATGGGGAGTGTTCCCTCGCTTACGGAATATTGCGCGGTTGCCGGGTCACAACTGGCCTTTAAAAAAGTTGTTTTCTCGCGGTCGCGGGTATGTTATTAACGCGTCCATGTGGCTTTGGGTGTTGTTAGCTAGTATAGAGAGTGTTCCCTCGCTTACGGAATATTGCGCGGTTGCCGGGTCACAACTGGCCTTTAAAAAAGTTGTTTTCTCGCGGTCGCGGGTATGTTATTAACGCGTCCATGTGGCTTTGGTTGTTGTTAGCTAGTATAGGGCGTGTTCCCATGCTTACGGAATATTGCGCGGTTGCCGGGTCACAACTGGCCTTTAAAAAAGTTGTTTTCTCGCGGTCGCGGGTATGTTATTAACGCGTCCATGTGGCTTTGGGTGTTGTTAGCTAGTATAGGGAGTGTTCCCTCGCTTACGGAATATTGCGCGGTTGCTGGGACACAACTGGCCTTTAAAAAAGTTGTTTTCTCGCGGTCGCGGGTATGTTATTAACGCGTCCACGTGGCTTTGGGTGTTGTTAGCTAGTATAGGGAGTGTTCCCTCGCTTACGGAATATTGCGCTGTTGCTGGGACACAACTGGCCTTTAAAAAAGTTGTTTTCTCGCGGTCGCGGGTATGTTATTAACGCGCCCACGTGGCTTTGGGTGTTGTTAGCTAGTATAGGGAGTGTTCCCATGCTTACGGGATATTGCGCGGTTGCTGGGACACAACTGGCTTTTAAAAAGTTGTTTTCTCGCGGTCGCGGGTATGTTATTAACGCGTCCACGTGGCTTTGGGTGTTGTTAGCTAGTATAGGGAGTGTTCCCTCGCTTACGGAATATTGCGCGGTTGCCGGGACACAACTGGCCTTTAAAAAAGTTGTTTTCTCGCGGTCGCGAGTATGTTATTAACGCGTCCATGTGGCTTTGGTTGTTGTTAGCTAGCATGGGGAGTGTTCCCTCGCTTACGGAATATTGCGCTGTTGCCGGGTCACAACTGGCCTTTAAAAAAGTTGTTTTCTCGCGGTCGCGGGTATGTTATTAACGCGTCCATGTGGCTTTGGGTGTTGTTAGCTAGCATGGGGAGTGTTCCCTCGCTTACGGAATATTGCGCGGTTGCTGGGACACAACTGGCCTTTAAAAAAGTTGTTTTCTCGCGGTCGCGGGTATGTTATTAACGCGTCCATGTGGCTTTGGGTGTTGTTAGCTAGCATGGGGAGTGTTCCCTCGCTTACGGAATATTGCGCGGTTGCCGGGTCACAACTGGCCTTTAAAAAAGTTGTTTTCTCGCGGTCGCGGGTATGTTATTAACGCGTCCATGTTGCTTTGGGTGTTGTTAGCTAGCATGGGGAGTGTTCCCTCGCTTACGGAATATTGCGCGGTTGCCGGGTCACAACTGGCCTTTAAAAAAGTTGTTTTCTCGCGGTCGCGGGTATGTTATTAACGCGTCGATGTGGCTTTGGGTGTTGTTAGCTAGTATAGGGAGTGTTCCCTCGCTTACGGAATATTGCGCGGTTGCCGGGTCACAACTGGCCTTTAAAAAAGTTGTTTTCTCGCGGTCGCGGGTATGTTATTAACGCGTCCATGTGGCTTTGGTTGTCGTTAGCTAGCATGGGGAGTGTTCCCTCGCTTACGGAATATTGCGCGGTTGCTGGGACACAACTGGCCTTTAAAAAAGTTGTTTTCTCGCGGTCGCGGGTATGTTATTAACGCGTCCATGTGGCTTTGGGTGTTGTTAGCTAGCATGGGGAGTGTTCCCTCGCTTACGGAATATTGCGCGGTTGCCGGGTCACAACTGGCCTTTAAAAAAGTTGTTTTCTCGCGGTCGCGGGTATGTTATTAACGCGTCCATGTTGCTTTGGGTGTTGTTAGCTAGCATGGGGAGTGTTCCCTCGCTTACGGAATATTGCGCGGTTGCCGGGTCACAACTGGCCTTTAAAAAAGTTGTTTTCTCGCGGTCGCGGGTATCTTATTAACGCGTCCATGTGGCTTTGGTTGTCGTTAGCTAGCATGGGGAGTGTTCCCTCGCTTACGGAATATTGCGCGGTTGCTGGGACACAACTGGCCTTTAAAAAAGTTGTTTTCTCGCGGTCGCGGGTATGTTATTAACGCGTCCATGTGGCTTTGGGTGTTGTTAGCTAGCATGGGGAGTGTTCCCTCGCTTACGGAATATTGCGCGGTTGCCGGGTCACAACTGGCCTTTAAAAAAGTTGTTTTCTCGCGGTCGCGGGTATGTTATTAACGCGTCCATGTTGCTTTGGGTGTTGTTAGCTAGCATGGGGAGTGTTCCCTCGCTTACGGAATATTGCGCGGTTGCCGGGTCACAACTGGCCTTTAAAAAAGTTGTTTTCTCGCGGTCGCGGGTATGTTATTAACGCGTCCATGTGGCTTTGGGTGTTGTTAGCTAGTATAGGGAGTGTTCCCTCGCTTACGAAATATTGCGCGGTTGCTGGGACACAACTGGCCTTTAAAAAAGTTGTTTTCTTGCGGTCGCGGGTATGTTATTAACGCGTCCATGTGGCTTTGGTTGTCGTTAGCTAGCATGGGGAGTGTTCCCTCGCTTACGGAATATTGCGCGGTTGCTGGGACACAACTGGCCTTTAAAAAAGTTGTTTTCTCGCGGTCGCGGGTATGTTATTAACGCGTCCATGTGGCTTTGGTTGTCGTTAGCTAGCATGGGGAGTGTTCCCTCGCTTACGGAATATTGCGCGGTTGCTGGGACACAACTGGCCTTTAAAAAAGTTGTTTTCTCGCGGTCGCGGGTATGTTATTAACGCGTCCATGTGGCTTTGGGTGTTGTTAGCTAGCATGGGGAGTGTTCCCTCGCTTACGGAATATTGCGCGGTTGCCGGGTCACAACTGGCCTTTAAAAAAGTTGTTTTCTCGCGGTCGCGGGTATGTTATTAACGCGTCCATGTTGCTTTGGGTGTTGTTAGCTAGCATGGGGAGTGTTCCCTCGCTTACGGAATATTGCGCGGTTGCCGGGTCACAACTGGCCTTTAAAAAAGTTGTTTTCTCGCGGTCGCGGGTATCTTATTAACGCGTCCATGTGGCTGTGGTTGTCGTTAGCTAGCATGGGGAGTGTTCCCTCGCTTACGGAATATTGCGCGGTTGCTGGGACACAACTGGCCTTTAAAAAAGTTGTTTTCTCGCGGTCGCGGGTATGTTATTAACGCGTCCATGTGGCTTTGGGTGTTGTTAGCTAGCATGGGGAGTGTTCCCTCGCTTACGGAATATTGCGCGGTTGCCGGGTCACAACTGGCCTTTAAAAAAGTTGTTTTCTCGCGGTCGCGGGTATGTTATTAACGCGTCCATGTTGCTTTGGGTGTTGTTAGCTAGCATGGGGAGTGTTCCCTCGCTTACGGAATATTGCGCGGTTGCCGGGTCACAACTGGCCTTTAAAAAAGTTGTTTTCTCGCGGTCGCGGGTATGTTATTAACGCGTCCATGTGGCTTTGGGTGTTGTTAGCTAGTATAGGGAGTGTTCCCTCGCTTACGGAATATTGCGCGGTTGCTGGGACACAACTGGCCTTTAAAAAAGTTGTTTTCTCGCGGTCGCGGGTATGTTATTAACGCGTCCATGTGGCTTTGGTTGTCGTTAGCTAGCATGGGGAGTGTTCCCTCGCTTACGGAATATTGCGCGGTTGCTGGGACACAACTGGCCTTTAAAAAAGTTGTTTTCTCGCGGTCGCGGGTATGTTATTAACGCGTCCATGTGGCTTTGGGTGTTGTTAGCTAGCATGGGGAGTGTTCCCTCGCTTACGGAATATTGCGCGGTTGCCGGGTCACAACTGGCCTTTAAAAAAGTTGTTTTCTCGCGGTCGCGGGTATGTTATTAACGCGTCCATGTTGCTTTGGGTGTTGTTAGCTAGCATGGGGAGTGTTCCCTCGCTTACGGAATATTGCGCGGTTGCCGGGTCACAACTGGCCTTTAAAAAAGTTGTTTTCTCGCGGTCGCGGGTATGTTATTAACGCGTCCATGTGGCTTTGGGTGTTGTTAGCTAGCATGGGGAGTGTTCCCTCGCTTACGGAATATTGCGCGGTTGCCGGGTCACAACTGGCCTTTAAAAAAGTTGTTTTCTCGCGGTCGCGGGTATGTTATTAACGCGTCCATGTGGCTTTAGTTGTCGTTAGCTAGCATAGGGAGTGTTCCCTCGCTTACGGAATATTGCGCGGTTGCTGGGACACAACTGGCCTTTAAAAAAGTTGTTTTCTCGCGGTCGCGGGTATGTTATTAACGCGTCCATGTGGCTTTGGGTGTTGTTAGCTAGCATGGGGAGTGTTCCCTCGCTTACGGAATATTGCGCGGTTGCCGGGTCACAACTGGCCTTTAAAAAAGTTGTTTTCTCGCGGTCGCGGGTATGTTATTAACGCGTCCATGTGGCTTTGGGTGTTGTTAGCTAGCATGGGGAGTGTTCCCTCGCTTACGGAATATTGCGCGGTTGCCGGGTCACAACTGGCCTTTAAAAAAGTTGTTTTCTCGCGGTCGCGGGTATGTTATTAACGCGTCCATGTGGCTTTGGGTGTTGTTAGCTAGCATGGGGAGTGTTCCCTCGCTTACGGAATATTGCGCGGTTGCCGGGTCACAACTGGCTTTTAAAAAAGTTGTTTTCTCGCGGTCGCGGGTATGTTATTAACGCGTCCATGTGGCTTTGGTTGTCGTTAGCTAGCATGGGGAGTGTTCCCTCGCTTACGGAATATTGCGCGGTTGCTGGGACACAACTGGCCTTTAAAAAAGTTGTTTTCTCGCGGTCGCGGGTATGTTATTAACGCGTCCATGTGGCTTTGGGTGTTGTTAGCTAGCATGGGGAGTGTTCCCTCGCTTACGGAATATTACGCGGTTGCCGGGTCACAACTGGCCTTTAAAAAAGTTGTTTTCTCGCGGTCGCGGGTATGTTATTAACGCGTCCATGTGGTTTTGGGTGTTGTTAGCTAGCATGGGGAGTGTTCCCTCGCTTACGGAATATTGCGCGGTTGCCGGGTCACAACTGGCCTTTAAAAAAGTTGTTTTCTCGCGGTCGCGGGTATGTTATTAACGCGTCCATGTGGCTTTGGGTGTTGTTAGCTAGCATGGGGAGTGTTCCCTCGCTTAAGGAATATTGCGCGGTTGCCGGGTCACAACTGGCCTTTAAAAAAGTTGTTTTCTCGCGGTCGCGGGTATGTTATTAACGCGTCCATGTGGCTTTGGGTGTTGTTAGCTAGCATGGGGAGTGTTCCCTCGCTTACGGAATATTGCGCGGTTGCTGGGACACAACTGGCCTTGAAAAAAGTTGTTTTCTGGCGGTCGCGGGTATGTTATTAACGCGTCCATGTGGCTTTGGTTGTTGTTAGCTAGTATAGGGAGTGTTCCCTCGCTTACGGAATATTGCGCGGTTGCTGGGACACAACTGGCCTTTAAAAAAGTTGTTTTCTCGCGATCGCGGGTATGTTATTAACGCGTCCACGTGGCTTTGGGTGTTGTTAGCTAGTATAGGGAGTGTTCCCTCGCTTACGGAATATTGCGCGGTTGCCGGGACACAACTGGCCTTTAAAAAAGTTGTTTTCTCGCGGTCGCGGGTATGTTATTAACGCGTCCATGTGGCTTTGGTTGTCGTTAGCTAGCATGGGGAGTGTTCCCTCGCTTACGGGATATTGCGCGGTTGCCGGGACACAACTGGCCTTTAAAAAAGTTGTTTTCTCGCGGTCGCGGGTATGTTATTAACGCGTCCATGTGGCTTTGGTTGTTGTTAGCTAGTATAGGGAGTGTTCCCATGCTTACGGAATATTGCGCGGTTGCCGGGACACAACTGGCCTTTAAAAAAGTTGTTTTCTCGCGGTCGCGGGTATGTTATTAACGCGTCCATGTGGCTTTGGTTGTTGTTAGCTAGTATAGGGAGTGTTCCCATGCTTACGGAATATTGCGCGGTTGCCGGGACACAACTGGCCTTTAAAAAAGTTGTTTTCTCGCGGTCGCGGGTATGTTATTAACGCGTCCATGTGGCTTTGGGTGTTGTTAGCTAGTATAGGGAGTGTTCCCTCGCTTACGGAATATTGCACGGTTGCCGGGACACAACTGGCCTTTAAAAAAGTTGTTTTCTCGCGGTCGCGGGTATGTTATTAACGCGTCCATGTGGCTTTGGTTGTTGTTAGCTAGTATAGGGAGTGTTCCCTCGCTTACGGAATATTGCACTGTTGCCGGGACACAACTGGCCTTTAAAAAAGTTGTTTTCTCGCGGTCGCGGGTATGTTATTAACGCGTCCACGTGGCTTTGGTTGTTGTTAGCTAGTATAGGGAGTGTTCCCTCGCTTACGGAATATTGCGCGGTTGCCGGGACACAACTGGCCTTTAAAAAAGTTGTTTTCTTGCGGTCGCGGGTATGTTATTAACGCGTCCATGTGGCTTTGGTTGTTGTTAGCTAGTATAGGGAGTGTTCCCTCGCTTACGGAATATTGCGCGGTTGCTGGGACACAACTGGCCTTTAAAAAAGTTGTTTTCTTGCGGTCGCGGGTATGTTATTAACGCGTCCATGTGGCTTTGGTTGTTGTTAGCTAGTATAGGGAGTGTTCCCTCGCTTACGGAATATTGCGCTGTTGCTGGGACACAACTGGCCTTTAAAAAAGTTGTTTTCTCGCGGTCGCGGGTATGTTATTAACGCGGCCACGTGGCTTTGGGTGTTGTTAGCTAGTATAGGGAGTGTTCCCTCGCTTACGGAATATTGCGCGGTTGCTGGGACACAACTGGCCTTTAAAAAAGTTGTTTTCTCGCGGTCGCGGGTATGTTATTAACGCGTCCATGTGGCTTTGGGTGTTGTTAGCTAGTATAGGGAGTGTTCCCTCGCTTACGGAATATTGCGCGGTTGCCGGGACACAACTGGCCTTTAAAAAAGTTGTTTTCTCGCGGTCGCGGGTATGTTATTAACGCGTCCATGTGGCTTTGGGTGTTGTTAGCTAGTATAGGGAGTGTTCCCTCGCTTACGGAATATTGCGCGGTTGCCGGGACACAACTGGCCTTTAAAAAAGTTGTTTTCTCGCGGTCGCGGGTATGTTATTAACGCGTCCATGTGGCTTTGGGTGTTGTTAGCTAGTATAGGGAGTGTTCCCTCGCTTACGGAATATTGCGCGGTTGCCGGGACACAACTGGCCTTTAAAAAAGTTGTTTTCTCGCGGTCGCGGGTATGTTATTAACGCGTCCATGTGGCTTTGGTTGTTGTTAGCTAGTATAGGGAGTGTTCCCTCGCTTACGGAATATTGCGCTGTTGCTGGGACACAACTGGCCTTTAAAAAAGTTGTTTTCTCGCGGTCGCGGGTATGTTATTAACGCGTCCATGTGGCTTTGGTTGTTGTTAGCTAGTATAGGGAGTGTTCCCTCGCTTACGGGATATTGCGCGGTTGCTGGGACACAACTGGCCTTTAAAAAAGTTGTTTTCTCGCGGTCGCGGGTATGTTATTAACGCGTCCATGTGGCTTTGGTTGTTGTTAGCTAGTATAGGGAGTGTTCCCTCGCTTACGGAATATTGCGCTGTTGCTGGGACACAACTGGCCTTTAAAAAAGTTGTTTTCTCGCGGTCGCGGGTATGTTATTAACGCGTCCATGTGGCTTTGGTTGTTGTTAGCTAGTATAGGGAGTGTTCCCTCGCTTACGGAATATTGCGCGGTTGCTGGGACACAACTGGCCTTTAAAAAAGTTGTTTTCTTGCGGTCGCGGGTATGTTATTAACGCGTCCATGTGGCTTTGGTTGTTGTTAGCTAGTATAGGGAGTGTTCCCTCGCTTACGGAATATTGCGCTGTTGCTGGGACACAACTGGCCTTTAAAAAAGTTGTTTTCTCGCGGTCGCGGGTATGTTATTAACGCGTCCATGTGGCTTTGGTTGTTGTTAGCTAGTATAGGGCGTGTTCCCATGCTTTCGGAATATTGCACGGTTGCCGGGACACAACTGGCCTTTAAAAAAGTTGTTTTCTCGCGGTCGCGGGTATGTTATTAACGCGTCCATGTGGCTTTGGTTGTTCTTAGCTAGTATAGGGAGTGTTCCCTCGCTTACGGAATATTGCGCTGTTGCTGGGACACAACTGGCCTTTAAAAAAGTTGTTTTCTCGCGGTCGCGGGTATGTTATTAACGCGTCCATGTGGCTTTGGTTGTTGTTAGCTAGTATAGGGAGTGTTCCCTCGCTTACGGAATATTGCGCTGTTGCTGGGACACAACTGGCCTTTAAAAAAGTTGTTTTCTCGCGGTCGCGGGTATGTTATTAACGCGTCCATGTGACTTTGGTTGTTGTTAGCTAGTATAGGGAGTGTTCCCTCGCTTACGGAATATTGCACGGTTGCTGGGACACAACTGGCCTTTAAAAAAGTTGTTTTCTCGCGGTCGCGGGTATGTTATTAACGCGTCCATGTGGCTTTGGTTGTTGTTAGCTAGCATGGGGAGTGTTCCCTCGCTTACGGAATATTGCGCTGTTGCTGGGACACAACTGGCCTTTAAAAAAGTTGTTTTCTCGCGGTCGCGGGTATGTTATTAACGCGTCCATGTGGCTTTGGTTGTCGTTAGCTAGTATAGGGAGTGTTCCCTCGCTTACGGAATATTGCGCTGTTGCTGGGACACAACTGGCCTTTAAAAAAGTTGTTTTCTCGCGGTCGCGGGTATGTTATTAACGCGTCCATGTGGCTTTGGTTGTCGTTAGCTAGTATAGGGAGTGTTCCCTCGCTTACGGAATATTGCACGGTTGCTGGGACACAACTGGCCTTTAAAAAAGTTGTTTTCTCGCGGTCGCGGGTATGTTATTAACGCGTCCATGTGGCTTTGGTTGTTGTTAGCTAGCATGGGGAGTGTTCCCTCGCTTACGGAATATTGCGTTGTTGCTGGGACACAACTGGCCTTTAAAAAAGTTGTTTTTTCGCGGTCGCGGGTATGTTATTAACGCGTCCACGTGGCTTTGGTTGTCGTTAGCTAGCATGGGGAGTGTTCCCATGCTTACGGAATATTGCGCTGTTGCTGGGACACAACTGCCCTTAAAAAAAGTTGTTTTCTCGCGGTCGCGGGTATCTTATTAACGCGTCCATGTGGCTGTGGTTGTCGTTAGCTAGCATGGGGAGTGTTCCCTCGCTTACGGAATATTGCGCGGTTGCTGGGACACAACTGGCCTTTAAAAAAGTTGTTTTCTCGCGGTCGCGGGTATGTTATTAACGCGTCCATGTGGCTTTGGGTGTTGTTAGCTAGCATGGGGAGTGTTCCCTCGCTTACGGAATATTGCGCGGTTGCCGGGTCACAACTGGCCTTTAAAAAAGTTGTTTTCTCGCGGTCGCGGGTATGTTATTAACGCGTCCATGTGGCTTTGGGTGTTGTTAGCTAGTATAGGGAGTGTTCCCTCGCTTACGGAATATTGCGCGGTTGCTGGGACACAACTGGCCTTTAAAAAAGTTGTTTTCTCGCGGTCGCGGGTATGTTATTAACGCGTCCATGTTGCTTTGGGTGTTGTTAGCTAGCATGGGGAGTGTTCCCTCGCTTACGGAATATTGCGCGGTTGCCGGGTCACAACTGGCCTTTAAAAAAGTTGTTTTCTCGCGGTCGCGGGTATGTTATTAACGCGTCCATGTGGCTTTGGGTGTTGTTAGCTAGTATAGGGAGTGTTCCCTCGCTTACGGAATATTGCGCGGTTGCTGGGACACAACTGGCCTTTAAAAAAGTTGTTTTCTCGCGGTCGCGGGTATGTTATTAACGCGTCCATGTGGCTTTGGTTGTCGTTAGCTAGCATGGGGAGTGTTCCCTCGCTTACGGAATATTGCGCGGTTGCTGGGACACAACTGGCCTTTAAAAAAGTTGTTTTCTCGCGGTCGCGGGTATGTTATTAACGCGTCCATGTGGCTTTGGGTGTTGTTAGCTAGCATGGGGAGTGTTCCCTCGCTTACGGAATATTGCGCGGTTGCCGGGTCACAACTGGCCTTTAAAAAAGTTGTTTTCTCGCGGTCGCGGGTATGTTATTAACGCGTCCATGTTGCTTTGGGTGTTGTTAGCTAGCATGGGGAGTGTTCCCTCGCTTACGGAATATTGCGCGGTTGCCGGGTCACAACTGGCCTTTAAAAAAGTTGTTTTCTCGCGGTCGCGGGTATGTTATTAACGCGTCCATGTGGCTTTGGGTGTTGTTAGCTAGCATGGGGAGTGTTCCCTCGCTTACGGAATATTGCGCGGTTGCCGGGTCACAACTGGCCTTTAAAAAAGTTGTTTTTCTCGCGGTCGCGGGTATGTTATTAACGCGTCCATGTGGCTTTGGTTGTCGTTAGCTAGCATAGGGAGTGTTCCCTCGCTTACGGAATATTGCGCGGTTGCTGGGACACAACTGGCCTTTAAAAAAGTTGTTTTCTCGCGGTCGCGGGTATGTTATTAACGCGTCCATGTGGCTTTGGGTGTTGTTAGCTAGCATGGGGAGTGTTCCCTCGCTTACGGAATATTGCGCGGTTGCCGGGTCACAACTGGCCTTTAAAAAAGTTGTTTTCTCGCGGTCGCGGGTATGTTATTAACGCGTCCATGTGGCTTTGGGTGTTGTTAGCTAGCATGGGGAGTGTTCCCTCGCTTACGGAATATTGCGCGGTTGCCGGGTCACAACTGGCCTTTAAAAAAGTTGTTTTCTCGCGGTCGCGGGTATGTTATTAACGCGTCCATGTGGCTTTGGGTGTTGTTAGCTAGCATGGGGAGTGTTCCCTCGCTTACGGAATATTGCGCGGTTGCCGGGTCACAACTGGCCTTTAAAAAAGTTGTTTTCTCGCGGTCGCGGGTATGTTATTAACGCGTCCATGTGGCTTTGGTTGTCGTTAGCTAGCATGGGGAGTGTTCCCTCGCTTACGGAATATTGCGCGGTTGCTGGGACACAACTGGCCTTTAAAAAAGTTGTTTTCTCGCGGTCGCGGGTATGTTATTAACGCGTCCATGTGGCTTTGGGTGTTGTTAGCTAGCATGGGGAGTGTTCCCTCGCTTACGGAATATTACGCGGTTGCCGGGTCACAACTGGCCTTTAAAAAAGTTGTTTTCTCGCGGTCGCGGGTATGTTATTAACGCGTCCATGTGGCTTTGGGTGTTGTTAGCTAGCATGGGGAGTGTTCCCTCGCTTACGGAATATTGCGCGGTTGCCGGGTCACAACTGGCCTTTAAAAAAGTTGTTTTCTCGCGGTCGCGGGTATGTTATTAACGCGTCCATGTGGCTTTGGGTGTTGTTAGCTAGCATGGGGAGTGTTCCCTCGCTTACGGAATATTGCGCGGTTGCCGGGTCACAACTGGCCTTTAAAAAAGTTGTTTTCTCGCGGTCGCGGGTATGTTATTAACGCGTCCATGTGGCTTTGGGTGTTGTTAGCTAGCATGGGGAGTGTTCCCTCGCTTACGGAATATTGCGCGGTTGCTGGGACACAACTGGCCTTTAAAAAAGTTGTTTTCTCGCGGTCGCGGGTATGTTATTAACGCGTCCATGTGGCTTTGGTTGTCGTTAGCTAGCATGGGGAGTGTTCCCTCGCTTACGGGATATTGCGCGGTTGCCGGGACACAACTGGCCTTTAAAAAAGTTGTTTTCTCGCGGTCGCGGGTATGTTATTAACGCGTCCACGTGGCTTTGGGTGTTGTTAGCTAGTATAGGGAGTGTTCCCTCGCTTACGGAATATTGCGCGGTTGCCGGGACACAACTGGCCTTTAAAAAAGTTGTTTTCTCGCGGTCGCGGGTATGTTATTAACGCGTCCATGTGGCTTTGGTTGTCGTTAGCTAGCATGGGGAGTGTTCCCTCGCTTACGGGAAATTGCGCGGTTGCCGGGACACAACTGGCCTTTAAAAAAGTTGTTTTCTCGCGGTCGCGGGTATGTTATTAACGCGTCCATGTGGCTTTGGTTGTTGTTAGCTAGTATAGGGAGTGTTCCCATGCTTACGGAATATTGCGCGGTTGCCGGGACACAACTGGCCTTTAAAAAAGTTGTTTTCTCGCGGTCGCGGGTATGTTATTAACGCGTCCATGTGGCTTTGGTTGTTGTTAGCTAGTATAGGGAGTGTTCCCATGCTTACGGAATATTGCGCGGTTGCTGGGACACAACTGGCCTTTAAAAACGTTGTTTTCTCGCGGTCGCGGGTATGTTATTAACGCGTCCATGTGGCTTTGGGTGTTGTTAGCTAGTATAGGGAGTGTTCCCTCGCTTACGGAATATTGCACGGTTGCCGGGACACAACTGGCCTTTAAAAAAGTTGTTTTCTCGCGGTCGCGGGTATGTTATTAACGCGTCCATGTGGCTTTGGTTGTTGTTAGCTAGTATAGGGAGTGTTCCCTCGCTTACGGAATATTGCACTGTTGCCGGGACACAACTGGCCTTTAAAAAAGTTGTTTTCTCGCGGTCGCGGGTATGTTATTAACGCGTCCACGTGGCTTTGGTTGTTGTTAGCTAGTATAGGGAGTGTTCCCTCGCTTACGGAATATTGCGCTGTTGCTGGGACACAACTGGCCTTTAAAAAAGTTGTTTTCTCGCGGTCGCGGGTATGTTATTAACGCGTCCATGTGGCTTTGGTTGTTGTTAGCTAGTATAGGGAGTGTTCCCTCGCTTACGGGATATTGCGCGGTTGCTGGGACACAACTGGCTTTTAAAAAAGTTGTTTTCTCGCGGTCGCGGGTATGTTATTAACGCGTCCATGTGGCTTTGGTTGTTGTTAGCTAGTATAGGGAGTGTTCCCTCGCTTACGGAATATTGCGCTGTTGCTGGGACACAACTGGCCTTTAAAAAAGTTGTTTTCTCGCGGTCGCGGGTATGTTATTAACGCGTCCATGTGGCTTTGGTTGTTGTTAGCTAGTATAGGGAGTGTTCCCTCGCTTACGGAATATTGCGCGGTTGCTGGGACACAACTGGCCTTTAAAAAAGTTGTTTTCTTGCGGTCGCGGGTATGTTATTAACGCGTCCATGTGGCTTTGGTTGTTGTTAGCTAGTATAGGGAGTGTTCCCTCGCTTACGGAATATTGCGCTGTTGCTGGGACACAACTGGCCTTTAAAAAAGTTGTTTTCTCGCGGTCGCGGGTATGTTATTAACGCGTCCATGTGGCTTTGGTTGTTGTTAGCTAGTATAGGGCGTGTTCCCATGCTTACGGAATATTGCACGGTTGCCGGGACACAACTGGCCTTTAAAAAAGTTGTTTTCTCGCGGTCGCGGGTATGTTATTAACGCGTCCATGTGGCTTTGGTTGTTGTTAGCTAGTATAGGGAGTGTTCCCTCGCTTACGGAATATTGCGCTGTTGCTGGGACACAACTGGCCTTTAAAAAAGTTGTTTTCTCGCGGTCGCGGGTATGTTATTAACGCGTCCATGTGGCTTTGGTTGTTGTTAGCTAGTATAGGGAGTGTTCCCTCGCTTACGGAATATTGCGCTGTTGCTGGGACACAACTGGCCTTTAAAAAAGTTGTTTTCTCGCGGTCGCGGGTATGTTATTAACGCGTCCATGTGACTTTGGTTGTTGTTAGCTAGTATAGGGAGTGTTCCCTCGCTTACGGAATATTGCACGGTTGCTGGGACACAACTGGCCTTTAAAAAAGTTGTTTTCTCGCGGTCGCGGGTATGTTATTAACGCGTCCATGTGGCTTTGGTTGTTGTTAGCTAGCATGGGGAGTGTTCCCTCGCTTACGGAATATTGCGCTGTTGCTGGGACACAACTGGCCTTTAAAAAAGTTGTTTTCTCGCGGTCGCGGGTATGTTATTAACGCGTCCATGTGGCTTTGGTTGTCGTTAGCTAGTATAGGGAGTGTTCCCTCGCTTACGGAATATTGCGCTGTTGCTGGGACACAACTGGCCTTTAAAAAAGTTGTTTTCTCGCGGTCGCGGGTATGTTATTAACGCGTCCATGTGGCTTTGGTTGTCGTTAGCTAGTATAGGGAGTGTTCCCTCGCTTACGGAATATTGCACGGTTGCTGGGACACAACTGGCCTTTAAAAAAGTTGTTTTCTCGCGGTCGCGGGTATGTTATTAACGCGTCCATGTGGCTTTGGTTGTTGTTAGCTAGCATGGGGAGTGTTCCCTCGCTTACGGAATATTGCGTTGTTGCTGGGACACAACTGGCCTTTAAAAAAGTTGTTTTTTCGCGGTCGCGGGTATGTTATTAACGCGTCCACGTGGCTTTGGTTGTCGTTAGCTAGCATGGGGAGTGTTCCCATGCTTACGGAATATTGCGCTGTTGCTGGGACACAACTGCCCTTAAAAAAAGTTGTTTTCTCGCGGTCGCGGGTATCTTATTAACGCGTCCATGTGGCTGTGGTTGTCGTTAGCTAGCATGGGGAGTGTTCCCTCGCTTACGGAATATTGCGCGGTTGCTGGGACACAACTGGCCTTTAAAAAAGTTGTTTTCTCGCGGTCGCGGGTATGTTATTAACGCGTCCATGTGGCTTTGGGTGTTGTTAGCTAGCATGGGGAGTGTTCCCTCGCTTACGGAATATTGCGCGGTTGCCGGGTCACAACTGGCCTTTAAAAAAGTTGTTTTCTCGCGGTCGCGGGTATGTTATTAACGCGTCCATGTTGCTTTGGGTGTTGTTAGCTAGCATGGGGAGTGTTCCCTCGCTTACGGAATATTGCGCGGTTGCCGGGTCACAACTGGCCTTTAAAAAAGTTGTTTTCTCGCGGTCGCGGGTATGTTATTAACGCGTCCATGTGGCTTTGGGTGTTGTTAGCTAGTATAGGGAGTGTTCCCTCGCTTACGGAATATTGCGCGGTTGCTGGGACACAACTGGCCTTTAAAAAAGTTGTTTTCTCGCGGTCGCGGGTATGTTATTAACGCGTCCATGTGGCTTTGGTTGTCGTTAGCTAGCATGGGGAGTGTTCCCTCGCTTACGGAATATTGCACGGTTGCTGGGACACAACTGGCCTTTAAAAAAGTTGTTTTCTCGCGGTCGCGGGTATGTTATTAACGCGTCCATGTGGCTTTGGTTGTTGTTAGCTAGCATGGGGAGTGTTCCCTCGCTTACGGAATATTGCGTTGTTGCTGGGACACAACTGGCCTTTAAAAAAGTTGTTTTTTCGCGGTCGCGGGTATGTTATTAACGCGTCCACGTGGCTTTGGTTGTCGTTAGCTAGCATGGGGAGTGTTCCCATGCTTACGGAATATTGCGCTGTTGCTGGGACACAACTGCCCTTAAAAAAAGTTGTTTTCTCGCGGTCGCGGGTATCTTATTAACGCGTCCATGTGGCTGTGGTTGTCGTTAGCTAGCATGGGGAGTGTTCCCTCGCTTACGGAATATTGCGCGGTTGCTGGGACACAACTGGCCTTTAAAAAAGTTGTTTTCTCGCGGTCGCGGGTATGTTATTAACGCGTCCATGTGGCTTTGGGTGTTGTTAGCTAGCATGGGGAGTGTTCCCTCGCTTACGGAATATTGCGCGGTTGCCGGGTCACAACTGGCCTTTAAAAAAGTTGTTTTCTCGCGGTCGCGGGTATGTTATTAACGCGTCCATGTTGCTTTGGGTGTTGTTAGCTAGCATGGGGAGTGTTCCCTCGCTTACGGAATATTGCGCGGTTGCCGGGTCACAACTGGCCTTTAAAAAAGTTGTTTTCTCGCGGTCGCGGGTATGTTATTAACGCGTCCATGTGGCTTTGGGTGTTGTTAGCTAGTATAGGGAGTGTTCCCTCGCTTACGGAATATTGCGCGGTTGCTGGGACACAACTGGCCTTTAAAAAAGTTGTTTTCTCGCGGTCGCGGGTATGTTATTAACGCGTCCATGTGGCTTTGGTTGTCGTTAGCTAGCATGGGGAGTGTTCCCTCGCTTACGGAATATTGCGCGGTTGCTGGGACACAACTGGCCTTTAAAAAAGTTGTTTTCTCGCGGTCGCGGGTATGTTATTAACGCGTCCATGTGGCTTTGGGTGTTGTTAGCTAGCATGGGGAGTGTTCCCTCGCTTACGGAATATTGCGCGGTTGCCGGGTCACAACTGGCCTTTAAAAAAGTTGTTTTCTCGCGGTCGCGGGTATGTTATTAACGCGTCCATGTTGCTTTGGGTGTTGTTAGCTAGCATGGGGAGTGTTCCCTCGCTTACGGAATATTGCGCGGTTGCCGGGTCACAACTGGCCTTTAAAAAAGTTGTTTTCTCGCGGTCGCGGGTATGTTATTAACGCGTCCATGTGGCTTTGGGTGTTGTTAGCTAGCATGGGGAGTGTTCCCTCGCTTACGGAATATTGCGCGGTTGCCGGGTCACAACTGGCCTTTAAAAAAGTTGTTTTCTCGCGGTCGCGGGTATGTTATTAACGCGTCCATGTGGCTTTGGTTGTCGTTAGCTAGCATAGGGAGTGTTCCCTCGCTTACGGAATATTGCGCGGTTGCTGGGACACAACTGGCCTTTAAAAAAGTTGTTTTCTCGCGGTCGCGGGTATGTTATTAACGCGTCCATGTGGCTTTGGGTGTTGTTAGCTAGCATGGGGAGTGTTCCCTCGCTTACGGAATATTGCGCGGTTGCCGGGTCACAACTGGCCTTTAAAAAAGTTGTTTTCTCGCGGTCGCGGGTATGTTATTAACGCGTCCATGTGGCTTTGGGTGTTGTTAGCTAGCATGGGGAGTGTTCCCTCGCTTACGGAATATTGCGCGGTTGCCGGGTCACAACTGGCCTTTAAAAAAGTTGTTTTCTCGCGGTCGCGGGTATGTTATTAACGCGTCCATGTGGCTTTGGGTGTTGTTAGCTAGCATGGGGAGTGTTCCCTCGCTTACGGAATATTGCGCGGTTGCCGGGTCACAACTGGCCTTTAAAAAAGTTGTTTTCTCGCGGTCGCGGGTATGTTATTAACGCGTCCATGTGGCTTTGGTTGTCGTTAGCTAGCATGGGGAGTGTTCCCTCGCTTACGGAATATTGCGCGGTTGCTGGGACACAACTGGCCTTTAAAAAAGTTGTTTTCTCGCGGTCGCGGGTATGTTATTAACGCGTCCATGTGGCTTTGGGTGTTGTTAGCTAGCATGGGGAGTGTTCCCTCGCTTACGGAATATTACGCGGTTGCCGGGTCACAACTGGCCTTTAAAAAAGTTGTTTTCTCGCGGTCGCGGGTATGTTATTAACGCGTCCATGTGGCTTTGGGTGTTGTTAGCTAGCATGGGGAGTGTTCCCTCGCTTACGGAATATTGCGCGGTTGCCGGGTCACAACTGGCCTTTAAAAAAGTTGTTTTCTCGCGGTCGCGGGTATGTTATTAACGCGTCCATGTGGCTTTGGGTGTTGTTAGCTAGCATGGGGAGTGTTCCCTCGCTTACGGAATATTGCGCGGTTGCCGGGTCACAACTGGCCTTTAAAAAAGTTGTTTTCTCGCGGTCGCGGGTATGTTATTAACGCGTCCATGTGGCTTTGGGTGTTGTTAGCTAGCATGGGGAGTGTTCCCTCGCTTACGGAATATTGCGCGGTTGCTGGGACACAACTGGCCTTTAAAAAAGTTGTTTTCTCGCGGTCGCGGGTATGTTATTAACGCGTCCATGTGGCTTTGGTTGTCGTTAGCTAGCATGGGGAGTGTTCCCTCGCTTACGGGATATTGCGCGGTTGCCGGGACACAACTGGCCTTTAAAAAAGTTGTTTTCTCGCGGTCGCGGGTATGTTATTAACGCGTCCACGTGGCTTTGGGTGTTGTTAGCTAGTATAGGGAGTGTTCCCTCGCTTACGGAATATTGCGCGGTTGCCGGGACACAACTGGCCTTTAAAAAAGTTGTTTTCTCGCGGTCGCGGGTATGTTATTAACGCGTCCATGTGGCTTTGGTTGTCGTTAGCTAGCATGGGGAGTGTTCCCTCGCTTACGGGATATTGCGCGGTTGCCGGGACACAACTGGCCTTTAAAAAAGTTGTTTTCTCGCGGTCGCGGGTATGTTATTAACGCGTCCATGTGGCTTTGGTTGTTGTTAGCTAGTATAGGGAGTGTTCCCATGCTTACGGAATATTGCGCGGTTGCCGGGACACAACTGGCCTTTAAAAAAGTTGTTTTCTCGCGGTCGCGGGTATGTTATTAACGCGTCCATGTGGCTTTGGTTGTTGTTAGCTAGTATAGGGAGTGTTCCCATGCTTACGGAATATTGCGCGGTTGCCGGGACACAACTGGCCTTTAAAAACGTTGTTTTCTCGCGGTCGCGGGTATGTTATTAACGCGTCCATTTGGCTTTGGGTGTTGTTAGCTAGTATAGGGAGTGTTCCCTCGCTTACGGAATATTGCACGGTTGCCGGGACACAACTGGCCTTTAAAAAAGTTGTTTTCTCGCGGTCGCGGGTATGTTATTAACGCGTCCATGTGGCTTTGGTTGTTGTTAGCTAGTATAGGGAGTGTTCCCTCGCTTACGGAATATTGCACTGTTGCCGGGACACAACTGGCCTTTAAAAAAGTTGTTTTCTCGCGGTCGCGGGTATGTTATTAACGCGTCCACGTGGCTTTGGTTGTTGTTAGCTAGTATAGGGAGTGTTCCCTCGCTTACGGAATATTGCGCGGTTGCCGGGACACAACTGGCCTTTAAAAAAGTTGTTTTCTTGCGGTCGCGGGTATGTTGTTAACGCGTCCATGTGGCTTTGGTTGTTGTTAGCTAGTATAGGGAGTGTTCCCTCGCTTACGGAATATTGCGCGGTTGCTGGGACACAACTGGCCTTTAAAAAAGTTGTTTTCTTGCGGTCGCGGGTATGTTATTAACGCGTCCATGTGGCTTTGGTTGTTGTTAGCTAGTATAGGGAGTGTTCCCTCGCTTACGGAATATTGCGCTGTTGCTGGGACACAACTGGCCTTTAAAAAAGTTGTTTTCTCGCGGTCGCGGGTATGTTATTAACGCGGCCACGTGGCTTTGGGTGTTGTTAGCTAGTATAGGGAGTGTTCCCTCGCTTACGGAATATTGCGCGGTTGCCGGGACACAACTGGCCTTTAAAAAAGTTGTTTTCTCGCGGTCGCGGGTATGTTATTAACGCGTCCATGTGGCTTTGGGTGTTGTTAGCTAGTATAGGGAGTGTTCCCTCGCTTACGGAATATTGCGCGGTTGCCGGGACACAACTGGCCTTTAAAAAAGTTGTTTTCTCGCGGTCGCGGGTATGTTATTAACGCGTCCATGTGGCTTTGGGTGTTGTTAGCTAGTATAGGGAGTGTTCCCTCGCTTACGGAATATTGCGCGGTTGCCGGGACACAACTGGCCTTTAAAAAAGTTATTTTCTCGCGGTCGCGGGTATGTTATTAACGCGTCCATGTGGCTTTGGGTGTTGTTAGCTAGTATAGGGAGTGTTCCCTCGCTTACGGAATATTGCGCGGTTGCCGGGACACAACTGGCCTTTAAAAAAGTTGTTTTCTCGCGGTCGCGGGTATGTTATTAACGCGTCCATGTGGCTTTGGTTGTTGTTAGCTAGTATAGGGAGTGTTCCCTCGCTTACGGAATATTGCGCTGTTGCTGGGACACAACTGGCCTTTAAAAAAGTTGTTTTCTCGCGGTCGCGGGTATGTTATTAACGCGTCCACGTGGCTTTGGTTGTTGTTAGCTAGTATACAGAGTGTTCCCTCGCTTACGGAATATTGCGCGGTTGCTGGGACACAACTGGCCTTTAAAAAAGTTGTTTTCTTGCGGTCGCGGGTATGTTATTAACGCGTCCATGTGGCTTTGGTTGTTGTTAGCTAGTATAGGGAGTGTTCCCTCGCTTACGGGATATTGCGCGGTTGCTGGGACACAACTGGCCTTTAAAAAAGTTGTTTTCTCGCGGTCGCGGGTATGTTATTAACGCGTCCATGTGGCTTTGGTTGTTGTTAGCTAGTATAGGGAGTGTTCCCTCGCTTACGGAATATTGCGCTGTTGCTGGGACACAACTGGCCTTTAAAAAAGTTGTTTTCTCGCGGTCGCGGGTATGTTATTAACGCGTCCATGTGGCTTTGGTTGTTGTTAGCTAGTATAGGGAGTGTTCCCTCGCTTACGGAATATTGCGCGGTTGCTGGGACACAACTGGCCTTTAAAAAAGTTGTTTTCTTGCGGTCGCGGGTATGTTATTAACGCGTCCATGTGGCTTTGGTTGTTGTTAGCTAGTATAGGGAGTGTTCCCTCGCTTACGGAATATTGCGCTGTTGCTGGGACACAACTGGCCTTTAAAAAAGTTGTTTTCTCGCGGTCGCGGGTATGTTATTAACGCGTCCATGTGGCTTTGGTTGTTGTTAGCTAGTATAGGGAGTGTTCCCTCGCTTACGGAATATTGCGCTGTTGCTGGGACACAACTGGCCTTTAAAAAAGTTGTTTTCTCGCGGTCGCGGGTATGTTATTAACGCGTCCATGTGACTTTGGTTGTTGTTAGCTAGTATAGGGAGTGTTCCCTCGCTTACGGAATATTGCACGGTTGCTGGGACACAACTGGCCTTTAAAAAAGTTGTTTTCTCGCGGTCGCGGGTATGTTATTAACGCGTCCATGTGGCTTTGGTTGTTGTTAGCTAGCATGGGGAGTGTTCCCTCGCTTACGGAATATTGCGCTGTTGCTGGGACACAACTGGCCTTTAAAAAAGTTGTTTTCTCGCGGTCGCGGGTATGTTATTAACGCGTCCATGTGGCTTTGGTTGTCGTTAGCTAGTATAGGGAGTGTTCCCTCGCTTACGGAATATTGCACTGTTGCTGGGACACAACTGGCCTTTAAAAAAGTTGTTTTCTCGCGGTCGCGGGTATGTTATTAACGCGTCCATGTGGCTTTGGTTGTCGTTAGCTAGTATAGGGAGTGTTCCCTCGCTTACGGAATATTGCACGGTTGCTGGGACACAACTGGCCTTTAAAAAAGTTGTTTTCTCGCGGTCGCGGGTATGTTATTAACGCGTCCATGTGGCTTTGGTTGTTGTTAGCTAGCATGGGGAGTGTTCCCTCGCTTACGGAATATTGCGTTGTTGCTGGGACACAACTGGCCTTTAAAAAAGTTGTTTTCTCGCGGTCGCGGGTATGTTATTAACGCGTCCACGTGGCTTTGGTTGTCGTTAGCTAGCATGGGGAGTGTTCCCATGCTTACGGAATATTGCGCTGTTGCTGGGACACAACTGCCCTTAAAAAAAGTTGTTTTCTCGCGGTCGCGGGTATGTTATTAACGCGTCCATGTGGCTTTGGTTGTCGTTAGCTAGCATGGGGAGTGTTCCCTCGCTTACGGAATATTGCGCTGTTGCTGGGACACAACTGGCCTTTAAAAAAGTTGTTTTCTCGCGGTCGCGGGTATGTTATTAACGCGTCCATGTGGCTTTGGTTGTTGTTAGCTAGTATAGGGAGTGTTCCCTCGCTTACGGAATATTGCGCTGTTGCTGGGACACAACTGGCCTTTAAAAAAGTTGTTTTCTCGCGGTCGCGGGTATGTTATTAACGCGTCCATGTGGCTTTGGTTGTCGTTAGCTAGCATGGGGAGTGTTCCCTCGCTTACGGAATATTGCGCTGTTGCTGGGACACAACTGGCCTTTAAAAAAGTTGTTTTCTCGCGGTCGCGGGTATGTTATTAATGCGTCCATGTGGCTTTGGTTGTTGTTAGCTAGTATAGGGAGTGTTCCCTCGCTTACGGAATATTGCGCTGTTGCTGGGACACAACTGGCCTTTAAAAAAGTTGTTTTCTCGCGGTCGCGGGTATGTTATTAACGCGTCCATGTGGCTTTGGTTGTTGTTAGCTAGTATAGGGAGTGTTCCCTCGCTTACGGAATATTGCGCTGTTGCTGGGACACAACTGGCCTTTAAAAAAGTTGTTTTCTCGCGGTCGCGGGTATGTTATTAACGCGTCCATGTGGCTTTGGTTGTTGTTAGCTAGTATAGGGAGTGTTCCCTCGCTTACGGAATATTGCGCGGTTGCTGGGACACAACTGGCCTTTAAAAAAGTTGTTTTCTCGCGGTCGCGGGTATGTTATTAACGCGAAAAAAAGATTTGACGGTTAGCAACAATGTAATGAAATAATGAAAATCTGCCAGGCGCAAATCAATGGTTCACCCTGATCGCTTTATTATCTTTTTACTGAGTTAATGTAGGCTTTTGCAATTTGTTGAGAAGAGGTTGTCAGAAATACTGTAGAAAGACGAATAAAAGCCGAGTTTGCTTTATTGACAAGCCAGAATAGCTTGCCATGTTTATCTTGTGAACAATCACCATCAACACAAAGTTTCACTGAACAGTTGGATACATTTTCCTGACAGATAATTGACATGCTTGTACGTCGTGATTCTCTTTAATTGTTATCATATCTGGCAGGCGACCTTCACCTTTGTACACACGAGACGTTTGGCCTTTGTCTGACAAATCGTGTATGTACTGTCTGACGGCGGACACAGTTGTGACGTATGCCAGATGTATACGTTGAGCCTCCGCATACGGGTCGACGCTCGAAGTGGTCGACTCGAGAAAAATCGCGTTCGTCTCTCCCCTCCACTCAACCTCTTACGTCGTGGCGTTGGCGTCCGCAGACGGGGCGTTTTGTGCTCGTCAAGAACCGAGCAGTTCCTCGTCTCCTGCGCTCCTCATCTCGTGCGATCGGTAGTGTACGGGATTTATCGAGAGGATCGCGCGATTCTACGTTGTGGAGTTGATTATAATTTCATCATCTTTCTTGGTTTTCGGCTTTATTAACATTGACAGATTTTTTAAATGATCGGTGAATGTTATGTTTGTTGATTGTAGTACTCGTAGTTTAAATTATAGTTTTCCTTCCCCCCGCCTGTGCTCGATCTTCGAGGTCATGAGCCAGCTTACGTATGATCAGCTATGATATTCTCTAGGCCTAATCGTTCTTACTCATTTTCACAAGTTCAAAAAACAACAAAATGTTTTTTTTACGAATGGCGGAATCTTAAGGTTAATAGTCGACTGCTCCATCCAGTACGATACTCAGCTGACATTGAATGTCAGTTTAAAACTTATAATCCTTACTACATACATACCTCAGAGAGTCGTATGTTAGGCAAACGTTCTATACGCCTGACTTGGTTTTACAAGTTGAGTATCTACAACTCACTGCTACGGGCATGTTTGGCAGTGTAACAATAAACAACAAAATGTTTTTTTTACGAATGGCGGAATCTTAAGGTTAATAGTCGACTGCTCCATCCAGTACGTTACTCAGCTGACATTGAATGTCAGTTTAAAACTTATAATCCTTACTACATACATACCTCAGAGAGTCGTATGTTAGGCAAACGTTCTATACGCCTGACTTGGTTTTACAAGTTGAGTATCTACAACTCACTGCTACGGGCATGTTTGGCAGTGTAACAATAAACAACAAAATGTTTTTTTTACGAATGGCGGAATCTTAAGGTTAATAGTCGACTGCTCCATCCAGTACGTTACTCAGCTGACATTGAATGTCAGTTTAAAACTTATAATCCTTACTACATACATACCTCAGAGAGTCGTATGTTAGGCAAACGTTCTATACGCCTGACTTGGTTTTACAAGTTGAGTATCTACAACTTACTGCTACGGGCATGTTTGGCAGTGTAACAATAAACAACAAAATGTTTTTTTTACGAATGGCGGAATCTTAAGGTTAATAGTCGACTGCTCCATCCAGTACGTTACTCAGCTGACATTGAATGTCAGTTTAAAACTTATAATCCTTACTACATACATACCTCAGAGAGTCGTATGTTAGGCAAACGTTCTATACGCCTGACTTAGTTTTACAAGTTGAGTATCTACAACTCACTGCTACGGGCATGTTTGGCAGTGTAACAATAAACAACAAAATGTTTTTTTTACGAATGGCGGAATCTTAAGGTTAATAGTCGACTGCTCCATCCAGTACGATACTCAGCTGACATTGAATGTCAGTTTAAAACTTATAATCCTTACTACATACATACCTCAGAGAGTCGTATGTTAGGCAAACGTTCTATACGCCTGACTTGGTTTTACAAGTTGAGTATCTACAACTCACTGCTACGGGCATGTTTGGCAGTGTAACAATAAACAACAACAACTTGAACCATAATAGCAACAACATTTGATTGTAATAAAATATAAAGTAATAACAAGTTATATTTAACTAAACTCTAATCAACTAGTTTTATTTAGTTTATATCTCTTTTTTATTATTTGTTTTTATAGGTTTTTAATGCAATATAGTTTAACACAGCGTTACATTGCTCGTTCTCTCTGGTCGTTATTACGTGATCTTCTATAAAGTAGAAATAGGTGAAAAAACATGTTTAAAATTTATAAAGACAATTAATTTAAATTTTTTCGAAATTTATTAAATTATAAAAATCTTTGTTTTTTACTGAAATTTTTGGTAGGGTAACTTCTTCACTTCTCTTTTACACAATAATTAACTTTACTTGCCTTTTTTTCCTAATATCTACTTAATGCATTATTCATCGCACTTTTAGAATTTCTACACCCAAATAACTAATAAATTCCTTTTACAATATCCACCCCCTAATACGTCTGCACCTTACCGATGTTCGCCAAAAACCTAGTCCGCTTTGCCCGATGATTTTAATTTCCAAGAACGAGCATAATGTACACAATGTCCCCCTTTATGCATTTAAGCCAATCATATTTAACTTTTTTTTAATTTCGAAAGCCAACTTTTTCTGATATTTCGGTGTATCTCACGCACCTTTACAAATTTTATGACTTTCCACACTATTAGCCTATATTGAAATAACAATAGTATTATTGAAATATTTTTTGTTTAATATCTCTGCTTTATGTACCGACATTTACATAATAGTAGCATTATTTGTGTTCAGGATATTAAAATGAAATAACTGTGGGAAAAAAAAGTTTGTATTCGAACGATAGTAAAAATTACTTTTCTGACACATGGGGAGAATCATGGGAAATGTTTAAAGGGGTGTAGCGTAGTTAAGTGAATAAACCCGAAGGAGATGGAGGCTAGTAAAGGCAGAATGGCCGTATAGAAAGCAAAATAAGAGTGATGTTAAAACAAGCGTGTAAGGAATGTCCGAACCAGGCGAAGAAAACGGAATTTGTCTGGAAACTGAAATTGGAAGAATGGCTGCAGGCAGAAAAAATTTCGGATGATTGATGACGGAAATATAAGAGGTCTTGGTCGGTTGCTTAGGGAAAAGCAGAAAACACAGGAAAGCGGCTTTTAAAGTTGGGTTAGGGGGTTGGGTGAAGGAATGCATCTGTGGAACGATCATTTCCTTCTGTGCGAGAATTTCACTGAATTTCGTCAGTTTGTACACTAGTCAAACCTTCATTTTGGAAACTGCTATTGATTAAGTATTTTAATGGTAAAATTTTGTTTACAGTCATATTTTACCAGGCGAAAAATAATAAAATGCTACGTCTACTTTACTTTTACATACTATACTAAATGTACTTGTATTTATTCATTTCCTGCTATTAGTTCACTCTCTCTTTCTCTCTCTCTCTCTCTCTCTCTCTCTCTCTCTCTCTCTCTCTACATATATATATATATATATATATATATATATATATATATATATATATATATATATATATATATATATATCGTTCAAATATTCACTCGTTAATAAAATACTTTTTATTCATCCACTCAAGTTCAGATACATTTTTTTGAACTTGAGGACGACTTGATGTTAAAAACGTTTTTTCAAATATTAATTCATCAATTAAATTTAATGAATTAATTTTATTTTTGTATGGAGATAAACCTTTCACAAAAGAGCTCTGTATGCAATATAGTTATTTCGATCCATTTGGCTTAAAATAAGTGATAACATGATTTCATAAAACAGCTGATTTTATGTTGTAGGTTATGTGGTAGAACAGCTGTTTTAACGCATATATTATGTTACTATATTTATATTAATTGTAATTATTTAATAATAATTAACTAAAATAAAATTTCCTTTGTTGACCTAAGGAATTGAGTTTGAATTGAAAAAATATTTTGTTTATATCACTGACTTTCTCAAATCTTTAGATGCTATTATCTTGTCGTATGCATTGTTTATATTAATAACACGAGGCGAGTGTCTTTGTTCGTTTGTGGACGTTCTCTATAATTTATGTCAAGCAAAACTGTCCATTCCTTAACGATGTATCTACACTGAATTCAGATGGTTCTTTTTCTAATTCAGTAAGATTTTTTGTTACTCTTGCATATCATAGATTATATACTTAATATAAATTATACATTTTGATATTATCGAAGTATGGGCTTTGTTTACTGGCCTGTTATTGTAGATATATTGAACATATCTTGAATCACTCGAGAAGTACTTTTTATTAATTCTGCCAGAGTATGTACTGATCCAGAACTCAGTTTTTCAATCAGAAATCGGAAGGCTAAACTTTCGTGCAGCGTTAGTTATTAGGAAATGAACAAGTAATATGAAAAAAAAAACAAGTCAATTCCTACAGAGGTTAACAAAGAAAAATATCATTTTAATTACTTTTTGTTTTATAATTACAATGAATGTAAATATGTATATAAATATGTCCGAATCACAATATTAAGTGGCAAAATAGAAACCGAATTTCCTTGCAATTTTCCATTTCCCTCATTATACAGTGTATGCATTGAAACTAATACTTTTGTTTGTTAGGCTACTATTCAATCGCTTTCTTTTTCTTAGTTTCTATGATATAAAGCTGATGGCGGTCTATAACTTCTCATTTTATCAATCTCTTGTAATGCTTCACTATTGCAAGACGCCTTTCTTCTATAATTTCGTATACATCTTAATTGATCTGTTTAGGAAAAGTTGGCTCAGGGCCAAAGTGCTGAATTTCAAAAATCTAGTCGTTCAGTTCGAATTCGACCGAGACATTGACTTTTTTAAATTAAATAATATATAAATACTTGAAAGAGCTGTATTAACATCAGTTGTCATCCATTACAGGTTAAAAAAAATGTATTTGAACTTGATTGGATGAATAAAACGTATTTTATTAACGATTAAAAACTTGTACTATATATATATATATATATATATATATATATATATATATATATATATATATATATATATATATATATATATATATATATAGACCTAAATATATAGAGTGTGCCCTAATAGAAGGAATTAAAAATTAAAAATGATACTATAATTATGAAATAATAATAACATAAAGAAGTAATTTTTAAAAATTATAAAATCCTATCATACATTAATAATTGAACTATTAACTTGCAAATTTATTTTTCATACTCAAAGAAATTTATTTTTAGTTTCTAATTTATGAAGCTGATGGGAGTCTAAAATAACATCTCATTTTGTCCATCTCTTGTAATGCTTCACTAAAGGAACATTTCTTATATAATTTCATATACATTTTTAAGTAATTGAGTAACTTTCCCAAGCTATGGTAAAGCTTTCTCAGTGTCAAAGTGCTGGGTTTCAAACATGTAGTTACTTATTTCACATTCGACAGAACCATACACTTTTTAAAATGTAATTAATGAATAAATGTTTGGAAAAGCTGTATCAACGTCAACTGTCGTCCACTATAAGTTAAAAAAAATGTATTTGAACTTGATTGGATGAATAAAAACGTATTTCATTTACGATGGAAAATTTGTACAAGATATATATAAGGAGAGTGTGAACTAATATAAGGAAGTAATAGATTTAAGATTTTGCCGCCTTCTTTACATTTTATACCCACAAAGAGTATCGGACTGATCCGTATGAAGGTAAAATAATTGTCCCACCCCCCGACCTTGGTGAGGCGCTGCTACCGTGCCCCGTACAAATCGATAAGACCTTAGTTGGTTCGTAGTGCGCAGACTCCCCAAAAATGGAATTTTCCATCTTGTACAGCTCTTAAATGTTCAATTTTATGAATTAATTCATATATAATTCGTCTTAATGCCACATTGCATTTAATCAATCAGGGGAAAAAGTTCGCTTCCTATATGCAACCAGTTTCTCCTCATTGTGAAAAAATAGCTCATCTTATAATGTATTATCTATTTTTGTGTGTGTTAAGTTCCAAATTTAATAAAATTTGTCGGAAATCTTGTAATTCCGTTATTTCTTTTTCTAAATCTACAACCGATTATTGCATTTGGGCAGTTGGCACTTAGTTTAGTGAAAACTTTTATGGTTATTTCGTCCCATTTGGCTTAAATAAGTAATAACATATGATTTCATAAAACAGCTGATTTTAAGTTATAGGTTACGTGGTAAAACAGCTGTGTTTTTAACACTTAGGTTATGTTGCTTTATTTATATTCAATGTAATTATTTTTAAAAAAGTAACTAAAATAAGAACTTCTTTCGTTTACCCAAGTAGGAATTGACTTAAAAAATCGTTGTTTATATTACTTGTGAAATTTTCACTTGTGTATGTCCCATAACAATATATTAGGCAATGGTATAAATTGTAATAAAAAGTCGTGATTATAAATTTCCGTTCCCGTGTTTTATACTCTTCGCACAGGGTAAATCCGCCCACATTTCATTTAAATCGTTGCCCGACCGAGCAAAATGAAATCCACTTGGTTTATTTTCGTAGGGTGTAAACCATACACACCATTTTATTGCTGTACACTACTATGCTTTAATGTCGCAAAAGTTGCTTTGATTGATTCGATAATTTTATCATGGCCAGTACTTCTACACACGTATAATCGGTTTTAGAGTGATTTTGATCCTTTTTCTTTTATACGTGATCTATTGCTTCATAATTTCGTTAAATTTAAATCAACACTTATTTCACAGTTGGAGTAATTATAGCATCTTGTACTTATATTTGTAACTACTTATCTCTCAAATATAACATTCTGCTTTATTATAGCTGTTATCTGCATGTATTTGTGTTTAAAGTGTTTGTTTTGTGCCTATCTTAAGGTTTCACTTCTGCATGTGACTAATGTTAACACAAATGGGAGAATTGAATTACATGATATAAAATTTATTACATTCCGCTTTGCATTTTTTGCAGCCAGTCATTGTTTACGAAATGTAAATTAAATATAATTTAAAGCAGTGGAAAGAGTAATACTGTGTCAGTACATGGTAGATAATCTTTTGTTACATTTGATAAATACCCTGGGCATAGAAATGGAAACAGTCTCACAATAATTGATAAACTGTGGCTTGCATAAAATACTAATAAAAGAACAAAACATCAGAACAGGGAAAAACAATACAGACTCGCATGAATTAGAAAATCTGGGAAATGGTGGCTCAAGAAATGTAAACAACCTGGTAAAGGCTAACTATTAATACTAACTTAACTACAACATAACTAGATGAGGGCGAAAGTTAGATCATTGCCAAAACGCTAGACTTCGAACGTGAAGGTACTTAGTTCGAATCCGACCTAAACCCACCAAATTTATGATTTAATATTTGAATAAATATTTGAAAAAACCGTGCCAACTTCAATTGTCATCCATCATAGGCCAAAAGAAATATATTTGAAATTGATTGGATGAATAAAAACGTATTTTACTGACGATTGGAAATTTGTACAGGATATATAGGGAGAGTGTGAGTTAATAGAAGGAAATGAAAACAAGATGACCTCCAAGCTCCAGGTATATACACACTAATATGTAGATACTAACATATCCTACATGGAGCAGTGAGGGCGCAACTAAAAATAAGCGTTCAAAGAAGACAAATTCTATTAAATATGACACCGATTCATTCTTTTCTAATGAAAGTAGAAACAGGCCACACTTACATACAAATCAAACATAGTCTAAAACTTTTCCACGTTAAGAGAAAAGACTACAGCTCAACACTAGAACAATAGAAAATCTAAAAATGTAACAAAAAATAAAAAAAGTTAATAAAAACCAATGACTTTGTTACACGAGGTTTGTTCTAGCAGCTAGTTTTTTAACGCTAGTTGCTTCTAGCTCCATCTTCTGAGCCTAAATGGAGTATAGATCCCACGGAGACACAGTGCCTTGTGTTTATCTTTCCTGTGGTCGCGATGTAGAGTCACTCTTCTGTCATGTCTCATTATTAAGTTGCATGTAACAAAGCATTGATCCAAGATCCAATGGTTAATACAGTTTTATGCCATTCTAATCTCTATTGAGGTAAACGTTTCACAGTAGTAATACTATAGTATATGTAAGGGGGGATTTCTGACAGTGCCTTGCTAAAAAAGAACTATGCCCAAATGTCATAGTTTACATGTATAATAAGTGTTTCGATTGTTTTATAGATTTGTGTTATTCCTTCTATTAGCTCACACTCTCCTGATATATATCTTGTACACATTTTCAATCGTTAATAAAATACATTTTTATTCATCCAATCATGTTTAAATATATTTTTTTAACCTATAGTACATGACAATTGATATTAATACAGTTGCTTGTCAAATATTTATTCAATAATTAAATTATAAAAATTTGGGGATCTAGGTCGGATTTGAACTGAGTACTGTATCTTCATGTTCAAAGTCTAGAGTTTTTGGCACTGATCAAACTTTTCTATAGCTAGAAGTGTATTTCTCAAAGATGCATATGAATTTTTCTTTTGCCCCCATCTGGTTGTCGTCGAAACCTCTATTGTAGATCCTTAAATTGCTGTCATGGTTACCACAACAATATAAATGATTCTCTAGGATTAAAAATGAATGAAAGTAACAAAATAAAGAAACAAACTGGATTACGGTATCGAACCTTCACACATGGACAATGCGAAAGGAAAGCGAAAAGAAACTACAACACAATGCAAGCGACGAAAAAATAGAAAGCGTATAATAGCAACAAACAAAAATAACAATCATAGAAAGGGAAATGGAAAACTGCAAAGATATTCTCATTCTATTTGGCCGCTTATTATTGTTGTTCTGACATTAGTATATACATATTTATATAATTTGTAATTATAAAATAAAAAGTAACTAGAATCAATTTTTCTTTATTGATTTAAGTAGGAATTTACGTAAAAATTAAAAAAATTAAATGACTTGTTTTCGGATAAAAGTTTGAAGCGGATCAGTGATGGAAAGATTTGTTTGGAATTTATTTCCTTAGATTCTGAAGTGTTCTTTGAATATGTTCTTTAAAAGCAAAATCTTTTAAAAATCTCGTTGTACCAGTTTTTTCGTGTTATCAGTCTGAGATAAGTGACACTCCAGGCGGGTTACAACAGACTCTTAAAATTGTATACAATGTCAGTGACAGATTTGCAATAAATTTACCTTGTTCGGCTGATAAAACTGTCATTTCCCATGGTTTGTCGTTGACGGCCGGAAGTTGTTTTAATGAAAATACATTTCTTCATATCTTTGCGCCACAGTATATCAGTATACGGGTTTAGAATGACTTTACAATGTATGTTGTAGTATGTGTATTACCCTTGCTTCCGATAACACATCACTAGAATGAGCGCCTACTGCTAATAATACTACCATTATTACTAATAATAAATTATGAACGATATCTCAGAAATTTATTTATGGCCTTATTTCAGTTATGTAGGTTATACCCTTGCTTCCGATAACTCACCACTATAATGAGCGCCTACTGCTAATAATACTACCATTATTACTAATAATAAATTATGAACGATATCTCAGAAATTTATTTATGGCCTTATTTCAGTTATGTAGGTTATACCCTTGCTTCCGATAACTCACCACTATAATGAGCGCCTACTGCTAATAATACTACCATTATTACTAATAATAAATTATGAACGATATCTCAGAAATTTATTTATGGCCTTATTTCAGTTATGTAGGTTATACCCTTGCTTCCGATAACTCACCACTATAATGAGCGCCTACTGCTAATAATACTACCATTATTACTAATAATAAATTATGAACGATATCTCAGAAATTTATTTATGGCCTTATTTCAGTTATGTAGGTTATACCCTTGCTTCCGATAACTCACCACTATAATGAGCGCCTACTGCTAATAATACTACCATTATTACTAATAATAAATTATGAACGATATCTCAGAAATTTATTTATGGCCTTATTTCAGTTATGTAGGTTATACCCTTGCTTCCGATAACTCACCACTATAATGAGCGCCTACTGCTAATAATACTACCATTATTACTAATAATAAATTATGAACGATATCTCAGAAATTTATTTATGGCCTTATTTCAGTTATGTAGGTTATACCCTTGCTTCCGATAACTCACCACTATAATGAGCGCCTACTGCTAATAATACTACCATTATTACTAATAATAAATTATGAACGATATCTCAGAAATTTATTTATGGCCTTATTTCAGTTATGTAGGTTATACCCTTGCTTCCGATAACTCACCACTATAATGAGCGCCTACTGCTAATAATACTACCATTATTACTAATAATAAATTATGAACGATATCTCAGAAATTTATTTATGGCCTTATTTCAGTTATGTAGGTTATACCCTTGCTTCCGATAACTCACCACTATAATGAGCGCCTACTGCTAATAATACTACCATTATTACTAATAATAAATTATGAACGATATCTCAGAAATTTATTTATGGCCTTATTTCAGTTATGTAGGTTATACCCTTGCTTCCGATAACTCACCACTATAATGAGCGCCTACTGCTAATAATACTACCATTATTACTAATAATAAATTATGAACGATATATCAGAAATTTATTTATGGTCTTATTTCAGTTATGTAGGTTATACCCTTGCTTCCGATAACTCACCACTATAATGAGCGCCTACTGCTAATAATACTACCATTATTACTAATAATAAATTATGAACGATATATCAGAAATTTATTTATGGCCTTATTTCAGTTATGTAGGTTATACCCTTGCTTCCGATAACACATCATTAGAATAAGCGCCTACTGCTAATAATACTACCATTATTACTAATAATAAATTATGAACGATATCTCAGAAATTTATTTATGGCCTTATTTCAGTTATGTAGGTTATACCCTTGCTTCCGATAACTCACCACTATAATGAGCGCCTACTGCTAATAATACTACCATTATTACTAATAATAAATTATGAACGATATCTCAGAAATTTATTTATGGCCTTATTTCAGTTATGTAGGTTATACCCTTGCTTCCGATAACTCACCACTATAATGAGCGCCTACTGCTAATAATACTACCATTATTACTAATAATAAATTATGAACGATATCTCAGAAATTTATTTATGGCCTTATTTCAGTTATGTAGGTTATGGATTCCTCTATGACTATTTGAGTACACTTAGTTTCTGACTTTATACCCCACGCGCGCGCGTACGTACTTACTGTGAGAGAGTGTGTGTGCTTAGACATACTCCTCTGAGCTTGCTAAATATAAGAGTCATACATCATACGACAAATGCAGTACAATATATAGTTTAAGATACGCCTTTTAGTATTTTAAGAACTGTAGTTCTAAATTTTAGGAAAATCTAACCTACAATTCTGTACAAATATTTAATCTGTTATGGGTTGAATAAATATTTTCAATTCGTTGAAACCTTCCATTAGAATTTCGACGATTCCAAGGAGAAAGAAAGCAATGTTTGCAGATGGAAAATGTGCACAACGTTCTCTTTTCAAGTGATCGGTAATCCCTATAAATGCTAGACATTTTGAAGAGCTACGCCCTAAGTAAGTATAAGGGTTGATAGTCATTAATACCAGTTTTTTCCTCAGAAAAACTATTCATACAAATTGAATATCATCGATACTAACACCTATTATGTCTTTATTTTTAATATTAATATAAGTGTACTGACATTGATAAAAACCATTGACTATGTATAAAACTGTAAATAAATTGGAACTCTATTGCAAGTTCCCTAATGAGACATTGAATCTTTTACTAGAATTGATAAAAAAGCATTGGCAATACATCAACCTCTATAAAATTTTAACTATTGCAAATACCCAACAAAGAGAGAATTTTATACTAGTCTTGATAAAAAACATTGGCAATACACCAAACTTAAACTTGGAACTAAATTACAAGTTCCCTAATCAGGCATTGAACCTTAAAAAAAAACATTTGCTTTACAGAAACCCATAACTAATTTGGAATAATTTGTATTGCAAGTAGTCTAAAGACATAGAATTTTGTACTAGCCTTGGTAAAAAACATTGGCAATACATTAACCATCTTAATCACTCGAAGCCGTATTGTAAGTAGCCTAATAAGTTGGGGAATTTAATACTAGCCTTGGTAAAAGTCATTGGCAATACAGCGGTCCCCTAAATGACCAGGAACTATATTGCAAGTAGCTTAAAGACATAGAATTTTGTACTATCCTTGGTCAAAAACATTGGCAATACGTCAACCATCTTAATCACTCGAAGCTGTATTGTAAGTAGCCTAATAAGTTGGGTAATTTAATACTAGCCTTGGTAAAAGTCATTGGCAATACAGCGACCTCCTAAATGACCAGGAACGCAAGTAGCTTAAAGATAGAGAATTTTGTATTAGCCTTGGTAAAAGCATTGACAATTTAGATCAAAACTGACTTGGAACTGTATCAAGTTCCCTAATAAGAAATTGAATTTTTCGCTAGCCTTGATAAAAAACATGGGCTCTACAGCAACCCCTAAAGAACTTGGAGATGTATTGGAAGTAGCCTAAAGAATTTAGTACTAGCCTTGATTAAAAAAAAACATTAGCAATACTGCAACCCCTAAATCACTTGGAACTAATTGCAAGTAGCTCAGAGACAGAATTTGTACTATCCTTAGTAAAAACATTGGTAATACAGTAAGCTCTAAATCACTTGGAACTAATTGCAAGTAGCTCAGAGACAGAATTTCTACTGTCCTTAGTAAAAACATTTGCAATACAGTAAGCTCTAAATCAGTTGGAACTGTATTGCAAGTAGCCTGATATGGCATAGAATTTAGGAATCCATTTAAGGCATTACTGCCTTGGTGATCATCAAACCTGTTATACACCCTCTCTTTTCTATGCATCCTTCTGCAAATCCGCTGTAACTATTTTCTAAGAAATACATTGTTATTGATTATCGCTTATTTAAATACTTATTGTACATGGGTTACTATATTTAAATGCTTATAAAATATTAAAATAATTTTTTTAAATTTCAGGTAAGTTGAAGTGCATTTTGATTCAAGTTAAAACATGGCATCTGTATGTAAGTGTAAAAATTAGTTTATATCTATTTTATAATTTATACTTACTGAGTAGATAATGTGTGTACGATAAATGAAAAAAATGTTATAGTTTTATAGTTAGAGTCTATAGTTGAATATTTTAGAAGGAGATTAAACGTTTCTGTGGTCGACACAATGGCGCAATAACAGGACACCTCGAGCTCTTTAAACTGAGCTACACTGGATAATTTACTTGTTCTGTTTTGAAAAATCCAGACATTAGTCACGATCCAAAGCAAGATGGAGCTAGTGACGACCAGTTCACACTGAAGCTAAACAGTTCCTCGCACACTGCCAATTTACAGCCTTCGAATGGCAAGACGTGAATGTTTTACTGATTATCCCGCTTGATCTTGTGATAACTTGTTCACAGTTTAAATGATATGTTTGTAAAATCACCGTAAACAACTTTAAATTGTGCACATGCGTTTAGATCTTGTTTACATCCAAATTACATAATGCCATTAAATATAACTAAATTTTATTTTTTCTGATTTTACTTAATTTTCATGTGTAAATGAATTTAATAATAATAAAGTCATCTTAAAGTTGAAAATTGCGTTCAATAATCCGCCCTTCCTTAATGTTTCGTTTCTGCCTCTCTACAAACAAAGTAATTATACAAATCCTAACCAACATCATTTTACAGATGCACGTTAAATGACAATTTATAGTAAAAACCTAACAACCCAGTTATTTAATATTTTGTGATAAGTTAAGGTAACGTGTAGATACAAAATGCAGAAGATTAAACGCATGTAGGCCTAATCCTTGGACTTCAAAAAAGGGTGTCTGCCACTAAGGGCAAAAAACCATTCCCCTGAGTTAAGTATACATTGTTTTATTGTTATGTTGCTATTTCATATTTTGTTTATTTATCATTTTGTTTATTTATCATTTTGTTATAATGCTTATTGTTACGTTTTCGTTTTTTAATTATTTTTCGTTGTTATTTGTTGCAATAGCCTATAGACTATCTTTTGGTTATTTTAGCGATTGCATTTCATTTTAATGTTAGTTTTCTACACGCTAATTTTATTTTCGATGATAAAACCTGAATTGTAAATGGAAAAAATTGAAATGTGCAACTGTCTTATTCCAGTTACAAGCCTTTGCTGAAGTTAAAACTCTCCAATAGACTTATTTACATCAGTGCTTGTCCTTGTTTTCAATCACGGTTTTAGACCTTGGCGTTACGAGTTTCTTTTTTGCTCTCGTAACTCCTTCATGCTACCTTACACGCGATGGTAGGCAATCGCGCTTATATCTTTAAAAAAGATACAAACTGGTTCAGAAGGAAATCTTCGTAAGATGAATCTATATTCTATATTAAAAAATAAAAAAGAGTAAGTTTTAACCCGGAAAACCGGGCATCCCTTTACGGAGATATTTCGTCTGGGTTTTAGCTCACTGCATCTATTAACTTCTTTGTAAACTTCAGTACTAAACACCTTAAATATAGGTTTACTTTGGGGTTTTACGGTCATCTTTACATATAAAAATGTTAGGTTAGTTTGTGTGCGCTTCAAAAACTTAAAACTTTCTGCAGCGATTGAGCCCAAATATTGACACGACATACAGCCAGCTTCAATGATTGTTTTTATCTATTTTACGCTTCAGTAACATACCCGCGAAAGTTCAGCTGTCCCAGCAAGTGAGGGAACACAAGTCGTACTACCAAAGGACAACCACAGTTACATGTGAAACATTACCTCTTCCCGATCACATTGTCTGTTAACAAAACAAATGTTTACACTTCCATCCGGTTAGATTAATATACAAATAGTTTTGTGTGATCATGTGGTCGATCATGCCAACACCCACCCGAGCTGCGACTGCTTCATTTTATGTGGATTTACGCCGTGAATACTTACAACACCGGTGATCTCAGATCAAGGATTCTCAAATTAATTGCCCAACATAAGGGCATTTATGATCGCATAATGGAAATGGTAAATGATGGGAGTTAGTTGAAACTTCTTCTTGGAAGCTCCAGGAAGGACTGAGGAAGCATTTCTTATTAGATTGATTCTAGGAAAAAATGGCTTGGTCTCTGTATTGCCTTAGGCTCCGAATTGTTGCAAAGTTAAATTTCTGTGGAACGTATGCTTCGTTTTGCACGTCATTTCTCGGGAAAGCGTGGCAGGGTACAGATAAAAAATAAATCCTGTTCCACAACGTTATGGAGTAAAACCCCTTATTTTACATTTCTTGTGCAATTTATTCGTTAAATTGACCGCAGTCTCATATCAAATAACCGCATTAGTTTTGAATAAAACTTGTGAACAAAGTAGTTCTGAAAAAATGTATGTAAATAACGTCAACTGCGAAAGGAAAACAACTTGCAAGAAATAAATTTTACTTTAGAAGAGACATTGACTTTATATAGAAAGAATAATATCTCTAATATCCGGAGTTATAGCTATATAACTAGATATAATATAATAAAGACTTGTTTCTAAATGGAGTAATAAAATAAAGTATGTAAACCAATTAAAAAAGTAACACTTTAAGGCGCCTGATGATAAAAGCATGAAAACGAACTGATAGATTTAATAAATTTAAAAACTGAGGGAAATATTATCCGTGGAAGCGGAGAAGTTACTTTTGGGGCGGCACTTAATTGATTGCTTCGGATAAAAGGGTTGGTGTTATAGCACTTAAATGCACGCTAATATTGATCAAGTCTTGGGGTTTTGTAGCGGCCGACAAAGCTCTGCTACTTCAGACTCACGGATTATTAAATTTTAATATTACAATCTACGAGGCGTAGGCTACTTCAGCTTATCATTTTTGGTTTTCCGACAAACTTAGAGTGGAAATAGTTCGTGTCATAATTTCGCGTGACTCACAACGGGCTCCGTGTCAAGGCTTTCTCTTGTCATTTAATTTAATTTCCGCCAAATAGTTTTAATGTATCTAATTTTGTTTAAACATTATTTTTGTATTTGTTTTTTGTAAGGATTTTCCTAAGTGATTAGCGTTTTATTTGCTGTTATTAATCAACAATGATACTGTGTAGGGAAATGCACCCAAAATGCACTTCGTAATAAGATCACGAATGTAACGACAGGTTACTCCTATAGCTCTGTCCAAAACAAGACGTAACCACGTTCTATTTTCAAGAAATTACACAATCAATCCTTAAGGGAATAAGGTCATAAAACAGCCCTAAACTTACATCTTAAACTTTCACTTGGAGGATTGATAAACTATTTGTATGGTATATTTCATTGTATAGCCATTTGCGATCACAAGGAACTTTAAGCATAATGAGAGATAAGGAATGGGTTTTGAATAATAGTTTTAGGATAGGAACAAACAACCCCGTAAAATCTGTAAATGTAAGATAGGATCAGTGGATACTGTTTTTAAAGTCTCGTACCTCAGTTAGACCAGATTAGTAGCTAGAAGGTAGAAGAAGAATATACCACTTATTTATGGAAGGAACTAAAGAGAGGGACATAATGCTATGGGTGCGGGGTTAAGGAATTAAAACTCTTCTGGGCAGGTTTGCAGGGCTACGCATAAGCTCTACTCTTACTGGCTTGCAAGTAGGAGGAAATAAAGGGACTTTAAGTAAAGATAAGAATAAAAAAGGTGACGTAATAATAGATAATAAACAGAAACCGTAAGGTACATCTATAACGAAATCAAGTGAAGATAGCTACCATCTGAGTTTTTTGATACATGAATGCCCAGATTTTCATCAAACTTTTGTAGACCTTACAGATAATAGATCAAAACTGATGGCACAACTGTAACAAATTCAAGTAAAGTTATCTACCGTCTGGGTTATTTGGGCACATGAATGCCCAGATTTTCATCAAACTTTTGTAGACCTTACAGATAATAGATCAAAACTGATGGCACAACTGTAACAAATTCAAGTAAAGTTATCTACCGTCTGGGTTGTTTGGGCACATGAATGCCCATATTTTCCTCAAACCTTTGTAGACCTTACAGATAATAGATCAAAACTGATGGAACAACTGTAACAAATTCAAGTAAAGTTATCTACCGTCTGGGTTATTTGGGCACATGAATGCCCAGATTTTCATCAAACTTTTGTAGACCTTACAGATAATAGATCAAAACTGATGGCACAACTGTAACAAATTCAAGTAAAGTTATCTACCGTCTGGGTTATTTGGGCACATGAATGCCCATATTTTCCTCAAACCTTTGTAGACCTTACAGATAATAGATCAAAACTGATGGAACAACTGTAACAAATTCAAGTAAAGTTATCTACCGTCTGGGTTATTTGGGCACATGAATGCCCAGATTTTCATCAAACCTTTGTAGACCTTACAGATAATAGATCAAAACTGATGGAACAACTGTAACAAATTCAAGTAAAGTTATCTACCGTCTGGGTTATTTGGGCACATGAATGCCCAGATTTTCATCAAACTTTTGTAGACCTTACAGATAATAGATCAAAACTGATGGCACAACTGTAACAAATTCAAGTAAAGTTATCTACCGTCTGGGTTATTTGGGCACATGAATGCCCAGATTTTCCTCAAACCTTTGTAGACCTTACAGATAATAGATCAAAACTGATGGCACAACTGTAACAAATTCAAGTAAAGTTATCTACCGTCTGGATTATTTGGGCACATGAATGCCCAGATTTTCCTCAAACCTTTGTAGACCTTACAGATAATAGATCAAAACTGATGGAACAACTGTAACAAATTCAAGTAAAGTTATCTACCGTCTGGGTTATTTGGGCACATGAATGCCCAGATTTTCCTCAAACCTTTGTAGACCTTACAGATAATAGATCAAAACTGATGGCACAACTGTAACAAATTCAAGTAAAGTTATCTACCGTCTGGGTTATTTGGGCACATGAATGCCCAGATTTTCCTCAAACCTTTGTAGACCTTACAGATAATAGATCAAAACTGATGGAACAACTGTAACAAATTCAAGTAAAGTTATCTACCGTCTGGGTTATTTGGGCACATGAATGCCCAGATTTTCCTCAAACCTTTGTAGACCTTACAGATAATAGATCAAAACTGATGGAACAACTGTAACAAATTCAAGTAAAGTTATCTACCGTCTGGGTTATTTGGGCACATGAATGCCCAGATTTTCATCAAACTTTTGTAGACCTTACAGATAATAGATCAAAACTGATGGCACAACTGTAACAAATTCAAGTAAAGTTATCTACCGTCTGGGTTATTTGGGCACATGAATGCCCAGATTTTCCTCAAACCTTTGTAGACCTTACAGATAATAGATCAAAACTGATGGCACAACTGTAACAAATTCAAGTAAAGTTATCTACCGTCTGGATTATTTGGGCACATGAATGCCCAGATTTTCCTCAAACCTTTGTAGACCTTACAGATAATAGATCAAAACTGATGGAACAACTGTAACAAATTTAAGTAAAGTTATCTACCGTCTGGGTTATTTGGGCACATGAATGCCCAGATTTTCCTCAAACCTTTGTAGACCCTACAGATAATAGATCAAAACTGATGGCACAACTGTAACAAATTCAAGTAAAGTTATCTACCGTCTGGGTTATTTGGGCACATGAATGCCCAGATTTTCCTCAAACCTTTGTAGACCTTACAGATAATAGATCAAAACTGATGGAACAACTGTAACAAATTCAAGTAAAGTTATCTACCGTCTGGATTATTTGGGCACATGAATGCCCAGATTTTCCTCAAACCTTTGTAGACCTTACAGATAATAGATCAAAACTGATGGCACAACTGTAACAAATTCAAGTAAAGTTATCTACCGTCTGGGTTATTTGGGCACATGAATGCCCAGATTTTCCTCAAACCTTTGTAGACCTTACAGATAATAGATCAAAACTGATGGCACAACTGTAACAAATTCAAGTAAAGTTATCTACCGTCTGGGTTATTTGGGCACATGAATGCCCAGATTTTCCTCAAACCTTTGTAGACCTTACAGATAATAGATCAAAACTGATGGCACAACTGTAACAAATTCAAGTAAAGTTATCTACCGTCTGGGTTATTTGGGCACATGAATGCCCAGATTTTCCTCAAACCTTTGTAGACCTTACAGATAATAGATCAAAACTGATGGCACAACTGTAACAAATTCAAGTAAAGTTATCTACCGTCTGGGTTATTTGGGCACATGAATGCCCAGATTTTCCTCAAACCTTTGTAGACCTTACAGATAATAGATCAAAACTGATGGCACAACTGTAACAAATTCAAGTAAAGTTATCTACCGTCTGGGTTATTTGGGCACATGAATGCCCAGATTTTCCTCAAACCTTTGTAGACCTTACAGATAATAGATCAAAACTGATGGCACAACTGTAACAAATTCAAGTAAAGTTATCTACCGTCTGGGTTATTTGGGCACATGAATGCCCAGATTTTCCTCAAACCTTTGTAGACCTTACAGATAATAGATCAAAACTGATGGCACAACTGTAACAAATTCAAGTAAAGTTATCTACCGTCTGGGTTATTTGGGCACATGAATGCCCAGATTTTCCTCAAACCTTTGTAGACCTTACAGATAATAGATCAAAACTGATGGAACAACTGTAACAAATTCAAGTAAAGTTATCTACCGTCTGGGTTATTTGGGCACATGAATGCCCAGATTTTCCTCAAACCTTTGTAGACCTTACAGATAATAGATCAAAACTGATGGCACAACTGTAACAAATTCAAGTAAAGTTATCTACCGTCTGGGTTGTTTGGGCACATGAATGCCCATATTTTCCTCAAACCTTTGTAGACCTTACAGATAATAGATCAAAACTGATGGAACAACTGTAACAAATTCAAGTAAAGTTATCTACCGTCTGGGTTATTTGGGCACATGAATGCCCAGATTTTCATCAAACTTTTGTAGACCTTACAGATAATAGATCAAAACTGATGGAACAACTGTAACAAATTCAAGTAAAGTTATCTACCGTCTGGGTTGTTTGGGCACATGAATGCCCATATTTTCCTCAAACCTTTGTAGACCTTACAGATAATAGATCAAAACTGATGGAACAACTGTAACAAATTCAAGTAAAGTTATCTACCGTCTGGGTTATTTGGGCACATGAATGCCCAGATTTTCATCAAACTTTTGTAGACCTTACAGATAATAGATCAAAACTGATGGCACAACTGTAACAAATTCAAGTAAAGTTATCTACCGTCTGGGTTATTTGGGCACATGAATGCCCAGATTTTCCTCAAACTTTTGTAGACCTTACAGATAATAGATCAAAACTGATGGCACAACTGTAACAAATTCAAGTAAAGTTATCTACCGTCTGGGTTATTTGGGCACATGAATGCCCAGATTTTCCTCAAACCTTTGTAGACCTTACAGATAATAGATCAAAACTGATGGCACAACTGTAACAAATTCAAGTAAAGTTATCTACCGTCTGGGTTATTTGGGCACATGAATGCCCAGATTTTCCTCAAACCTTTGTAGACCTTACAGATAATAGATCAAAACTGATGGAACAACTGTAACAAATTCAAGTAAAGTTATCTACCGTCTGGGTTATTTGGGCACATGAATGCCCAGATTTTCCTCAAACCTTTGTAGACCTTACAGATAATAGATCAAAACTGATGGAACAACTGTAACAAATTCAAGTAAAGTTATCTACCGTCTGGGTTATTTGGGCACATGAATGCCCAGATTTTCCTCAAACCTTTGTAGACCTTACAGATAATAGATCAAAACTGATGGCACAACTGTAACAAATTCAAGTAAAGTTATCTACCGTCTGGGTTATTTGGGCACATGAATGCCCAGATTTTCCTCAAACCTTTGTAGACCTTACAGATAATAGATCAAAACTGATGGCACAACTGTAACAAATTCAAGTAAAGTTATCTACCGTCTGGGTTATTTGGGCACATGAATGCCCAGATTTTCCTCAAACCTTTGTAGACCTTACAGATAATAGATCAAAACTGATGGCACAACTGTAACAAATTCAAGTAAAGTTATCTACCGTCTGGGTTGTTTGGGCACATGAATGCCCATATTTTCCTCAAACCTTTGTAGACCTTACAGATAATAGATCAAAACTGATGGAACAACTGTAACAAATTCAAGTAACGTTATCTACCGTCTGGGTTATTTGGGCACATGAATGCCCAGATTTTCATCAAACTTTTGTAGACCTTACAGATAATAGATCAAAACTGATGGCACAACTGTAACAAATTCAAGTAAAGTTATCTACCGTCTGGGTTATTTGGGCACATGAATGCCCAGATTTTCATAAAACTTTTGTAGACCTTACAGATAATAGATCAAAACTGATGGCACAACTGTAACAAATTGAAGTAAAGTTATCTACCGTCTGGGTTATTTGGGCACATGAATGCCCAGATTTTCCTCAAACCTTTGTAGACCTTACAGATAATAGATCAAAACTGATGGCACAACTGTAACAAATTCAAGTAAAGTTATCTACCGTCTGGGTTATTTGGGCACATGAATGCCCAGATTTTCCTCAAACCTTTGTAGACCTTACAGATAATAGATCAAAACTGATGGCACAACTGTAACAAATTCAAGTAAAGTTATCTACCGTCTGGGTTATTTGGGCACATGAATGCCCAGATTTTCCTCAAACCTTTGTAGACCTTACAGATAATAGATCAAAACTGATGGCACAACTGTAACAAATTCAAGTAAAGTTATCTACTGTCTGGGTTATTTGGGCACATGAATGCCCAGATTTTCATCAAACTTTTGTAGACCTTACAGATAATAGATCAAAACTGATGGCACAACTGTAACAAATTCAAGTAAAGTTATCTACCGTCTGGGTTATTTGGGCACATGAATGCCCAGATTTTCCTCAAACCTTTGTAGACCTTACAGATAATAGATCAAAACTGATGGCACAACTGTAACAAATTCAAGTAAAGTTATCTACCGTCTGGGTTATTTGGGCACATGAATGCCCAGATTTTCATCAAACTTTTGTAGACCTTACAGATAATAGATCAAAACTGATGGCACAACTGTAACAAATTCAAGTAAAGTTATCTACCGTCTGGGTTATTTGGGCACATGAATGCCCAGATTTTCCTCAAACCTTTGTAGACCTTACAGATAATAGATCAAAACTGATGGCACAACTGTAACAAATTCAAGTAAAGTTATCTACCGTCTGGGTTATTTGGGCACATGAATGCCCAGATTTTCCTCAAACCTTTGTAGACCTTACAGATAATAGATCAAAACTGATGGCACAACTGTAACAAATTCAAGTAAAGTTATCTACCGTCTGGGTTATTTGGGCACATGAATGCCCAGATTTTCCTCAAACCTTTGTAGACCTTACAGATAATAGATCAAAACTGATGGCACAACTGTAACAAATTCAAGTAAAGTTATCTACTGTCTGGGTTATTTTTGCACATGAATGCCCAGATTTTCATCAAACTTTTGTAGACCTTACAGATAATAGATCAAAACTGATGGCACAACTGTAACAAATTCAAGTAAAGTTATCTACCGTCTGGGTTATTTGGGCACATGAATGCCCAGATTTTCCTCAAACCTTTGTAGACCTTACAGATAATAGATCAAAACTGATGGAACAACTGTAACAAATTCAAGTAAAGTTATCTACCGTCTGGAAATCCATCGCACACTGAAATCGGCTGTGCTTGTCTAAGGACGCTATAATTAAAGGAGGTCGTATCTTTGGAGTACATTGATCCTGTTGCTGTACACGAATGGTAGAGAGAACATTTTGGTAAGAAGAGGTTATACAGGAAATGCATCGCACACTAAAGCCGGACTGAAACCGTCTGTGTCTGTCTATGAACGCTATAACTAAAGGAGTTCGTGCTTTTGGAGTACATTGCTCCTGTTGCTGTACACGAATGGTAGAGAGAACATTTTGGTAAGAAGAGGTTATACAGGAAATGCATCGCACACTAAAGCCGGACTGAAACCGTCTGTGTCTGTCTATGAACGCTATAACTAAAGGAGTTCGTGCTTTTGGAGTACATTGCTCCTGTTGCTGTACACGAATGGTAGAGAGAACATTTTGGTAAGAAGAGGTTATACAGGAAATGCATCGCACACTGAATCCGAACTGTAACCGTCTGTGCTGGTCTAAGAACGCTATAACTAAAGGAGTTCGTGCTTTTGGAGTACATTGCTCCTGTTGCTTTACACGAATGGTAGAGAGAACATATTTTTAAGGAGAGATTCTACAGGAAATCCATCGCACACTGAAACCGTCTGTGCTTCTCTAAGGACGCTATAACTAAAGTATTTCGTACCTTTGGAGTACATTGCTCACTGTTGCTGTACACGAATGGTAGAGAGAACATTAAGTAAAAAGAGGTTATACAGGAAATGCATCGCACACTAAAGTCGAACTGAAACCGTCTGTGCTTGTCTAAGAACGCTATAACTAAAGGAGCTCGTGCTTTTGGAGTACATTGCTCCTGTTGCTGTACACGAATGGTAGAGAGAACATTTTGGTAAGAAGAGGTTATACAGGAAATGCATCGCACACTGAATCCGAACTGTAACCGTCTGTGCTGGTCTAAGGACGCTATAACTAAAGGAGTTCGTGCTTTTGGAGTACATTGCTCCTGTTGCTGTACACGAATGGTAGAGAGAACATTTTGGTAAGAAGAGGTTATACAGGAAATGCATCGCACACTGAATCCGAGCTGTAACCGTCTGTGCTGGTCTAAGGACGCTATAACTAAAGGAGTTCGTGCTTTTGGAGTACATTGCTCCTGTTGCTGTACACGAATGGTAGAGAGAACATTTTGGTAAGAAGAGGTTATACAGGAAATGCATCGCACACTAAAGCCGGACTGAAACCGTCTGTGTCTGTCTATGAACGCTATAACTAAAGGAGTTCGTGCTTTTGGAGTACATTGCTCCTGTTGCTTTACACGAATGGTAGAGAGAACATATTGGTAAGAAGAGGTTATACAGGAAATGCATCGCACACTGAATCCGAACTGTAACCGTCTGTGCTGGTCTCAGGACGCTATAACTAAAGGAGTTCGTGCTTTTGGAGTACATTGCTCCTGTTGCTGTACACGAATGGTAGAGAGAACATTTTGGTAAGAAGAGGTTATACAGGAAATGCATCGCACACTGAATCCGAACTGTAACCGTCTGTGTCTGTCTATGAACGCTATAACTAAAGGAGTTCGTGCTTTTGGAGTACATTGCTCCTGTTGCTGTACACGAATGGTAGAGAGAACATTTTGGTAAGAAGAGGTTATACAGGAAATGCATCGCACACTGAATCCGAACTGTAACCGTCTGTGCTGGTCTCAGGACGCTATAACTAAAGGAGTTCGTGCTTTTGGAGTACATTGCTCCTGTTGCTTTACACGAATGGTAGAGAGAACATATTGGTAAGAAGAGGTTATACAGGAAATGCATCGCACACTGAATCCGAACTGTAACCGTCTGTGCTGGTCTCAGGACGCTATAACTAAAGGAGTTCGTGCTTTTGGAGTACATTGCTCACTGTTGCTGTACACGAATGGTAGAGAGAACATTTTGGTAAGAAGAGGTTATACAGGAAATGCATCGCACACTAAAGCCGGACTGAAACCGTCTGTGTCTGTCTATGAACGCTATAACTAAAGGAGTTCGTGCTTTTGGAGTACATTGCTCCTGTTGCTTTACACGAATGGTAGAGAGAACATATTTTTAAGGAGAGATTCTACAAGATATCCATCGCACACTGAAACCGTCTGAGCTTGTCTAAGGACGCTATAACTAAAGGAGGCCGTGTTTTGGAGTACCGGGCTCCTGTTGCTGTACACGAATGGTAGAGAGAACATTAAGTAAGAAGAGGTTATACAGGAAATCCATCGCACACTGAAACCGTCTGAGCTTGTCTAAGGACGCTATAACTAAAGGAGGCCTTGCTTTTGGAGTACATTGCTCCTGCTGCTGTACACGAATGGTAGAGAGACAAATTTTTATAGAGAGATTCTACAGGAAATCCATCGCACACTGAATCCGAACTGAAACCTTCTGTGCTTGTCTAAGAACACTGTATAGCTGAAAGAGGCCGTGCCTTTGGAGTACAGTACATTGCTCCTGTTACTGTACACGAATGGTAGAAAGAACAAATCAGTAAATAGAGATTCTACAGGAAATCCATCGCACACTGAATCCGAACTGAAACCTTCTGTGCTTGTCTAAGAACACTGTATAGCTGAAAGAGGCCGTGCCTTTGGAGTACAGTACATTGCTCCTGTTACTGTACACGAATGGTAGAAAGAACAAATCAGTAAATAGAGATTCTACAGCAAATCCATCGCACACTGAATCCGAACTGAAACCTTCTGTGCTTGTCTAAGAACACTGTATAGCTGAAAGAGGCCGTGCCTTTGGAGTACAGTACATTGCTCCTGTTACTGTACACGAATGGTAGAAAGAACAAATCAGTAAATAGAGATTCTACAGCAAATCCATCGCACACTGAATCCGAACTGAAACCTTCTGTGCTTGTCTAAGAACACTGTATAGCTGAAAGAGGCCGTGCCTTTGGAGTACAGTACATTGCTCCTGTTACTGTACACGAATGGTAGAAAGAACAAATCAGTAAATAGAGATTCTACAGGAAATCCATCGCACACTGAATCCGAACTGAAACCTTCTGTGCTTGTCTAAGAACACTGTATAGCTGAAAGAGGCCGTGCCTTTGGAGTACAGTACATTGCTCCTGTTACTGTACACGAATGGTAGAAAGAACAAATCAGTAAATAGAGATTCTACAGGAAATCCATCGCACACTGAATCCGAACTGAAACCTTCTGTGCTTGTCTAAGAACACTATATAGCTGAAAGAGGCCGTGCCTTTGGAGTACAGTACATTGCTCCTGTTACTGTACACGAATGGTAGAAAGAACAAATCAGTAAATAGAGATTCTACAGGAAATCCATCGCACACTGAATCCGAACTGAAACCTTCTGTGCTTGTCTAAGAACACTGTATAGCTGAAAGAGGCCGTGCCTTTGGAGTACAGTACATTGCTCCTGTTACTGTACACGAATGGTAGAAAGAACAAATCAGTAAATAGAGATTCTACAGGAAATCCATTGCACACTGAATCCGAACTGAAACCTTCTGTGCTTGTCTAAGAACACTGTATAGCTGAAAGAGGCCGTGCCTTTGGAGTACAGTACATTGCTCCTGTTACTGTACACGAATGGTAGAAAGAACAAATCAGTAAATAGAGATTCTACAGGAAATCCATCGCACACTGAATCCGAACTGAAACCTTCTGTGCTTGTCTAAGAACACTGTATAGCTGAAAGAGGCCGTGCCTTTGGAGTACAGTACATTGCTCCTGTTACTGTACACGAATGGTAGAAAGAACAAATCAGTAAATAGAGATTCTACAGGAAATCCATCGCACACTGAATCCGAACTGAAACCTTCTGTGCTTGTCTAAGAACACTGTATAGCTGAAAGAGGCCGTGCCTTTGGAGTACAGTACATTGCTCCTGTTACTGTACACGAATGGTAGAAAGAACAAATCAGTAAATAGAGATTCTACAGGAAATCCATCGTTCGCTGAATCTGAAATGAGGCATTCTGTGTTTGTCTAAGAAAGCTATGGTTGAAGGAAATAATGATCAAACAAACAATTCATTGAAATGTTGAGAATCTAATGATGCTAGGTTTTTCTTTGTATGGGATTCTTTCTTTTATCTTTCCTTCTTGTAGCTTAATAAATCGTATCCTTTCAAACACGCGATGCTACTGCATCCGACGACTGTTTGTTTCATTTCATCAACGCTATAACTGAAGGAAATAATGGCCAAACAAACAATTCGTTGAAATGTTGAGAATCTAATGATGCTAGGTTTGTCTTTGTATGGGATTCTTTCTTTTATCTTTCCTTCTTGTTTGTTAATAAATCGTATCCTTTCAAACACGCGATGCTACTGCATCCGACGACTGTTTGTTTCATTTCATCAACGCTATAACTGAAGGAAATAATGGCCAAACAAACAATTCGTTGAAATGTTGAGAATCTAATGATGCTAGGTTTGTCTTTGTATGGGATTTTTTCTTTTATCTTTCCTTCTTGTAGGTTAATAAATCGTATCCTTTCAAACACGCGATGCTACTGTATCCGACGACTGTTTGTTTCATTTAATCAACGCTATGGCTGAAGGAAATAATGGTCAAACAAACAATTCGTTGAAATGTTGAGAATCAAATGATGCTAGGTTTGTCTTGGTATGGGATTCTTCCTTTATCTTTCCTTCTTGTAGGTTAATAAATCGTATCCTTTCAAACTCTCGATGCTACTGTATCCGACGACTGTTTGTTTCATTTCATCTGTCAAACGATAATAATTTGCATTCCCTCTTCCCTTAACCTTGCTCAGGAATACGAGTGCCGACACGTCAAATGCCGACAAGTTATCGATTTCTTCTTAAGTTGTGTTTTATTTATTTTCTAGTGTTAATTTTCTGTAGAATTTAATATTTGAAACACACATAAATGAAATTTTGTTAAAAAGTCTAGTAAAGTAAAAAAATCCAAATATCTTGAACTCAACTAACAATTTCAGTGTCCACTCTTGGATTACGTGACCGGAAATCAATCGACACCATTGGCATGTCCAGTTGTCTAGACCTTACATTAAAATAATACAGCTTGGTTTGGTTCTTGTTATTAAAGTTTTTGTTATATATGCGAGTGGTGTGTCTGCGCGCGCGCGTGCGTGTATGTGTTATTGGTATGCTAAAATTCTTGTGAATTAAGTTTAAAAGTACTTGTTACAGTTTCGTTTAAAATTGCTATTATTTAAAATTTTCTGAATTTATTAGTGGTTTTCGTATAAATAACGCAATTTCTGGACTTATATGTATAAGACTTGAGTAGAAGTTGTGCACTAGATTATTACATGAACAAGTAATATAAAAAAGTCAAGTTTTTAAAGTAGAATTCTGTGTAGGTCAACAGTTTACTACTATTTACCAGCCAACGCCGACCCTTGTCAGTTGGGCCAATAGAGTTAATCCTGGGCCCGATCCCGGGTTAGTTGGTCATATGTTTCATTGCCAGTGACGTTTACATGACTCCGGATCCACTAGAAAATTAAGTATCCTCCTGGCATTTAGGACAGAGTTCAGGATGGTGAACGTAGAGTCATCAAGGAAAACGGGCTAAGCCGGCGCAGTCAAGATCTCAATTGCTGAAGCATGTATGGTAGCTACCTCACTAAAAATCACTTCAAAATATGTGCAGCAGTATGCAACACCTCTTTCGCCTGATCCAGGCATGGATGACCTGTCGGTGTAAATTTGAAAAACTTGTTTAACAAAAAAAAATTTGATTTTAGTTACTTTTTGTTAAATAATTACAATTAATATAAATACGTACGAGTATATACATATGACAGAATCACGGTATTATGCGGCAAAATAGAAAAATAATTAAATTAAATTAATGTAATTATTAAATTAATATTTTTAATAAATGTAATAACATTAAGTCATCTACTACAAGTTAAAAAAAATATGAACTTGAGTAAATGAATAAAAAGTATTTTATTAACAATTAAAAATTTGAACGAAATATACAAATACAGTAGGCCTATATATTAATAGATTGTCAGTAGGAGATTGGATAAATGTAAATCTTTGCTTCAACCGTGACAGTATAAAACTATTCTAACGAGTTGTAAAGCTTTCTAAACAATTTATATCGTTCTAGCAATTGAATTCCTTTGTAATTAATGTTTTTCTGGGTCGTTTTTCCAGCAGCAGACTGTAGTACAACTCCCTTGTTATCATTAATCCTTGTCGCTTGTTTTATTTATGTTGAGAGGTACAACCAAACGTCGTAAGAAAATCAGTTTCTTCTGTAAAAGCTTTAGTAATGTATTTTAGAAGAAGTTTACTAAATTCAGTAACAGGTTTAATGGCGTTATTGTTTTTAGAATCATTACGTTGTCTTTTAAATTTTGTAGAACTTTATGCATAACGAGGAATATGAAACTTTTTTTAAAAATTAAATTCCTACTGAGGTAAAACATTTATTTAAAGTACGTTCTTATTTTATAATTAATATAAATATGAATATACTTATGGCAAAATCACAATATTAGCTGTCAAAATATAAAGCGTATTTCCTTGCAATTATTTATTTTCCTCTGTACAGTATTTGGTGTTGCACCATTAATTTTGTTTGTTACTATTTATTCCATTTTAAATGAATTAAATGAAT